>MEJB01000008.1:4349096-4427218 GCA_001752375.1 Rhazya stricta
TGCCATTATGGCCAAGTTCTTTTTTAGTATAGCCAGAGCCTTTCTTATCTTTCTTTTTCCTTCTTGTTTTCAAATAAAACAAACACTAAGCAGGCATGCCTTTCTGTAGAGAAACTTCTGAACTTTGACTGTTCACTTGCATAATATATTCAGCTGAAAGGTCTTATAATAAGGAAAATCTAATTGAACAGGTGGTAATTTGGATTTTCAGACCAGATAAAATCATGTTTCTTGTGGAATAGGTCAAGGGTTACTTCCTGACTTAAAATAGTTTCTTTCTATGAAATATTTGATGGTAAATGATTTGATCTGAAATATATAAACAACCTTCCAGTAATTATATCCCTTGGRTGACCAGTAAGTTGGTTTAGCAATATTTCAAAAAAGGTCCCAATATTTTGATCCAATATTTCTTATGTTTGAGTTTTAGCTTTGTATGCTGACTGGGGTATCTGACTTTTCTTTTGCCTTTCACATTTATTCTATTTAGGGAGAGAAGGGGGCCCAAGTTCTTGTTGTTCCAGAACTTGTTGACTACCTTACTTCGTCCTTAGACAAGGTATATGATCCCATCTATTGTTTGTTATTAATTTATTTTCATGAGCATGCCGCTGTAAAGCGTAGTCGTTTCTTGAATTCTCCTTAAATTGCCAACCAGATGAATGTATCTGGCATGCAGCTTAAATATGCAATGAAAAGACAGAGGACTTGACCAATTGATGCTTCTAATATTTTCTCGTCATGCATGGTGCAGTTAAACCTTTGAGAGAAATTTCAATCACCTGCTGTTAGATGCAATGGATGTGATAATTATTTCTTTCGATCAATTTCCATTTGCAGGTTGGAAATGTTTCTGTCACATGTAAAAAGATACCTTTGCTTGCCCTTGAATATGAACCGCCAAGGTCGCAAGCTTTAATGTCTATTCTTATATATTTGCACGACAGTCCACTCAGGCTTTAGGTTCGAATTGATTTATTCTTACTCCGCACAGGACCAAATCTTTGAGAACTGTAGAAGCATCACTCAGACTTGATGCCGTTGCTAGTGCAGGATTCAAAATTTCACGCTCTAAAATGGCTGCTTTAATTAGGTATAGTGTAATGAACGAACACATCTCTGGTCTTTCTGTTCTTCTTTAACTTTATTYGATTTCTTCCTTGGTTATCTTKATTCTATCRAATGGGAAGTGYGAATCATGTTCACATCTATCCCAGTTTCTCATTCACCTCGTCCTCCRKCTCCCTCTCCCCCAATAGGTTCATGATAAGAAAAGAATTTCTTCCAAGCTTATTTTTGGGTGTTCCTTTGCACTTGCAGTAATGGAGATGTCCGTGTCAATTGGACCACRATACTGAAAAACAATACTACAGTTAAGACTGGAGACATCATCTCAGTCGGTGGAGAAGGACGACTGAAGGTGAGTGAACTGTAGCAATGGTCTCTTCTTGTAGTGTGATCATGATTAAATTGCACCTCTGCTGGTGATTGTACACTTGCAGGTTCAAAAGTGCCATAAGACTGTAATTACTAGCTGTGCCGTGAATTAGGTAACCATACAACAATATTCTCTTGTTTTTTCTTGTTCAGGTAGGGGAAATAAGTTCAACAAGAAAGGGTAAATTTGCTGTTGACCTCATCCGATACATATGATTCTTAGAAGTTTTTTAAGTATAGGTCGACATGAATTGGTTCTGCCACCCAGAAGTTGCTCCCAGATGCTCGATTTCTACCTCCCGGCATCACACACAGGAGATTCCATGAAGTTCTTGTGTTTGTTAACCAGAGATTACATATTTTTTCAAGGCTAAAGATCCAAAACTGGAACTCTGATGTTGCAGTCTAGATTAGGTGAAAAAATTAAGCTTTCAGGGCGAACAATGAACCGTTCCTATGAAATTATGGTAGCACCTGCTTCATTCTTATTCCATAGTTGGATAGTTTTACATTTTTAACTGAATGTACATTAACTCAATATTTTATTCCATAGTTCAAACACAGATTGACAACTCTTTTTTAATCAAATCAATGTAATAATTGCTTCATGCACCCATCAGCAACGCATATGAACTAGTCTTTCACTTTTTTGAGTAATTTTTGGCAATAGAAGCTAATTGAAGAAAGAAGACAAAAAGTACCAATTCCAGTTGGGAATAAAGCACGCAAAAAATATCATTGTTAGGCAGAGCTTTTGACCTTAAAAACAAAAACAACAAAAAAGGAGCCCAAGTCAAAATTGATGAACAGAAACTCTGCTCTGGTTGGTGAGTTAGAATTGMTTACCCTTCCAGTTTTCCCCATTTTCAAAGGTGCTCTGCTRTGTGAATTCTGATGCTTGAAAGAAACTCAGTCCTCTCGTACTGCACTGATGCGAATACATGTTGAAGAGACTTTGGTACTCTAATTCCTCCGCAGAAAACCAAGGTATTTGAATGGTTTGGTCTCCACACAACATGTTTAAGAAGCCGTGGTCGGGGGCTCCTTCGAAAGACTGCGTCCTTTCATTATTATTCTCTGCTACATCTAAACCGGAGGGACCCAAAATATTGTTAAAATGGGAGCTTGATCCATCGCCAAACCAGCCGCCAAAGTTCGGAGATTGGGAAATCTGCTAGTTTGATCCTCCTTTAAATGAACACGTTGCAGCAGAAAAACAATTAGGTGTTCGAATATTTTGCTCCGATGCGTCATTGAAGACGACAATCTCTTTGCCGCTGTTGTTGTTCCGATCGTCAACCGTCTTCAAGACTTGCATTCTCTTCGCCACTGCCTCAAGTTTTGAATCCACCTCTTTCAACACCTCTTGCAGAGATTCTACTGGTAACCCATCAATAAAGCGATCATCCCATGAATGCAAATTCAAAACCTTGTTCTGGTTCTGATCACCATCACAAACACAGTCTTTCAAAAAATCTTCAAGTGATTCGGTTGATATTCCATTAAACAAAATATCATCCCATCCCCATCCATGATCATTCAACAGATTCTTCTCAATGTTCTCATAAACCATCATCTTGTTGTTACCTGCAGAAAGACTATTTTTATACCTGCTAATCATCGTCAGAACAGCACTCTGGTTTTCCGGCCACGTCTCGACTTCTCCATCACCATCAACGATAACAGCACAGGCCTCTACATCACAGAGCACAGAAAGCTCCATTGTTTTTTTCTTAATGCAAGCTTTTCTATTTTTGAAACTCAGTCTTTTTGCTCTCATGGCGGCAACTTGGTGTAGCTTGTCCTCCATAGTAGCCATACTACTCATTCATCATTCTGTTTTTCCTTTACATCCATCTAAAGAAACCATGGATGCTACAAAATATTCGAAATTTGGAAGTCTTTAGGAAAGGTTGTAATTACAGAATCCACAGGGATATCTTTCAAGAGTTCCGCAGTAATTAATGAAGAACTGCCATAAACGGAAAGATTTAATGAAGGATTTAGAAAATAGTTAAAGAAAAAGCAGGTTCCATATATATAGAAGTCAATTGTGGSGAAAACGACAAAGAATGTTGAAGAAAGMTTGCATAAACATTTAATAGAAGTTGTATGCCATCAACTATACTATTACCTTAACCATAATCTTATTACAAGTGAGGGTATTCAATTTAAGGGAAGTTTTTGTACGATATGCAATGCATAGAAACTAACRAGTTGAAGCTTGTCGTATAATAAAATTCTACGACAATAATTGGTACTCCTTTCCTTGTTTAAAGTGTGGCACAATAAATTAAAAAATACATATTAAGTCTTGTTTGATAATATTAAAGTATGAAGATTGAAGTCTAACGAGTAGCCATGAACACTGAAAATTTACTTTGCACGTTTGATTTTGAATACTAAATTTTATAACTTAATTTACAATATTTTAATATCATCAACTTATATTATTAAATGTTCTTAATGCTCTTAATTTGTTTTGTTCAAGTGCTAAATTAAGACTTCATTCGATAAAATTGAAGTATGAGTTCTAAAGTCTGCAAAATTATAGAAATTTTTAAAAGCTAAAGATTTAGTTTATGATGCCTAAATCTGAAGACTGAATTTGACAATTAGCTTGAAATGTCTTAATATAGTAAATCATAATATTATCACTCAACATTATAGAAGGAAGTAAGAAACATTTAATATTAATTAAGATATTTTAGATTAGCAAACGAACTTGACTTAATAAATACTTAATTCGTTCAATTTTAAGTGTCGAATTAATTTTCAAATAAGATATTAAATAAGACCTCATAAGATGTACAAATAATATTTTTATCATCATTTTGGAAAAGCAGATGATTAATTGAAAAAAAAAAGGAGACAATATAATCACTATTGTATGGGCAAAAGAATACCAAATAAGTTAAAATATATTGATTTCATATATTGAACGATGATGATTAAAAATTAAATAAGATTAAAGTTAAAAAATTAATTATACCTTTATTTACCGTATATTTTTAATAAATTAGATACAAGAATGTGAATTGAAAAAAAATAATTATATACCCTCCCGTGTGCCCCTGGAAAAGGAAGAAGTCATCACTTGAGAGAGCTGTCCATAAGAAGCGCCGGGTTGTACAGCCGCTTTCAAGTATCTGCTACGTTTCCTTCCTTCAAGTATTAATAACGTCTTTCTATCATTGTGATATCCGGCTTCTTATTCAAATTCAAATTCCGCTTGCTCCCTCCACAGCCCGCCGCGGCAGAGATTTGCACTGTGACCGCGGCAATGGCGACGTCAAACGACGCAGCCTACCTAACTACCCCAACAAAAACCCCAACTGCAGAAAAATCTACATCATCCATTTCCAAAAGGAACTACCACCAATTAACGGATTCTTCATCAACTCGACCCAGTTCAGACCTCAAGGCCCGATTCGAAGCCTACAACCGGCTGCAGGCCGCCGCCGTGGCATTTGGCGAGAAACTGCCCATTCCAGAGATTGTCGCCCTCGGTGGCCAGTCTGATGGCAAGAGTTCTCTTCTTGAAGCCCTTCTTGGTTTCCGTTTCAATGTACGAGAAGTCGAAATGGGCACCCGACGGCCTCTCATTCTTCAAATGATCCACGACCCAACTGCTTTGGAGCCTCGTTGTCGCTTCCAGGTTACTATACATCTCACTTTTCAAGCTTTCTAGAGTTCATTACTTTTGAATTTTACAGCTTTGATTTGAATTTAAACTGTAACTGAGACTGAGGTTTATGAAATATGACTTTTTCTAGGGTGCTGTTTACTTGACAATAATGAAGAATATAGGAAATATCTAATCATAGAAACTATTCTTTATATTTAAGGTGCAGTAAATTCAGGTTTGATTAGGGTTGTTGATGAATAGAAGTTCGATATTAAAGTTCTCATCTTTATTCAGAGAATTACTGACAAGATGYAGGCTAAGGATTATATCAAATAGTAGTTTCAGATGTAAGATATTTCTAAATGATCAAAATAGAGATCATAATGAGAAGTCAGTGCTTGTGCACTTCGTTCTTGTCCTAGATTTTGTTTTGGATTGTATGTATACTATTTCTCTTATGCTACACATATGGGCATATATCAAACTTATATTTGAAAATAAATGAAAGCAGGAGGAGGATTCAGATGAATATGGAAATCCCGTTTGTTCATCATCTGCAATTGCAGATACCATAAAGTCCCGGACAGAGGCACTCCTGAAGAAGACCAAGACCGCAGTTTCTTCTCAGCCCATAGTGATGAGAGCAGAATATGCACATTGTCCCAATCTTACCATCATTGACACCCCAGGCTTTGTTCTCAAAGTGCGTTTGTAATCTCAACATGAATGTATTTGTGAGCAGCCATGATTTTCTAATTTTCTATTTTCTTAATGTTCTTTTTAAATCGATGAATTCTGTTGGCAGGCAAAGAAGGGCGAACCTGAGAATACACCAGATGAGATCCTGTCCATGGTGAAGTCTCTAGCCAGTCCACCACATCGCATTCTTTTGTTCCTTCAACAAAGCAGCGTTGAATGGTGCTCAGCTTTGTGGTTAGATGCCATTCGTGAGATTGATCCAACCTTTAGGAGAACTCTGATTGTTGTCTCAAAATTTGATAACCGCCTGAAGGTACATAACCAGAATTTTTAGCGGAAGCTTCAATATGGTCTGGAATATGCCTTTCCTGTTTGCTAGAGGAGTTACAATTTCTCCTTTCTGTGCATCCAAAGAAGCTATGGAAAAAGCAACAGGAGAAACACTGTGTGCTTAAAATAGTTTYAGGAAACGAAAAGGAAGAAGAAACATACCTAAGGCATCTGTATGTATATACACGCAATACATATATTGCTTGTGGAGTAGTCAATCAATAGATGATGTCAAAATGAAGCACATTGTGGTATGTACTTATTATTTAAGGACTATAGGTAAATGAAGAATTTTTTACTCACATTGCGCCCTAGTGGCCTGTCATGACTTCCATGTTCAATAAAAAATGCATTCTGCTCCATGATTGGTAGGTTGTCAAGTGGGTTTTAATTTTCCCTGATTTAACAGCCATATGCTGCTGCTATTTCTCTATTTTGATTATTTATTCTTTTGACTACTTTAGCTGCTAAAACTGTGAGATTATCTCGAAGTTGGTAAGCATTTATATTTCAGGAGATATTTTGTTCATTCATAAGACATACTAATCTATTTCAGGAGTTCAGTGATAGATGGGAAGTAGATCGCTACTTGAGTGCAAGTGGCTATCTTGGGGAGAACARTCGACCTTTTTTTGTGGCCTTACCAAAGGAGAGGGGCACAGTTTCAAATGATGAATTTCGTAAGCAGATATCTCAGGTAGATGCAGAAATACTTCGCTATCTGCGTGATGGTGTTAAAGGGGGTTTTGACGAAGAAAAGTACAAGCCTTACATTGGTTTTGGTTGTCTCCGAGATTATTTAGAATCTGAACTTCAAAAGAGGTACAAAGAAGCTGCACCAGCAACATTGGCTTTGCTTGAAGAGCGCTGCAACGAAGTTACAGCTGAATTAGCAAGAATGGACTTCAAAATACAAGCTACTTCTGATGTTGCTCATCTTCGAAGGTCTGCCATGTTGCATGCTGCTTCTATATGCAATCACGTGGTATGTGTTAAAGATTTCATCTAATCGAGTTTTCTCTATCCTAGTCCTTAGGAAGACTTGACTTTTAAGAATATTACTTGAATATGGTTTCCTGGTAATTGGTGAAGGGAGCACTTATTGATGGAGCAGCAGATCCTGCTCCTGAGCAGTGGGGGAGAACAACAGAGGAGGAGCGGTCAGAGAGTGATATTGGTTCTTGGCCTGGTGTCATAGCTGATATAAAACCGCCCAATGCTTCATTACGTCTTTATGGTGGTGCCGCGTTTGAGAGGGTCATGCATGAATTTCGATGTGCTACATACTCCCTTGAATGCCCTCCAGTGTCAAGAGAGAAGGTAAGTATTTCAAAAGTTTAATGAGAATCCATGCTGGAAGTTATGGAACTTGACTGTATCATGTTATGTGACAGGTGGCAAATATATTACTTGCTCATGCCGGTCGTGGTGGYAGTAGAGGAATTACAGAGGCAGCTGCAGAGATAGCACGTGCTGCTGCACGGTCATGGCTTTCTCCTCTCCTTGACACAGCATGCGATCGGCTTGCCTTTGTTCTGGTAAAACTTTTCGATCTTGCGATTGAGAGAAATCACCGCCAGAATACTGAATGTAAGACTTCATATCTTGGTCGATGTTTCAAAMTAGCTCCAAAAGATATTTTTCTTCCTGGGTGGATATTTTGTTGTGTCAAAGGATAGATGTATTACTTRGATTTTACATATGTCACACTTGTGCAGGGCTTTCCAAATTGGGTATAGATATAGCCAATTGTTGAGCAAGAAAAGAAATTTCTGAGAGTGACCACTATATGTTGCAATCCGATGGTTTAGGTTTTAATCTGATAATTCCTTACACCATCTTTCTTAATGAGGACTAACTGACTAAAACCTAGTAGCAGGATCAACCACTCAGATAATAGTAGAAAGAAATGGTTTACGACTAGCTCATTTAAGCACACTATGAAATAAGAAATGAGGCCTCTATATCATCAGGATAGTTGATTAATTGAGAATTTTGTATGTTCATCTTATGAGTACATTTCATGTTCAATTGGATAAGGCTCAAGCGTTTTATACCTATTTTTAGTGTGTCATTCTATCTATAAAGAGTGATCACTCAATTAAAGGCAAAAGCTGTATGTGCTTCATGGTTTCTTTTCTTTAGTCTAGTCTGGTGAAACTCCGACGGAATGGGTAATGAAAAGATGTACCGTGAGAATGAAGAATACTATAGCAATGGGACTGATCCTTGCTATTTTATTCTGCAGATGGGGGCAAAGCTGGAGATATGGATGGATATGTTGGGTTTCATGCTGCTTTGAGGCACTCCTACAGTCGCTTTGTGCAAGATCTTGCCAAACAGTGCAYGCAACTAGTTCGACACCATCTTGATGCAGTGACAAGCCCATACTCTCAGGTCTSCTATGAGAATGAATTCTTTCAGAATTTTGGCTCAGGTATAAGCTCAATTAGCAGAATCAACCATGCTTCAGCTGGTTCATTTTGTCTTGAGCTGTCTGATAGACCACCTTCGCTAGAGAAAGATGTTCTGAAAGATCAAGAAAACATTCCCCCAGAAAATAATGCACAGGAAACTACACCAGGAAAAGTCACAGAAGGCAGAGAAGCAATTCGAGAAAGCCATATGACTGTCCCTGAGACCCCATCACCTGAACTGCCACGCGAGGGAAATTTTGGAGTAAAAAAGGAACTTGGAAACTGCATAGAAATGGGAGCAAGGAAACGCCAACCTAGAGTAACGGGCCACAACAGAAATTCTGATAATTTGAGAGGCCAAAACAATGGCAGCCTTCTCTTTGGAAATGGGGATATTGTCTCGAGATCAGGCTCAGCTTACTCAGAGATATGTTCATCTGCTGCACAACATTTTGCTCGTATACGTGAAGTTCTTGTTGAGCGAAGTGTAACATCAACGTTGAACTCTGGCTTCTTGACTCCTTGGTAGGGTTCTAATCTTCTTCTCTGAAATTACATGTCTTCATTGGCATTGGGTTTTGCATGTCAGCTCCTTTTGGTGATTGTTGGAACTGTTGCAAACAATTTAGTTCTCATCGGCTGTAATTAGTTCATTTTAACAGAACTCTTAGAGCTCCCTTGCAATTAGTTAGAAGTCTGTGATAAAGAACTTGCTGCAAGTTTGAACTTAGGTCTGTGTTCACATCGGAGTTGAATTCTAAACAATGAAGAAGTACTGGATTAATTGAAGAGTTCATGAACAAGGCCTTGGGTCAATCTTGGTGAAATATAAACCTTAAATGCTCAAGTTGAACCTATCTCAAAAAGTTTTGGCTAGGCCTGATTAGCTACAGCTCTGTAATGAGTTAATAGGTATGTTTGAATTTGAATCCTTAATGTCTTGTTTGACTGAAGAAGGTTACTAGGGAGCATAACTTTTCATTATTCTATTGCTAAATACTTATACCTGTATTTACATTCTTTCCTGTATTTGCTACTTCAATTTCATATAAATGTTTTCTTCTATACCTTCCTCAAGGTACACCAAAAAGCATCCTAATTACACCCTTGTTTCAATTTAATGTGCTTTAGAAGTACACTGCCTTTTCTTGCATGTGTCAATTAGAGGGCAACCCTCCAAAAATATTTTATGAGAGTATTGCTATAATCTACTTAAGTCTTCAACATATTTGCATGGCCTATAATTCTGAGTGATCTGAATATAAATATCCATCTCACCATTGGCAAAATCCCCCTCTTTTGAGACAAGACCTAACTTCATCTGATTCTGTGCTGTTCCTAGAGAAGCAACTGATGTCACTTTAGTATGTTAAACAGCCATTTATCAGCATGTTTAACTTGATGAAGACTGTAAACATTTATTTAGTTATTGTAAAGTACTTCTCATCTATTTGCGCAGCCGAGACAGACTTATGGTAGCACTTGGACTAGATTTGTTTGCTGTGAATGATGAGAAGTTCATGGACATGTTTGTTGCTCCTGGAGCAATTGATATTCTTCATAATGAACGACAATCCCTTCAGAAGCGTCAGAAAATTCTGAGCTCGTGCTTGAATGAATTCAAAACTATCGCTAGAGCTCTGTGACAGAAACCAGGATATAATGAACCTGACTTGTGAATCCGATCATCCCTTCTAGTCCCAATTCTAAGACTCATCCATAACTCAAAGGCTTCATATCTGGTGAAGGGAATTCCTTCTGTAAGCTGTGAGTACTGTCTAAAATTTCAGTTGTTCAGCAGCAGTACTGTCTAAAAGACATACATGCACACTATCTACACAGGATGAGCATGCTCTATGTTGCATTTTACTTCTGAGACAAGGATTGCCTGGTTTTCTTTCTTCTATTGTTATATAAGTATATTGACAGGTTTTGAATGTGGTAGTATAAGAATAATGCCATCAATAGTGGTGCTTGTCTTTGCAGACTGCCAGCGTGGCACTCTATACCATATAAATGAACCAAAAGAAAGAAGTAAAAAAAGCTATCCAGGAATGAGTTTACTACTATGTACCATCAATGAGTTTATTAGATCATGAAGAATGTGTTACAATCCAAAAGAGAGAGGGGAAGGAAGTGTGGAGTGGTGGAGGTTTCTATGGGGAGGGGGGAGGCGGGGGCGAAGGAGAAGATAATAAATAAGTCTACTATTTGGTTGATTTGTATGCAGAAAAGCCAGACTAAATATGCAGTGTTTTATATGCAAAAGCTGATGAGTACTTTAAGGGATACTTAGACTATAAATTACTAAAAAGAAGCATAAAACAGGGACTGACAGCTAAGGRATCAGCATGCCCTCTGAAACTAMTCATGTACTTAGGGCKTTGGGGGTATCCCAAAACTGAAGTGGTCCCCCTTTATCCCTACCCTAGTGTGTCTCTGTAACTGGGACAAGGTACCCTAGTATCCCTGTCATTGAAAATCTTCCTTGTTATCTAGGGCATCATTTCAGTGATATTTTGATTTCTGAACTTCCTCAAATATTAATGGCAGTCTCAGATTTGAATTAGATTAAATTACTAATACTTCTGGCTTCTATCACATGCTACTCTAATTATTTTATTTGTATGTCTATGCTTTTGTCTCCAGCTAGTTCGCTTATGCAATTTCTACAAGATTCCTTGAGATAGAGTTGCATCCAATGATGGAGTTGATGCAATTAATTCGCATCCTTATTATTATATCATAAGGCYTTCAAGTGCGATCAAAATATGAATCAAATATAAATTCTTTTTATAAAAATATGTTACGTTATTACATGGGCAAAAATATATTAAAGAAGTGATAGATTTAAAGCACAGAAAGTCAACTGGCTCAAATTGTAAGTATGCTAAAGGGAATCCACCCGCAAGACAACCATTTTGATATTCTTGAGATTCGCTCGAAGAATCTAATACCTAAACCTAATTTCCCATCAAAGAAAACTCCATCGTACCTCTTAGATATTTGAGTGTCCTATTCTAAGTACCATTCTTGGATTAATGTTGCTGGTTTTTTTCCTTTTCTTGTAATAAAATCAAGCTTCCTTTTCAATCCTTATCAATCATTCATATGATTTAATTATTTAATCTTCATCATTTTTTTCTTATCTTATCCTCTAATGAAACGATGTTCTAACAAAAAATATTAGCTTAAATGTCAGAAATGCATAATCGAGAATATATTCAAAGGTCCGAAACTCTCATAGAAGGTGAATATTTTTTCTTTAAATAATTAGTCATAATCTGTCATTTTCCTCCAGCATTGATAAATTTTAGAACTGACTTTCTTGTCTATTGCCGATCATACGTGCATGCATTAATGTGATGCATGTCACACAGTGAAATGTAAAAAAAAAAAATAGATAAAGAAATGGTGTAATAAATTAAATAAAATGTTTATTAAAACAAATATACACTCCATAAATATTGAACTAGAAAATTATCAATAGGATGACAGTGTCCAGTAATAAATAAATTCACATATTAGATAAAATAATAAAATATTTTCTTCGGAAATAAATCAAATATTTAAGATAAATTCTCGATATTGTCTCACTATGGATTTAATACTATATTTAATTTGAATTGTAAGACATGTTGAATTGTCTCACTTGGAAATTTTATATATATAAAGACTTATAATATACGTGAAGAGAAAAATAATAAGTTAAAAACTCCTTTCTCCTTCGTGTCAAAGCTAGAAGTATTCAAATTTGGGGACAAAATGAGAATTAATTAAATGAAAGATTGGACCATTTCTAGCTTACGCCCGTTTGGACATTTTTTTTTTTTTTTTCAAACTTATTGGGACTTGGTCTGCATCCGTTTTACACGTACAAGAATAAAAATTCAATTTTTTCAAATTTAGCTGTTGTGAAATGTCTGAAATTATTATTAATTTTTGAACAAAAAAATAAGACGGATTGCACTATCAAAAATGGATTTTCAGTAAAACATAAATATAGTAATTAAGAAAAATAAAGTATTGCCACGTAACGCAGACGTTTTTAAGGAATTTAGTTAGAACCAATTATTTTGTCGAATTATGGGATTCATTACAAAGGGAACATAGTAACATCAAATGTTAATGTAATTAAATGAGTCACGGTTTTGGTCCTTAATGATTTTATTAATTCACATTACGGATCATACCGAATGTTTTTGACCTCACTAGGAGATTCTCCGTATGTGTATATATTTAATAATATACATAATATCCATTTAGAGCAAAATTTGATATCACCATTAATGTTAACTCTAATAGAGAAACATGACTAGTGGGATGAAAAAAATTGGTCCCTTGATCTCGTCCGTCCTTTTCCATTATTCGAAAATAGAATGAGAACTCGATTCCCTACTCCTTTTTACATACTTTCTCCATTATATATATGAAAAATGCAAATAATAAGAAGAATCGAATAACAACGTATGCACTTATTAAAAGCTACATTACATCTTCGATAATTGAATCAAAGAAAAAGAGGGAATACATTTATGCCTTTGGCTTCATTTATTTACTCAAAAATGTACTTTTGAGGAACCAAAATCAAGTTTTTCAATGTCTTGCCTTTTTATATGCAAATAAAATCATTACAACATTGATTTTGCTTGGAATCATGTTCTCAATTTTTTGTTGTCTTTTGCCATTTTTGGTTGTCTAGTGCCAACTTAACTAATTCACTAGGGTGCATATTCCTCCATTATCTTCCTAGATTGCCTTTAAACTCTAAAGCTATCAAAGCACTTATATCTATTTTCATTTGAAATTTTTGAATTTTCCCCGACTTTTACTATTACAATGGAGAGAGGAAGAAACGAGGATACGTGGTCAATGTGTATTGAACGTGAAACCTCTTGATTCGACGTTATCATTGATAGATATATGGTTGTCGTTCCAAATTTCGCCGATTGTTAAATTTTATGTGCCGAATTGGGTGATTTTTGTCAAGAAAATGGCTTGCTTGATATGTAAGAAACTTAGTTGTTAGGACAAAGTAATGCATAATTGATTCATGATTCAGCTAGTCCTAGAAAATTACTCGTGAAAATAAACTTTAAATCACTTTGAAAAGGTATAGGACTACAACTTTCGACATTTCTAGAGATATAAATGTCATATTCAATACTTCTTTTGTCTTTTTTTAAATAAACAAAAATTAAACAGCGATTAAAACAATAAACAGCTTTATATTGAAAATTACCTTATTTACCATATATTCCAAATTAATTACCAGCTTATAACATTTCGAATAAGAACTATACACCAAAAATTGACAGATTCCTCAGCCTTTTGTAACTAAAATCCCCAGCCGTCAATTAAAATAAGTGTATAGTATTTTCTAACAACTTTTGAGATTCTTAATCCCAAACCCTTGTTGACAACAAGTGGATAATAAAAATTTATTAGTATATTAGAATACTTTGCTCTTTTCAAATAATTAAACTRGCTTTATAAATTACGTTTGCACTTTTAACTATAARGATATTCGAAGTGTATTTATACATGGATCTGTCACGAATCTTTGATATTTGCTATTCATCAACTTTACAAGTAAAAAATATTAGTTATGACGTCCAAAAAGTGTAAATTGAAAAGTAATTTATAAATGCTAGACGCCTCACAAGTTGAACAAGAAATGTGTATCCTTATCATAATTCTTGATTTGTACCGAAACATTAGGCGTGGCATATTATCAAAGTTTTTTAAGTTATTAGATAATCAAGCAACACTTTAAATCTTCTAATATGTTTTCTTACACGGTAAAAAAAAGGGGAAAGTAAATTATTGGAAAATTAGGTGGAAAAATGTAAAGCTTCCCTATCTCATGATGTGGTGATAGGAAGGGGGTGGGTAGTTCACGCGCCTGGAAGCGGACGATTTGCTGATGTTTTTGGTTGTYCTGATAAAATGTAAGCATCCTCCAATCCCAATCACAATCACAATCACAATCAGACTGAGAGGCTCTGAAGTCAATGCTGAAATGCAGCATTGAAATAGAAATTCCCACTCAAAGGGCAAAAAGCAAAGGCAAAAGAGCTCTGCTGAAGATGATGCTGATGCCCAAAATTCCAAACTCCGCCATTGTGCCTCCTCTTGTATAATTCACCTTTTTTTTTTCCTTATCTAAAAGACCGTTGGGGGCTGCATTTTCTCAGTAGCCAATCAATCCTCCAAACCCCACCGAAAAGCAAAAACCAAAACAACAGCAAGAGAGAGAAACTATCATCAAGTCAAGACTCAAGAGAAAGAGGGAGAGAGAGGGAGAGAGAGGGAGAGAGAGAAAGGGTGGCTCAAACAAAAGGCCTCAATTGCACAACAAAACAAAAGCAAATAAGCCATCCTCTTCTTACCAAAGCCTTGTTTTTCACTCATTCATCTCTTCTTCTCCACCCAAACCAACCCAAATTTCTCCTTCATCTTTCTTCTCTTTCTTCTCTTTCTCCCTCTATCTTTGTTTCTCCGGTCCATAAAAAGAGGTGGAGGTGGTGCTGTAATTACTTGAAGGTTAGACAATGGAAATCACCTCAAAACCTCAAGAAAGAGAAAACCCTTCTCCCATTAACTCTCCACACAGCAATGGAAGCAGTAGCAACAGCAATGGATCAGTCCAAGTTCCAACACCACCACTGACCCCAAAACCTATTTCTAGATCTGAAGCCAATCCCTACCCAACAACTTTTGTTCAAGCAGACACAACCACCTTCAAGCAAGTCGTTCAGATGCTTACTGGATCATCAGAAACTGCTAAACAAGCTACCAAAACCCCGTCATCAGATCCACTGCCCCCAACCAAAGGCTGCATACCACCCATCAAGACTGGCCAGAAGAAACAAGGGTTTAAGCTCTATGAAAGGAGGAACTCTCTCAAGAATGGCCTTATGATTAGTCCTTTGATCCCGGGTTTTGCTCAAAATTCAAGCTTTTCGCCGCGTAAGCCTGAGATCTTGTCGCCAAGTATTCTTGATTTTCCTTCTCTTGTTCTGAGTCCGGTAACGCCATTGAATGAAGATCCCTTTAACAAGTCTTCACCTTCAATGGGAAATTCGTCAGAAGAGGAAAAGGCTATAGCTGAAAAGAAGTTCTATTTACATCCCTCACCAAGGACGAGAACACCTAGAAACTCTGAGCCACAGTTATTGCCACTGTTTCCAGTTACTTCACCTCGAGTATCAGGATCTTCTGCTTGACGAAAATGAAAATTAATTGTGAGTATTTGAGAGGGAGGGATGATTGTGTGTTTGAGGGTTTCAAGAGACAGGTAGAGATCTTGCTTAAATTGTAGAATTTTGATCTCTCTTCTTCCATTGTCTCAAGAAGAAACCAGAAAAAAAGAAGAAAAAGAAGCACTTCATTTTGTGTTCTTTCTTCCATCTCTCCTTTTACTTAGCTGTTCTAATTTTCATCTTTCTGTGCTTAGAAGTAGCAACAGGAGGTGAAACTGATATCTATGTTTCASTTCTCTTTCTTTCTTCAACCCCTCAGTTGCAGTCTTTGCATGTACTTCCTCAGTTCCTTTTGATTTAAGGTGTTATTTTTGTTTTTAAATATCTATTATATTATAAGATTAAATAAGTATTCATTATATTTTTTAAACTTTACTCTTGTTCCTAATTAACTCAATCAAAGATTATATCATGGATACTACTATTTTCAATAAAAAGTCTGTCAAGATTTAATCAAACTTTAAATCATGACATTATATAAATAGTTATTAATGTACAAATTCATTTATTAAGTGTTATAAAAGAGGGATAATAAAATAGAATAATTGAATCTTTTATTTTTATAATTTAATTAATTTATAATGGTGTAAAATAAACGAAAGTAGTAATTGGTATGTCATTAGTTGCATCCCCAAGTCCAGAAAAGATAAAGCCTCGGGTGGCAGCATTGACTTTTCATCAGCTCTTTGGAGGAATGCGTTTAGGAGGCTGCATTTCTCAGTTACCACCACTTCATTAAGTGTCAAGGAAAACCAATTTTTTTTACAAAATTTTATCATTTTCATTTGTTAAATATGCAGGCAAAATTGAAGAGTCGAGCAATGACAATAATGGCAATTTTCTTTTCTCTTACGACGCCGATTGGAATTGCCATTGGCTTTGGAATCTCGATGGTTACGATAAAAATAGTCCAACAGCTCTCATTGTTGAAGGGTTTTTAAACTCTGCTTCGGCTGGAATTTTGATTTACATGGCTCTTGTCGACCTTCTTGCTACTGATTTTATGAGTATTAAGCTGCAAGCAAATCCCAAGCTCCAAATGGGGGCTCAATTTTCACTACTTCTTGGACGTGGTTATATGTCACTCTTGGCCAAGTGGGCTTAAACCAAGTCAATAGTAGGTTATGCATTTTATTAGTTTTTTTCGTAGGGCTTCATCATGGGAATGGGCTTTTAGCTATGGTAGGGGTTCATTTTTTTCCTTCCCCAGCCTCCCCCCCCCCCCCCCCCCCCCCCCCCCCGCCGCGGCTCCTAAGAATGCGCTTTTAGCTAGGAATTATGATTATTTTAAGAAGAAATATTTATGTCTTGACCCTTTTCAAGGGGAAAAAGGAAAATCATGACTTGACAAGCAATGAATGTACTATTACACCAAAAATTTCAGAAGTTACAGACTCTCTAAATAGACATCTGGATTTTCCCATTCTCACAATATCCTATTCTGTTATATTGAAGCAGAGRTTAGCTTCATCCCAAGGACCATTAATCTCAAACTTGTACTCCTGAATTCTTATTAACCAATAAGGACACAAGACATTGACAAACCCCAAAATGAGAATCAACAGGATGCAAAGCAAGCTATGTAAGTTGTAAACACCAATCAATGTCAACAACATTAAACCAATGGAAAGAAACAGGTGCAACCCGAAAGAGTACTTCCTTATGCAATATGTGACTAATGGAGCAAACAGGAAAACTTGCAAGGAGAAGAGCACAATAGCAAAGACATGAKGCCTAGATGGAAGACGGGAAGCAATCAGAAGTGAAGCCACGATAGAAGCATTTAAAGAGATGTTGCTTGTAAAGGTCGGATTTTCTGAAATGCCAGGAGCTTTTACTGTGGACCCCGAGTAGTTATGCAGGAAGAGGTGGAGTASGATAAGTGAAGCTGTCAGAGCCCATATGGTATCTGAGCTTATAGAGCGGGTAAGTGTATGGTATATAGGGGATAACAAATACAAACCAGTTATAAAGAAGGAGATTTTGAGCAAATAACAAAGAAGTAAAGTAAAAGATAGCATTTCTGCAGTGAAGAGAAGAATGAAAAAACCTGAACCAAGAAGGCTAACATCAAGAAGCAAGAGAAATTCTTCATTTAGTGTAGATTTAAMTGTGTATGCCCAAACCAAAACCACGAGGGCAACAATGCAAAGATATTGAGAAATGSAAACCGAATCTATCATCACCTTTAGCAAATCCCTCTTGACAACGTTAGCATTCATTATCATGTCTTCTAGAAATGAATCATCAGTGTGATTGTCCTCYAACCCAGGCTGCATCCCTCCATAAGCAATTTTCCTCCATTTAGGTTGGCTAGCAGGAGAGCTTCCTGTCATGCTAGTTTCCATTTTTATCTATACAACTTCAAAACACCTGCAAAGAACAGCACAAGGTTTCCACACAGTATCATCAYTAGAAACACATTTCCAGGATAAATCTTGTGATTATCATAAAAGATATTGCTCCAGAAGCACAAGAAGGCCAATGTTCACTGTTATCCACAAGGCTAGGGACACMAGCAGTACTAGCCTTAATAACCAAKATTKTAAATACCTGCATCAAAGAAAACACTCCAGACAACCAGTTCCATATAATATAATAAYCAATCAATTTAACAATTGRGYAAAAGAAAATTGAAATAGGCAGAAACCAATAAAGAAGTAACTTCACAAATTAAACTTCAAAATCCTGAATGCACCAATTTAATTCACTCAACTACAAACAATTAATTTCACTACCACAAAACTTAGAGACTCAATTAGACAAGTTAAACAGTGTTGTAATAAGACTGATATCATCTATCGAATCCTAAGAAAGTAGGCAGTTCCCATCATACAGAAAACACTTCATGTCCTCAGTTCACTAAACTTGCACGGCATTGGAGAAAAAGAGTCAATTATTTCCATCAAAGTATCTCAAGTCTTCTACTTGCGGCCAAAAATGAAAAAAAAAACAATGACATTCATTACCAACTAATAGGCAGTTCCCATCAATAATGTACCACTTATTCCAAAAAGTGCAAAGTTCTATTATTTTCAAAGATAAGTTAATCTAATTGGTGTAGAGTGACTTATATTAGTTTTCAAAGATAAGTTACTCTTGCAGAATTACATTAGTTTACAAATCCACACATTACCTTATCCGCCCTTCACAACGCAGCACAAAGAAAGTGCAAAGAACAGTTCCCCGGAAACTGCAGAAAGCAAACATCAATGAATTTTGATTTTCCTCAGCGTGTTTCTCTTTTCTTCTATTAGATATGTGCTCTCTTATTTTAGCTATATGATCTTCTTTGATGTGCAAGTAATGCATAAAAGTCCGGATGATGCATCCTATGGAACTAAAGCTCAATTACACATCCAATCAGGGAAAATTCAAATCTTGGATACAAGCATTTTTAGGAGTGACGAGGAGGAGGCTAAATTGAACTAATTAATGTCATGCCTTCAAACAATAAAAAATTATCGATGGAGGAGCTGAGACAGAGATAGCCAGCCTATCAATTTCAGGTTTGAGGGTTTTACCTAATTGAAACTCAGAAACCCAGAAGCAGAATCGGCAATTAAAGCTAAAAACAACAAGAAATTCCTAGTATCATGCAGATAAATAGTGTATATACCTGAGCTAGCTCAGTCGTTGCAGCGGCGACTGGTGTAATGGTCACAAAGTAGAAGTGTCAAAATCGGAGGTTGTAAGCTGGGCTATATCTAATGGTACAAAAATTTATGTTAAACCCCAACTAGAGGGCACTTGATGAAAATCCAAAAATCATTAACTCACAATGATAACTCTGCATCCCCACATTCATGGTTCCTTAAACAGAAAAAAGAAAAGAACAAACAAAGACTTGGAATATCAAAATGATAATCATACTGTTTCATTGTGAAAGTAAAACTCATGTCAATCTCATATTCAAACTTTGAGTTAAAAATATGTGGAAGGATATGTCACATGCTGTGTCTAAGTTTGAGAAGTGTCTTCCTATCCTCATTTGTGGAATTACTGAATCCAACAGCTAGAAACACCCACCAAAATCCAACATGTAGATGCACTCTTACCCTCACCAAAACCTTATATTTCATAAATSATTCAAGATGACCATAATTAGGAATTATGGCAATGCAAATGAGCAGCTACCACCACTATTAGAAATCCATAAAATTGAAATATTACTGTAAATTACTATACTACGGTAGTGTCCAAGTTTTGAAATAGTCTCAGTACTTCCTAAAGGGTTTCAAATCATGATGGAATTAAAACTTCCCTGCTCTATGAGGCCCTCATAGGCTGCATTACAAACACAAATATCTTGCCCAAAAAAAATAGGATTCAGCAGTGCTTCTACATTCTGCAACTTGACCTGTGCTTTAATGCAGTTGGAAATCACTTGGGATCACTGCCATCTATACTACTAACCAACTCCAAGTAACATATGTGGCATTTCACAATGATTATGTTAATTATCTATTCAGCTTTGAGCTTTCATTACTTARACAGTCTCTCATGAAACAGCAGGTTTTAGTAGAAAGGCCTTGGCCTAGCAAGATCAATCGTTGCWATGAAAATAAACAATTGGCTAAATCACTAGAGAAAAACTTGAAAATGGAAAGAACATTGATATATCAAGAGGCAATTACACGGTGCTGATGACCCATCCTATGGGCAACTAACAACTCAATTACTCATCCAATCAAGGCAAAACCAAATGTTGGAAACATATCCATCTTTAAGAGAGAAAGGGAGGAGGATGAATTGAACTAATTAGTGTCATCCCTTCAAACAACGCACAATTATTAAATAATCTTCAATTTGCTACACGAACACAGTAAAATTCTAATTCTAGAAATTCCATCAGCCTAGTTGCACCTTAATTAATACAACTATCCACCAGCTTACACAAACAACCAGTATAACACCACGGGAACTTCCAAGCTCAACCAGGGAAACGGAAAGAAAACTCTGATYAACTTGGAACATGGAGAAATAGAAGTTCTGTAGAAATAGAAGTTACAGAACAGATAGTCTACTAATGCCCGTTTCCTGATTTTTAATGAAACAATCAAGGGAAGGTTTTAATCGAAGAGGAGAAGAGGTCCGGACCGGACCACAGATGTTGCGATGGTAGTCCAATAAAAATTTGGGTGCAAGAAGGAAAAATAGAATGGATAGCCACAAGTAGAGTTCTCTCCAGCTGAAACGCACCGGAAACAAGAGAAAAAGGCTGGACATTTAGGGGTTCAGGGCATTCTTAAATACGAAATCCAAAATTCCCCAGATGAATTACGCAAAGAAATTCGAAAAATTTCATACAAAAACGCAAAAATATACAAGAATAGACAGCTAACAGCAATCACTAAACCCAAAAAATTCAAAAAAAGCTCACCTAGTTACGAGTTAGTTTTGATATTTGTCTTCTGAATCTACGATAGAATTAACAATAAAAGCAGAGATTATTTCACGTATGCAATCAAAAAATACACATTACTCATAAAGACCAAAAAAACCCAGAAACAGATCTCACAGAAAACGATGGAGGAGCCGAGACAGAAAGAGCCACCCTATCAATTTCAGGTTTGGTGGTTTTACCTAATAGAAAACTCAAAAACCCAAAAGCAGAATCGGCAATTGAAGCTAAAACCAACAACAATTTCCTAATATCTTAGGAAACATAGTGCACATGCCTGGGCTAGATCGACCCCTGCAGGTCGGAGGTCAGGAGCTGATCTAAATCTTCAGTTGCCTTTTGCCCCAAGCTAATTTGTTTTAATATTTTCTTTTCCTCGCGAATGGAATAATATTAGCTTTTTGACGAATTTGAGTTTTGGCCCRCGAATTTGCAATGAGCGACAGATAATTGTCAATCTTTTTTATTTTTTCATTTTTAATAATTCATTTTTCTATTTTCCTTGTAGTTCTTAACATTCAAACTATTTTCGATTATTCCCTCTCCTATGTAATTTGAACCTACTTAATCATTTCATTTATAACAAAAGAGAATAAATATTTATTTTAAATATTTGAGTGTTGCTTCTTATCCTTAATAAGGTAATATCTTTTCTTCTTTTGTTGAGTAGATCACTATTTATTTATTTGGACGAGATTTTGATGAAATATTGTAAAATAAAAATAATTTTATAAATAATTATTAGATATATTTTATCTAATTAATAAATTGATATATACGTTATGTTGTATTACTTCAAATACTTTTCAATACCAACTTGGTACAAATCGGAATTTTAAATTTGTAGAAATTTTAGATTTTCACGCCTCATAATAAAATTTTAAAAAATAAAATATTAATTTGGACAATTGAAATTCCAAAAGTTAAAAAGGTCATGGGTAGGGCTTGGGATGTGGTAGTAAGGCTTTGTTAGACCAAGTTAAGAGAAAGCCTACCTTCCATTGTCTTGATATTAAAAGAAGCCCAGTCCTCTTTTGAGAAAAAAGGAGAAAAAAATGAAAAATATTCAAAATAAGGAAGAATAAGATTTGAGAACAATGTAAAAATGAATATGAAAAGAAATATTTTTTCATAATATGAAAGGTTAATTTCTATACATTATTAGTGTATAAATTTCTTATAGGATTTTAAGATTAGTGTATGAGTCGCTTCTTTCATATTTAAAATAAAAAATATATTAAATTGATCGAACATAGTTAAATTTAAAGTGATTTTAGGACGTACTCCCATTGCAATGGGCCACAACCCTATTTCACCTTTTGAAGTATATAAAATTGATCCAACTCAAAAGGGTTCAACTCTGGGAAACATGTGAGCACAGAGTGGATTCTTCATGCAAATTGTGAATTCTTGCTTCTCTGATAGATCAACATCAGCTTCATCTATGGCTGTCCATTCGAAGTACCAAATCAAATTGGCCACAAAGTATTCCAAGTGAAGCAATGCCAATCCATAGCCTGGACAARTTCTTCTACCAGCACCAAATGGCATAATCTTGATCTCCTTATTCTCTGTTATATCAAATAATTGGCCTTAATCAAGGGGAATTTCCAACAAGCTCTACTATCTCTTTATAGAGCTTGGTTTGAATTGCAGGGTACTTCACCAGGTTGGCCATAATCCATTCTAATGCCGTGGCCGTGGTCGTGGTATCTGTGCCGGCGTTGAGAAACTCGCTACATAGATTGACAATCTTGATGTCGTTGAGGTTCCTATTTCTTCCGGTAACTGCAAATCCATTAATGTGTCCACATATGCTACTGATTCGTGCTCCTTGTCCTCCATTTGATGACTACTGGAGTTTCGTTGTTGTTTGATTTTTCTTCGAGCTCMAGTCAGGGAATGAAAATGTCGTCCTGATTTTTTCTCGCTTCGATGAGCTCTTTCAATCTATTGCGAAGAAAAATTCTACCAAATTTAGGCCACAGAAACAAGTTAAGGCGGTCGAGACTTGAGAGCCACTCCCGCTGGACAGTCTCAATTTCTTTGATTTTCTCTCCATCAAGCTTCTCCCCGAACCACATGGGTATAGGCAAAACATTGCATAACGAAACTCATCCAACACAAAAACCGGCTGTGGCAGCTGGCCGAGGAGGCGTCGGACTAGAGGTCAAGAACTCCTCTCCTGGCCTTGGAGTCGGACTTGATACGGAAGGATGGAGCATCTCTGATGTAAGGTTGCGCCGTAGGAGTCTCCATGTTTGGCCATAGGTAGCAGTGCTGATTTTGTGTGCARTGCTATTGAAGATCTTAGACATGGCAGATCTTGACCGGTCGGAAAAGACAGCTCCTTTCTGAATCAGAGCTATGTGTGCCAATTAATGGTTGGCGATGAATATGGTTGGTCTGGACCGAGGTCCTTAGGTGAACAGAGGACCATATTTGAGTTTCAGGTCACGACGAACAGGTTCCATGTCAAAAATAGTCATCCTGTGATGCCATAGTAAGAGTAGGAAGCTTTTGAGAAATGAAACAGTAGAGGGACCTCGTGGGAGAGGGAGGTTCTTGTAWTTTTCAGAGGTGGAATTGAAGAGGGATTTGAGGATGGTSAAGATGAAGAGGCATAAAGASAAGATGAAGATGAACCACCATGTCTCCATTGCTGTTGATCTGGGCTTTCTCTGTTACTGAGTTTGATTAGAGTATTGGACTTTTAAAGTCAATTTATACTTAGRTTTCCATAGCAATTGAAAGTCAGTTTATAGTTTTYCACGTTATATCTTTTGTATTTATTTCGAGACTTCCGATGTAATTACTAAGAAAGAAAGCCATTTCCKAGGCCAGTGAAAATAGAAGTACGGGGAATGCAGGCCATTGCACAGTTACTATTTGAACTCAATATATTCAACTGAATTTAGTCTATTTACATATGTATACTCTAATAAATACAAGAGATGATGAGGCATCTCTTAGTTGTTTCCTACTCTCAAATAGAGGGGACCATTGAGGGACTGACTAGAGAACGCAATATCCTCCAGGTCTACTAGACTAATCATCAGGTTGACATGAATGGGTTTCAACTTCCTTCATCATAAGGAACTAAAAACAAGTTAAACCAATAACAATGGTGATTCGGAAATTAAAATTTCGCCTATACACAGGTCAGCAACTGACTGAATCTACTTCTTTCTTGCAGGCAAGAAATAATGAGAAATGCTAGAACCTTTCTTGGGTATGTTAGCTCGCTTTGAGGTCGGATCCATGCATTTAACTCTTCCTGTATTTCTGCAGGCAATTCATTTGAAACAGTATGATCAATCTCATCAATCTTGTAGGTCCAATAATTTCTTCTGAACTCATCTTGAATCAAGTTCACCGTGCCAATATGAGTTCCATCATTTGCAAGTGAATTGTTGTGTATCACAACTTCAGAAGAGCTATTGACCATCYTTGAGTGTCTGAATCATCTACAAGTATGAGAGGGAGGGGAGACAAAAAGCAAGATATGTTCTTTGCTGAAGTAAGTTAACAGGTGGCTCTTGAAACTACCTGAGGATGATGATGCTGTAGTTTCTTGGACAGTATTTGAATGCTCTTGTTTGTAGATGGGCATGGATTCTGAGTTTGAAAAAAAATTTAGGATCGAGCATGTGCCCTGATTGCTAAGGGACATAATTAAAAAGGCAGGGATACCATTTCAGCCAAGAAACTAGGATACTATGTAAAGATGGCAATAGCAATGATTGAATCACAGTATGAGAAGAAAATACTTTACTGCATAAACCTAGGTTCTTTTAGTTAGGAAGATTGTGTCTCCCTTGTAKTGTATAGAGATATATTTATCTTCAGTGTTGCAGAGGAGGGACAGGGATGCAGCAGAATGATAACTCTGAACTATATAAAATAGAGATGCTATCAGACCTTTTGTTCGGAAGACTTTGTTTTTGGTTCCTCCAGCTTGACAAAATGAGCAAAATTTTATCCTGTGTGTTCTTTCTCGAGCCCAGTGTGATTCAGTCTCGAGCAATTTTGAGCTCCTAAATATATATGCCAAATGATAGTGAAATACCTGAAGGGTGAAGAGAAATAACCAAAGCCAAGTAATGTACAAGAGAACTACCTGAACAAGGASATGCTAAAGTTTCTTCTGGAAACCCCTCTTGCTGACGCTTAAGTGAAAGGTGGATCCTGTTCATCTTGAGGATATCTGGCTTCAAAAATGTGCTAGAACAAAGACGTTTTTGAATTAGAAAAAAGAACCATAGAGTGCTGCCATGGGTTAAACATGACGAGCCTAACTTAGCAATTGACGTATGCAGCATGTTATCTGAATTTAATGGAATTTTGAAGTTACCCGCTTCATCTTTTACTTTTTGTAATTCTGTTTTGTTTTTTTTTCAATTTTCTGGACTTGGGGGGTACAAGAAGGGAAAAAATGAAAAAGAAAAAAAAAAGAAGAAAATTTAAGAGCCAAAAAAAAGAAGAGAAAGTGGCAAAACAGAATCAGCGAGAAAACAGAAGGCATAGAGAAGGAAGTCGATAAACCCCTGGATTCATTGCTGGTACTAATATGTAAATCTTTCTCCTTTCTCCAGGACYAAATGCTAGAAAATTTTTATTTACATTGGATAACCAGAGAACAATCCTCTTTGATGTGATGATGGTTCCATCAGAAAAGAAAATGATTATCCTTCCCGAAAAAGAAAATATGATCAAGGTCAACCAGGGTGAAATGTGACAATCCTGRTATGAARGGAAAAATTTAATACTCACTGAACGACTTCATTTGCCCAAGAACAGGGCAACTCATGTATAGAAGTAATAACTGCAGAAGTGATACGAAAAGATTCCTGCAGGAGTCACTATCCAACTGATGCAACTATGTTAGATCTAACATGTTATCATTCACCACTAACTACAAATCAATCAAGCTATGATAAATTTCATACTAATGCATCCAAGAAATAGTGAAGGAMCTATCCATCAGCATATCTTTTCAACTTATCCTTCTCTTTCTTTTTTCTGTGTCAATTAARTGCTACAGGCAAATAGACCTTAAACCTAATTTGAAAAATTAAATCCACAGGTTGATCTTCTGGTACAAGAACGTTGCATGTGATAAAAAAAATCAGCCAACTGAGTAAGAAACCAGTCAAACCTTGTCTTTACACAATTCTCTCTCATTCTCCTCCAGATAAGATGATTGCAAGACATAGTTGCTCTCTTCTTCATCTGGAGATTTGACTTGTCACTCTGTTGCCTGTAACACCGAACAGGTTTCACTTCCTTCATGACCTGTGAAGGATTGGTTCAATTATGACAAGGACAAATGGCAAGGGAAAAATAGATACAAAAACAGCTYTAGCAACCGTTGCAGGAATAGAAAAAACCAGTAGCGAGGAAAGTATCAACTTCTTGGACAAATCTATGATTTGACTCCTCTCCTGAAGTACATGCTTGCTGTAGGTTATGAAAATAATTGGAGATTGAATGTGTTCCCTTAAAAAAATTTAACAGAAGCAATGGACTGAAACAATATCTAAAGACATTGTAAATGGAAAAGGGAACTTGTGAGAAAAAGAACATTAGTTCAARGCAAAATTCAACACACACTAATTATCAGCCCATGCTCAAGGTACTTGATTCTTTCCAAGTCCTTGGTTAAAATCAGATTACAGTTGTATTTTAAGTTTACAAGCTTGGCACTAAGTGCTAATCCTTTACAAACTTCGATTTTAGTAGCTTCAAATGCCATTTATCCACCATACATTCGAARCTAATTGTGCAGACCATAAGAGTTTTCAGCAAATTTAATGTCAGCAGGGACAGCTAGCAATAGTTTTATCATCATCGGGAATGAAATATTCTGTCCTACTGGTGCTTTTATCAGTGATTGTTTCTACTCCTCAAGTTCACCTCACCCCGCAACACCTCAACTCCCTACAGAGAAAAACTAGATACTCTTCTTCCATAAGTTCCATTTCAGTTTTATCTGATCAGTGCTGCCAATTTTCATTCTGACTGAATGACTGAGCWCKGGCTCRACTTTTGGATGTGAGACAGTTTTCCATGAAACTAAAAATTCTTGTTCCCATATACTCTGGTGKCATCCTCACCTTATTTTCAATAGTACCCTTTACCTTTATGAAATTTTCTTATTTAAGGAGCATAGGAGCCAATCATTTGAGTTGGACATCTGGACAATGATCAATAGAGAAGACTCTTAAAGGGTGCAATTTAACCACTCTTGAACTACTTGTAGAACAGTTCATGTCATGGGTTTATCATCCCAAGGAACCTCTGACTAGTAAATATAGGTATCTTGAAAGTGAGTTAATTTTGGAGCATGTTCGGGAAGACMCAAGGGGCTAAAAGGGGGAAATAGACCCAAATAACCTGATTTTCCCTTTCATGTTAGCAAATGACCTGGTTTTGTGGGGGTTGACTGTTTTTGACATTGACGTCACTTGGTGTGACGCTTTAATATGGTAAAGACGCCTATTCTAGGGACGGTTTTACTGTAACAATTTTTTTTACGGTATTAAAGACGCCAGTAAAAGAGACATCTTCAGGAAGCCAAAAGCACCACTTCCACTGGCGGTTTCAATTGGTCTTGAAGCTGGCGTCTTCAGTAAGGTACCTTTTGTCTCCTTACTTGCTTTTCTTCTTCTTTCTGTTTTTCATTGTTTCATTAAAACTTCATTAGCTGCTGTTATTGGACATACACATCTTTGTACGGCATGGCGTAACTACAGTGATTTCAGAAGGCCATAGAGAACTACTATGAGGCCGCTTAATGAGTGAGAAGGGAGACAAAGAGCTACCGAGGGGATTGGGCATGCTCTAACTAACAGTTGGAATTGCAGTGGGGTTATCCAAGTTATCCTAAGTTATGATGTACAAGTGAAGCTTGAAGAGGGGAGAAGGGAAGGGAAAAGGACAAAGGGATGTCGCCACTCTCAGAACCTTACAGGAAAGTGCTAGAATCTAAGTACTAGGATAGCACCCATTCGTGCTCATGGTATGTGTGCATCCTATTGGTGCTTACAACCATCCAACTAAGGTTAGGAGAACTCTATGAAGCACAAGGAGATGGTTCCCCTCTCCCACAACCCCTCCAGTCGGCCCTTTCCGTTCCTTTGCGTTAAAAAAGACAAAAAGACAATAATAAAAATGCATGTGCACCCAAAAGACCAGAAATCTTTGGGAGAAGATTAAAATGCCAATGCAAGTGGCGCTTTAGGCTAAATAAAGAAGCCTCTTGCACGGGCGCCTTTAATTTCAACAGGAAGTCGATGCTACAGATATGACGCCTCTTGAAGGGGAGTCTTTACCTCATTAAGGCGCCGCGTCCATGTCAAAAAAGAAACTCCTATAGAAAACTAGGTCATTTGCGAACATGAAGGGAAAATTTTGGGTCATTTTGGTCTAAAACCTGGCAAAAAGGATCACAGTAACAGGTATCAGTCAGGAAAAGAGAAACTAAAGCAAAGAATGGTGCACAAGTGACTTACTGATGGTATATCAACTATTTTACTGGCTGAAACTGAAAGACCTGTTATCCTCCAGCCTTCATGTTGAGACCCTGAAGTCTTGGCCCTGTATGAGCCAAGATAGTCACAGAGGCCAGCTTGAAATAGATTAAGGGCATCTTCTTGAATCTTGGCAGTCCCATACCTCAGAGGACAAGACTTAGAAGGGAACTTCTTTAGTGAATCAGTGTCATTCACCTGTAATTTCCACTTAAGTGGGAGAAGTGTTTGCAATCCACAGAAAACCAGTACTTTTCTATATGATTAAAATGTTCAATCAATAAAACAAGGAACCTTGTATGCACTAGCATGTAAGGTCAATGTATGTGCAATGCACRTGTTCTTCTCCAAGTCAGATTGAAGACGCTCACTAAGTTCTTCACAGAGTTCATTCATCCACTTTTCAACCTTGAACAGCAAAGCACAGAAGTAAGAATAAAGAAGATAACTGGTAACCACCATGATGAGAAACTACAAATTAATTGCAAAAATAGGAACTTTATTTCTTGTACTTAAAGATTAGTTCCCAGATAAATTACCGAGAACGATATTGTCTTTCAATTAATTGATCTTTAGCTCCAAGAAACGTACAGAAGCAATGTTTTAAAGAGCCCTAGGTCCAGGGAATGTTTTCCCAGCACCATGATTCTTGGGAAGGAGGCATCCCTGAACCTTTTCCCCACTGATTTCCCTTACAATATTCCACAACCAGGTGCTGCACAGGTGAATTAACGTAAAACAATTAATCCACATTAAATACAACATGAAAGAAAACTGCAGCATTATATATATGAGTAACACATTTCTATGCATGGTTCTCTTCTGACACACCCCTTGAACACCTGYGTAAATTAGGAAACATTTTCTACGAAAATTTTCCAATCACTCCATAAGGAAAGATCTTTAGAGGCAGAAATTACATCAACCTTTAAACTGAAAATTGAAATACAGTGCACAGGATTAAAAAAACTACACCAGGTAACAGAACTCTAGCAGAACAGTACATTTAAATTTGAAAATATAATTACMAAAAGCCATGAGTGCAGAAACACACAAGGCCAATAACTGGCAATCTATTTGTCAATCATGATTATGAACRGAAAGACCTACTATTTTCTTTTCTTTGTTTTCATCTTACATAGTAACATAAAATAAAATTCACTTTGAGATGTGAAACTGATAATAACCCAGTATTTATTCCATAAAATTTTTGTAGCTTTGCTTCTGAAGACTGCAACAGATCCCCAACCGTGTTGACACCAAGGTCAGTCTGTAAAGAAGTGCCAAGCTTTCTGCCAAGCCGTTTCCTACCCCCAAAAAAAAAAAAAAAAAAGGGAAAGTGAAACAAAATGAAATAATAGTTGCAAAGAATGAAGATATGTAACAACTTCAGAGAATTGCATAATCAACCAGTCCATGATAATATAATTTATTATTCTTTATAATATACAATCATCAAACTCAAAAGGTTTCCCACTCCACCAGAAAGACCGAACAACAAAATATGGAGAAAACTTACATTTTCTTTATGGGCAAAGGTTCAAGCAATGCTTTTACAGATGAGAAGGGAACAACAGTTTGCTGAGCAGGTTTGTTCAACCACTTGTTAGTTTGGCCAGCATCTGCTCAAACCTTCGTACTTTAACCAACTCTTTTTCAAGTTAAGAAACAATTATTTTCAATTATGTGGAAAATAAAAATGATACAAGTTCAATGTTTCCACCTTATTATGTGCAATGCCAACTGAACAGGTAAATTCAGTCTCTTGCAAAACTTGCAACCTAAGTTTTGCAACAATAAGGGCTCCACACTCTAACAACTTGTCACAGTGATCAGCATCAGCCCTGGCTAGCCACTTCTTAACATTTTCTCTGTCATTAGATCCATCCTGCACCAACAGTAGTTTCTAAGCTCAGCAGATATAAAACCAACGCATCTTGGAACAAATTCCTATAATTTCCATTTTTCCTTGCCACAAAGATACCCCCAGTATAGATTTTTCGGTGATGATTATACTGCAACTACTCTAAGTAAGGAGAGAAATCTACAGTTACACTGCTTCTTGATTTTGACGGAATCAGTCGTCAGGAACATCAAACAATCTAGGTAACTATCAATATGGGGAAAAGGAAAAGAAAAAGAAAAAAAACCAAAAACAAAGAATGGTTATTTGATAATCAAAGTGATTCTAATAATGAATGGTGACCTATAAAGGAGTTACCTTAAGGTTTTTGGACAAAACAAAAACAGATATTGTACATTCAGAAGGCTAAATGTTGACAGCTGGGGACAAAAGCAAACACAGATAATGCACATTCAGAAGGCTAAATGTAGACAGCTGGGGGTCTTAGCATTTGTAATATTTCATTGCATGCTCATCTTAATACTTTTAAAAAAGGAAAAGAAAATGCAACAGTTCTGGAGGTTGTGTAGAAGCATTTGGAACTTCCATTAAGGGCATGCCTCCAATGTCTCAAACAGAAGCTCTTGTCCGAATGATTAACTACTGCATAAATCCTAGGACACCAACTCAAACTCCAATAATTGGAAAAAAAATATTTTCATGCATTGTCCATGAGATGGGAATTCAAATTTAATGTAAAGCAGAAACTTATTCAGAGGACCCAAGAGAATCAACTGCAGACTATTTGAATAAGGAGGGTCTTCAAGCACAATACTACTTATCAAAAAGAGGAACAAGACAGAAATTTGCTTTTCTTTCCCCTTTCTGTACACATACTCCGATGTCTGTTAGTATGCAAAATCACTTAAGAAGCTTTTCCTACCAATTAAACTCCCCACTTTCCTGATAATAAGCCATACATCTTTTCAACTRAATTGTTCATAAGTTAGTACCAAGGACAACTATTGAATCCAAGAGAACCTGTAACCATTTTGGAGGACATTTCCAGAGTACTGATTTCAAAACTATGACATAGAGAACAWGCTCTTAACGTAATCATTTTGGCAATTTAAACTAAAATTCTTCCTTAGTACTTCTACATTTCTTTCTTTTCCCCTTTGATTAGGGGAAGGGAGACTAGATGAGAGATAACCTTGAATAACATTATGGCCTTCCCGTCCCAAATCCTTATTAATAGAAATGAGAAAAAAGGACAAATTAAGACATTTATGACGGAATGCAGCATAGCTACCYTGTCAAGCCCCAAAACATGTGATTTAACAGCATCTTCGTTAATTACTTCTAGATTATCAGGAGGAGTTTCTGCAAGCATTGCCTCAGCAGTTTCAGTAAGATCAAGATACACCTCATCAATTGAAGCTCGTTCACATCGACCTTTCAATTGAAACTACCTGCAAGTATTTCAAAAGAGGCAGTCAGAAGAATATAGTGGCCCCAAGCATTGGGAAAGCATTCAAACTCATTTACCTCGCATTGAACTTGTACAACAAGGATTGAGAAAAGATCAAATGAACCATGGTTAATAAAGGCACAGAAGAGGTCATCATGTATTCACCATTTCACTCCAGATTTACGATCCTCATAACTGACAGCAATTAGACCCTCTTCTTCCCAGGAATTGTACTGCACAACTGCAGTGCTTAGAGTCGGTTGCTTCCGTTGCTCCACTAAAAATGGCAACCATAGTCAGTCTGGGCAGACAATAGAATAGCAGTACCACACCACCAAAAACAGGTACAAACAATCCCCACCAAGGGAGAAGAAGGAAAATAAATAAATAAATATCAACATTATCTTCAACTCAATCACAAACATTGATTTCACTTCTAATATAGTCCTCTGCAAACTCAAAGACGACTTGAAAATATAAATTCGATGGCCTAAATTCAATAGCAATCCGACAATCCAAACCAAGATAAAACTATGAAACATAAAAAGAAAACATCCTCAATATTTCCTTCTGAGTTTATCCAAATTATCATCTGGGAAAAAAAGAAAAACTACTGCTTGGAAAGGTAATTGCAAATAAAATACAACTTGGGACTCAAAAATCAAAACTCATGACAGATACATATTCAACAAAAGACCTGTAATMATCATCATAGAGCTCACCATTTCACCAATTTGTAACTGAATTCACAAACTTACATAGTTCAGAGACTGGGTGAATYACTAATTAGCAAACTTTACACATCTTAAATATGCCATGAACAAGATTTATATACAAACACGAAGAGAAAGAAAGAAAYAGAGTTAACAAACCTTGAACGTAGAAGCAATCTTCCTGTGTTCTCTGCCTCGCTTCCCTCCAATTTGAGAAATTAATGAATAATATTTATTAATAAATTTGCAAATTTGTCATAAAAGATTTGAAATTATGCGAGTTTCTACGGAGCCTTTATGTAATCTTACGAAGCAAAACATTTTCAGCCGTTAGATTTYATTTAATTATGGCTTTCTATTTTTTCTTTTCATATATATACCTAATTGTAGCAAACTTTTAAAGAAATAGTTAAGGTACGGATCGAATTGCTTTGACCGATGCATATGTGAATTTCAAGCTAATTATTTGGATAATAAATAATTAATTTAGGTGTATTCCTATTTATGAAGGACAATAAATTACTAAATTGGCAAAAAATATTCAGACTAAAATTAATAAATGAATTATGCATTTTTTCTTGATAGATTATTTTATCCTCCGCACACACGAAATAGTTCATTTAAATGAGATTATTTTTTATCTTTTTTTTTCTTAAGCAAAAAATTAGTACCTCATATAGGTTAAACTAATTTTGTCTACAACGCCCCTCCTATAGCCTTTTGACAATTTCAGTGTATTCTTCTTTATAGGTTAACTCGAAATAATTATTTAATTCCTTTATCATACAAATTAAAAAAAAAAGCCTATCTCTTTCTTATATTATCTTTTATCAATTTTTCAAAAAGATATTAAAGAGGAAATAAACTCATTCTGTATAATATTAGACTATCGCCTAATTGTAATAAATTTCAACTCTTACCACTCAGGACTTCATTTGCTAATATTTTATAAATTTTAAGTAATACAAAATAGAAAATTTAAAAATAAAAACGAAAAAAGATTTTCTCATTATGATGTTTGTTATTCATCTCAAATTATATTTGTTTATAGAAAATTTTTCAAAAGAATTTAAGAAAATCATTTTTTTAAAAGAAGATATTATTTAAAAATAAAAATAGTATTAAGTCCTTGAATATGTATGAGTTGACCATTTCTTTTCCAATTTCCCTCTTTGTCTCATGTGTGAAGGCATGCACAGCTAATTCATGTAACTCCCATCATGCTCCCCTTAACCTAGGAGTCCAAATGATCAACTTCATCATATAATCCTCAAGATAATTGATGAAACATGAACAGTTCATTAAACCTAATTTCTGAAAGCTGTCCATGGATGACTTGGTTCAATGATCTAGAGAAGTCAACCTGTTTAGAAATGAGAACCTAGCTAGGTATGGACTAYGTTAGTAAATTCTAAAGCCATTATTTGATATTCGGTTTCATTGATTTTATATGAATTCAGTATATCTTTTTGTGTCTAAATAATATTTTTTTCGGAATATTTAAAAAGAATTAATGCATTAGTTGCTTGATCGTTTGCGATTTGTTTTACTTGGTTGGAGGGAAAGCTCTTCAACAGGAGAAGTTACTGTAGGGGGAGGAGGGTGGCTATGGGGTGAAGGGAGGTGGGCGGACTTAGCAAAGAAGAAAAGGAAAAAGCAAACCATGAATGTGCTGAGTACTAATGTGATCACATGGAGAAAGAGGTTCCTTGAAGGAATGCATAATTGCCAAATCTGACCACAAAACCCTTTACTATAAAAGGAGATTTCTTGAAGGAAAACACAATTTCCAAATCTGATCATGGAAACTTTTTCTATTTTTGAGTGTTGAAACTCAATGGCAATCATATTAAAGAGATTGACAGAAACAAGACAATGGTGACTGGTGGAGTGAAGTCTGACTTAGATTTGCTTCCCTTAACAAAACCAAACAAAAGCCAAGGGAGTTGCAGAAAGAGAATATTATTACTCAGAGAAAAGAGAAAGTAGGGAGAGGAGATAGTAAAAGTTCTTCTATAGCTACTGCTGCTGCAGAGACTATGAATCAATACTTTCTTCTCAGTTTTCCAAGTCCATCAAAGCTCTCTTTCAGCACCTCTCATAGCCATGGGTTTGATTGCTTTTTGTAGTTCACGCCAAATTGCGCAAAAACTCATTCATTCACTGAGATTGGATTGGACAAATGATCTGAAACTCTAATTTTTGTCATCCCCATCTTGCATTGGATAAGGGTTCATTCTCAAACTCATTTTTTTTTCTCCTTAAATCTGATAGAGAAAAAGGATTAAAGAAGATTGTTTTGCAACATGGTCAGTCCTCTTGCTGGCAAGAAGCAGGCTGTTTGTAAAAGTCTAAGCTAGACAAGACCACTATCCAGGCCAGGTGACAATTGAAAATTGAAACAAATAAGGTAAATGTCTAAAYTTCATAAACGTCAGTTGCTTTAGTCCTCCAACCCCAGAGTCAAAGAAACAACAGCACCCTCCAAAATACCAAGAGTTGACTAGTCGAGCAAGAAAACATCCTCTGGTYCAATCTATGTGTGATTTTGAAATACTTCTTCCTTTCTTGCAATGACAGTTTAAWGACAGCAACGTAGCATTTATACTTTTAAATCYGATAAGAGAATTTATCATTTCTTTATCGACAGTGAACGAAAGAACTCTCATGCTTGTTGCTTTAATGACAAAGGTTTCTTTCTTTTGACACAAATCATTTATTTGAATCAGCTTAAGCATTTGACYCCTTAACTGGCATTTSGTTTTGTTGCTATTTCTGTTATTGGATGACTACTTGGTAAATCAAGGGTTTTATCTTCAGTACWTTTACCTTTCTGTTTATAAATCAGTTCTATTCTAGCTATTCCCTTGAAAAAGCAAACAAAAGATGGTAGTACTCCATGTTTGATCTTTATCTTCCATTGGCTGAATGCATCTGGTTCACAAAGAAATCGAGAAAGATCATCAGYAAAGTAATAAGCCAAAGGGACTCCATGTTTATGATTATTTTTCAGATTTCTGTTCTCTCTGATCTTTGCATGTGTGTCTGTCATCTGAGCTTCCTTTCAGCCTGCCGTGCAGCTTGTTCTTCTTTCCTCGGCCTTCACAAGAAAGCACTGAAATTATAGATGGATCCACCAATGCTATTTCCACTGCATGCCCTTTCCTCAGCATAAAAGAGGAGAAAATAACAAAGCATAAAGAGAAATAGAAAAACAGACTGCTCCGTCCTATATAAATACCTGCCCCTCAACCTAAAGAAACAAGCCAAGGAAGCAAAGCCAAAGAAAGAAACCCTCACAAGCAGATCTTTTCCCTATGCCCCTCCTTTCAACTTTTGACTTCTCGTTCTAGCCATATCTTCTTCAACTTCTCATTCATTTCCACTGAAATTAAGAAACCAATAGTAGGTTTTCAACCTTGCTTTTCCCAACCTTAACTTTCCCAATAGATTGGCTTTCTTAAAGCAAAAACATTTGTTCCACATGAAAAGAGGAAGCTAGAATGATTATTTATTAGCTCTGCTAGAAAACATTTTCTCGTTTTACAACTTTTTTCATCTTCACACCAACAGTAACCAACTGTTCAACTAAACCTTTTGTATCATGAACATGGAAACTTTTCAGCCCCCAATCAGCATACCCATCCCATACAATTTTGCCATTACTGGCACCACTGGTAGTAGTTTCAGCGACCCTGCAAATTCTGCATCCAATCCTTGGATGGATAGTAGGATATGGAGCAGACTACCTCAAAGGTTGATTGAGAGGGTGATTTCGTTTCTTCCGCCTCCAGCTTTCTTTCGAGCCCGAGCAGTCTGTAAGAGATGGTATGCCTTTTTATTTTCCAACAGCTTTTTGGAACTCTACTTGCAAGTTTCGCCACGCCGCCATTGCTTCATATTCTTCAGGCCAAAAAGCCTTAAGAACTACATCTACAAAACAAACTGTGCCAGCAATGGCACAAATAGAGCCAACTATGAAGGTTACTTCTTCGACCCTTATGAATTAACATGGTATAGAATTACATTCCCATTGATCCCTCCAGGATTTTCACCAGCATCATCCTCTGGTGGACTAGTAGCTTGGGTTTCTGAAGAGGCTGGGTCAAAGAGTATTCTTCTATACAATCCACTTCTAGGGTCTTTAACTCCCTTGCCTTCAACAATAAGGCCAAGGCTTTTTCCTTCCATCGGTTTAACTGTTACTAATACATCCATTGACGTAGCAGTTGCAGGAGATGATCTGATATCTCCATATGCTGTCAAGAATTTAAGTGCTGAAAGCTTTCATATTGATGGAAGTGGATTCTATTCCATATGGGGCACAACTTCCACACTCCCTAGGCTTTGTAGTCTTGAATCAGGACGAATGATTTTTGCGGAAGGCCAYTTCTACTGCATGAACTACAGCCCATTTGGTGTTTTATGCTATGACATTCTTGCAAGTCATTGGTGCAAAATTCAAGTTCCTATGCGAAGGTTTCTGCGTTTGCCTAGTTTGGTTGAGAGTAGAGGAAAACTCATTTTAGTTGCAGCTGTGGAGAAAAGCAAACTCAATGTGCCAAAAAGCTTGAGATTTTGGGCTTTACAAGATTGCGGGACAACGTGGGTGGAGATTGAAAGGATGCCACAACAACTTTACCTCCAATTTGCAGAACTTGAAAACGGCCATGGATTTCACTGTGTTGGACATGGAGAATTTATTGTGTTATTGATTAAAGGATCTGACAAGGCATTGATGTTTGATTTTTCAAGAAAAAGGTGGCTGTGGATTCCTCCTTGTCCATACATTCATGTCTGTGGAAATTATGGAGATGCTGGTGCTGAGTTGCATGGTTTTGCCTATGACCCTAGGCTTGCTACACCAGTTACTGCTCTTCCTGAGCAGTTGGCACTTCCCTTTCAGTCTTTTAATGGACAGTGTACTGGCTAGTTAATCATCTTTAGTATGGCTTCCATGGGGATAATGCATGTACCAGAGAATCTAGCAGTAGTTTAATTTTCATCACTTGATGCWGCAGAAACATCACTAATGTAATCACTCTTTATCTAAAATGTTCTTCTCTTTTTACTTCTCATGTTATCAGTCCAATTATGAAAAATGCTGAACCTTCTTTGTTCTCTTTTCCTTTTTTTTTTTTTTTTTTCAATTCCTATTGTGTTGGGGGTGGGGGGGGGAGTTGCACCAGGTTGTTCTCGCCTCTTTAATTGGTATATGCTACAGACCGGACCACCATAGATGGATCAAACTCATTCATCGGGGTGAGCTATCCCTGTGCACGGAATCCCCTCATTGTCATTCGATTCTTATGTCGTTGGGGCCATGTCAAGGCCGGTGTAGAGATGGTTTATATCTGTAATGTATTGGAGCGAGACTAGCGCGGGACTATTACACAAGAGTAGAATTTATTGGGCCGCTCTGGACTAACGGGCTATTCCAATTTGTTACTGATAAATAGCTTGAATATCCTAAAAAAACTTTAAGACAACTGTTGCTAGTTTGTTTGATCCATAATGTAGCTTTCTCGCCATTAATGGAAGTTTCTTTTTCCCCAAAAGAGAAAACTGAAACAAATCTTTTAAATTAAAAATATTGTTTGAAAATTGTAACCCATTAAAATATTTAATATATTATATATTTATCACTATTTTTCTGGCTTCCTACAGAATTTGTTTTATACAGCAACATTTACAAAAGAATCAACTTTATAAATAGAAAATGCTACCTCATCATCCTATCTGATCTAACATCCAAGAGACGAGGGTCACAAAAATAAATATTTGGGAGATAGAAATGGTAGTCCAAAAAAGAAAAAAAGAGTCATATTTACATGAAAATAATCTGCCCCCCAAAACTTCTTCTCCACCCCCAAAAAAAAAAGGAAAAAAAAGGAAAAAAAGAAAAAAATGGAAAATAGCGGAAGCAAAGACCAAGCTCAGTGGTTACACAGAAAGAAACTTTCTTCCCTTCTATGATTCTCCTGGCCCTTGAAGGATAAGCTCCCTCCAAATGTTCAAGCCATTAACCATCCAGACCCATGCAAAACCTGGCAGGAATTTCTTACTCTAATATCATCTTGGAGCGGATGTAGAAGGTTGGAATACATCCCACAAAGAAGGGGTTAGAGACCGCAGGAATGTACTATATTGTAGGTTGTGAAAGGGCTGTGACAATCAAAGGTMATTGAAAGGGTTTAACATTTTAAAACAGAGGGAACTCATTTTGACATTGTTGATACTGAGTTTCTTTTCTCCTACTATCCTCTTCTCAAAGTGTCTTAGTTGACTTTCAAGGCTCTTTTTCTCGCTTTCCTTAGCATAGAACAAGGAAGAATTGACATCGATTCTTCATGCCATATTCATGAGATCTTCATGAAGAACTCAAGCAATATATATGCTGGACTTTCACTTACAGAATCAAGCAGGCTAGTGACAATGGTAGCATTACACTTGACACTGCTTTTGATATCATCATTTAACTCTGACACATTACAATAAGATGAACATTCCTCTTGAATATCGATCTTAACTCGTCATTCGCTTCCATACCTATTCTTCTGCACAAATGCAATAGGGCAGCATGCAAGTCATGAGCTCCTTAGCCTGAGATATGGACGGTTCCTGATAAACAGAAGCAGAAGCTAACAGGCAACAGCCAAGATTTCTTTTGATTAGAAAACGTTACCCTATTTTAGAACCTTTCTGCCCTGCAAGAATCTTGCGTTGACTCATCTTGGGAGTGATAAAATGTTGCCCAATCCTGAGAGATCCATCAATTAACTCCTTCCAACCAATCAATGGATGCTCAATGTTGTATGGGATTTCCTAAATGATCAACTAAAATGTCAATTGGATTGAAGATGGAGTGGATAATATAAGCAATGAAGAAAAGTGAAATCATTAGTTAGGCATAAATATCTTGGTGCTCAATAGGTTGTACAGGGAACTACCTGATGTACATGATCTAACAAATTTTCCCGGACAACTTCTAATGATATGTTCTTCGTAACCTCCTCAGTCAGAGTAAATGGATCTTCATCCSTTGGTCTTTCAACTGCCTAAGTATAGAAACACGAAGGCAAAAACAGAAACTAAAAAAAATGAGAAAAAGGACCATAACAAGCTTTCCAGTGTCATTTAGGATAATGAAGCATCAATTATTACTTCACAATCACATGAAGCAATGCAGTCAAAGTCTATCTGAATCAATGAAAGAAATGCTATGACGTCTCAGCAATCTAACTGCAACACTTTTGGTTGACATTAGCATGGCCATTATGTGGATGAATGGAGATCACTGGGTGGAGGCATGAGAACCTATAAACTTGAAAAGCAACAGTACTMTCATACAACTGCAGAGCACAAGAATTACTTCTATCTGCAATAATTAGTTCAAGAGAGATACAAGTTCACTCTAAAGAAATTTTCACATGGTTTCAGTTGTATTCAATTTTCGCTAAGATGGTTAACAAGCAAATGCAAATCAATTGCAGCAAATTGAATAGGAAGCAGAGAGGAGAGAATATTTAAGAGGCCTAAACACAAGATTCAAGACATTAACACACACACAGAGAGAGAGAGAGAGAGAGTGGCTGTTTTATCAAATATTGAGTCAGATCTTTCACTCCTGACCCCTTCAGACCTGAGATCATAAAGTACCTAATCAGAAGGACAAGTGAAATCGGTAATCAGATACAACAGGAAGCACTTTTCCCCTTCATCTCTCTTCAAAAGTGAATATTAAGATATCTTAGAAAGCCTTAACTCATCAATAAGCAGCAGGAAAGATTTACCTTTCACAGCCAGGAAGATCTTTAAATTCCTCTGCCACCTTCAAGAGATCTTTCTTTTTCTCAACCAAGTCTATCTTATTCATGCATAATACACGCTTTTGACTTGGGTTAACTTGAGAACCCATTCGCTCGATCAATCTCACCACTTTCGAGTCAGGCCTAAACAAATGAAAATCAATTAATGAAGTGATAGAAAACCAACCAGATTATCATATGAACAAGACTGAAAGAATAACCATACAAATCCCGCTAACTAAGAGACTACAAATCCCCCATAAAGTATAGCATAAGAGCTTTCCACTAAGCAAGAAAACGGCTCCTTCAACTAAGGTATACATGTTTGTATCTTCTGTGCAAAGAATCAATCCCACGAGTTGTCTGTTATCTTCTGTATACATGTTTCCATTCATCCATCCAAAGTTATTCGTTTCTATTCTACTTTGAATCATTTTCCCATTAACCATGGATGCAAYTTGGACACTATAACTCCACATTAAAAAATGAAATAAATAAAGGAGGATGACCATAATTGCAAAAGAAGAATATGGAACAGAAAAAAAAAAAAAAAGATAATTAATTTAGTAGAAGAAGTCATACAAAGGAGATAGACCAGAAGTATCCGTGAAAATAAATAGTCAACATTTTGAGAAAATTGATCATACAAATAATCTTTTCAAAAAAAAAGTTACAAAAGGGGAAAAATTAACGGATTACAAAACTTGACATGCTCAAATTATATTGCTGACATTTCATGAGCTCAGAACAGATACAACACAATCATATGGTGTGAGAGAACACTTCTTATTTTGCCTTAACCCCATAACATGATTTCTTAGCCATGAGAGAGAGAGAGTTTTTTTTTTTTTTTTTTTTTTTTGGGGGGGGGGGGGGGGGGGGGTTAAGAAGATGAAAAAATTGCGATGTTTTGTCAATGTCAACAAAAGGGGAGGAAAAGGAAAACTGACCTAGTTAGATGTCTGTGAACATCAAATAAGACTACAACCACAATAAATAAGCCAACTGAACTCGACACACTTTGCATGCAGACTTTTATGTCATTGTAAGGAAACCACTTTTCTTCAACATAAGCCCCGGTGTATCAAAGAAACACTAAATGATAATTAGTCAGATAACTTTCTAACAAGTACGACAAACTGGAGAATGGAGCCATATATAAGAATAGTAAGATAGAATATGCATGCCGAGCAATATAAGTGGCCAAAAATGAAACCCAGAAAGTGGCACTTTAAGCCCATCTGACTTCAACTTTTAATGAATGTTGCATTGAGTAACGTTCATAGGGGAACTAAAACCACATCCTATTTTTTTACAATGGATATATTCAAAGCTGTCCTGCACTCCCATCCTAGTTCAAATCTGGAGCTCTTTAGAGGTTACTGAAAACCAATTTGGTAGTTTTCCCGATATCAATGAAGATAAGGCAACAACAGAGGGATACAGTTGTTCTTAAGACAAAAAATGGACAGAGATCACCAGAGTCTCAATCAGAAGATAAGAACAGAGAAACAGAGTATTAGAGAGCAAAGATTACTACGGCAGCTACATCCACAACTATTAATCAATAAGCTAGATTCTAGAAGACACATATTATTTTGAAATCTTTAGGAAATGGCTTAGTAACTTTTTAGAGGCATAAGAAGACTACTCCTAAATTAAAGGCGGAAGGGCAAACTGTTCACGATTATTACATAGAAAAAGGAACAAAAAAGAGAAAAAAGAACAAATTACAACTTTTTTTAAAAAAAATTTAAATGCCTAACCATATAACATAAAATAAAAAACTAATTATTTCATTCCTTGATATATGCTTGAAATAAAATATTATTCAACCATATTAACTAAGTTATTCTCCAGCACCACATCTTATAATATGCTTTCTAGTGATACTTTGGGTGGACTATACTGGGAAAATTGTAATTAAAGTTACTACGTTAATCCATGCCGATATTAATCTTCACTCTTGTATTGACCCCAATGGAACAAATTCTTCACTATCATAAGTCTTAACTGGAGTTTGAACTTGAGTAAAATCTGGCTGCGTGTTGTCCACCATGTCCTCATGGATTTGCTCAGTCTTCCCTTCATTATCCTGTGCAAAATCAACACGAGTTTGAATCATGTATGCAACTCTGTTGAGAAATAAAGGTTCCACAGATAGCACAAGATGTAACTTCGTATAGAAGTCAACAAAAACCACTTCAGGGGCATTATCAGTTTTGGAATTAAGGCCATCATTTTCAGTAATCTCGACAATGGAAATGGTACCAATTGTAGATTAAGATCCATGCTCTCAGCATAGAAGCTTTGGAATAACGCAAACCAAGAACAAGGAAAAGGCTCGGAAAATTACGTTAGTTTTAGGGGCCTCCTCTTCTACTTCTTCATTGCTGTTCTGCCTTTCCTCAGCTGCAAGTTGGGGTAGTCSATCTATCACTAGTTCAAATTGAGAATGGTCTGCAAAAGGAATGCATCGTTACAACACAGCATGAAATCAAATCTCAGAATAATGCAGGCTAGTTTCCAGGAGTAACTCAATTGAGCAGTGAAAGCAGTAACATTTCTCTACTCAAGTCTTCCACCAAACATTTAACTCATTTCATGCAAAAATGTACAAAGATATACATGGAGACAAGCAGTAAACACAACCTACCTTTGGCCCAGCGCTCAAAGGGATGCTGCCGCTCTTCTTTCTTGTATTTCAACTTTTCTTGTCTATGCTTCCGACCAGGAAGAGCTGTTGGATCATTGGGAGGTCTGTTCCAAACTGCCGCCACAGCCTAGAGTAAATTTGAAACAACATGATCTAAAATMTCACGTAACAGAAGGGAACAAACAGCAAGGGGTAGAACATAACTTTAGTATTTGATAGGGAATTTTCTGGCCAAAAGTTTCAGGAGATATGAAACTCGAGTACAAGGAACACGGAGAGAGATTTGAATCACTCGCAATCTCATACAGAGAGATAATGGTTCTAAAGTCTGCAACTATTGTGAGAAAGTGATTCACATGCAAGTGCAATTAATCTTTTCCTCATGTTAAAAACACCGATTTTGGTTCTTATATGTCCATGTAATGTTTTCAAATTAGACCAATTGTACATCATCTGACACACAAAGGAAGGAAATAAATTAAATTAAAACTAAAACCTTAAAGCAGGGAGAACCGGTGTGAGCGTGACTCCCACATAGATGGAAATGCTGGCCAAACAATAATTATATATATTTCTTATGTGTCAACATAATAATTTAAATAAATTATARTATGTCATCCCAGAAAAAAAAGAAAGCGAAAATCCATATTAAAAACTAAAATTAGAAGATCAAGAAGTGAACCACAACTAGGTCAGTTTTGCAAAAAGAGCTGGCTAGAACTTCATCTGCATGTGTTTCTTGCTAATTAAAGTCCAATGTGATTGCATCCACAATGACAATGGCTGGCAACTATCTCTCCTTGTCCGAGTAGAGTGGGAAAACTTCTTTGGTGCTCCTTTAGCTGCTTGATCTGATGTTTCATTATCCTGTTTTCTCTTTCTAACTGGTTTTTCTTTGTCCCCTGGAGTTTTCTTGGACTTTTTGGACACACTTTTTGTTTGGGATTGTTTACCTAATTGAAATTCCTCATGGAACCATTACTGTTCCCATTTGCGGCAGWTATACAGGCAGACTCAGAAGGTAGATCGCCATTACCTATAGCCTAATCTTCAGATTCATCTTTGAGTTGATATACATTTTCATCTTTTTTCCGTTTCCTAAGTGGCATACCAGCTACTTCTGTCTAATTGGAGAGAAGGATCAGATGCAGGAGTTCTGCTTTTTCCAGTTTTTGCCCAKCGAGAAGCCAAGGCATTTCAAGATCAACATAAAGGTGTTAGAACTCAGAAGCAGCGAAAAAATATTTGCAATCAAACAATGAGTACATTGGGAACTGCATAATTTAATTTATTACAAGTTTTGGCAATTGTTCTCCAGGGATTTCACCACCTGGATGAGAAGGTTCCACAGTATTAGTCTGTTCTGCATCCACTACAACTTCTGATGCTGATTCTGCTGCAGGGCCACCTAGTCCTACAGATGAGAAATCAAGAATATCATTCTGCYTGAATGCAGGAACCGAGCCCTGATCCACAACATCAGTTTCAGGATGAACCAACTGTGAATCTTGCTGACTTGGTACAGTTGAGACAGACTCAACGAGATCCAGATTGGATTTATTAGTTTCACTTCTCTCCAACCGCAACATAGGTTTGGGTTGAAATGTTCCAATCCTCCGACCTTGGAGAAGAAAATTTGTTAAAAGAAATTAAAYTATGAAACTCGAAATAAAAGGATTAGAAAGACACCTATTTTAATCAGATACCAGATGTATTTGTCAACTCAGACATATCTGGAGTCTCCAAGCATGGATAAGACGCGAATTCCTGCAATCAAGCAATTTGCACGGTTCAAAATCAAGCCAGTACCAAGTGTTAATATGCAAAGATATCTTCTCYCCTCCCCAATTTTGAGAACATAAAAGGAAATAAAGAAAGGAAAAACAACAATGAATAGGGGACTGAAGCTGCAAATGCACTCGCCCCAGTTTCCAAGTCTCTATTATCTGTAGTTAAATCACCATGACTTGTAGAAATGATAGCCTCGCATTCAGTTAAAGGATCTTGAGCTGCTGAAATTTCAGGCTGTGAGGAATTACCAGGAACATTTGAGAAGCAGGCTGAATCATCAACAGCAGGAACAAGGGGATTAGTAAACTAAATCGATGGTCAATAGCTCTTCTGAAGTCGTGATACACAACAATTCACTTGCAGAGGATGGAACTCATATTGGCACAGTGAACTTGAATCAAGATGAGTTGAGAAGAAATGATTGGACCTACAAGACTGATGAGATTGATCATGCTGTCTTAAACGAATTACCTGCAGAAATACAGGAGAGTTGAATGCTTGGATCCGACCTCAAAAGCGAGCTAACATACCCAAGAAAGGTTCTAGCATTTRTCATTATTTCTTGCCTGCAAGAGAGAAGTAGATTCAGTCCAGTTGCTGACCTGTATATAGGCGAAACTTTAATTTCCGAATCACCATTGTTATTGGTTTAAATGCTTGTTTTAGTTCCTTATGTGAAGGAAATTGAAACCCATTCATGTCAACCTGATGAGTAGTCTAGTACTTACCTGGACGATATTGTGTTTTCTAGTCAGTCCCGTAATGGTCCCCTCTATTTGAGAGTATGAAACAACTAAGAGATGCCTCATCATCTCAGAAATATACTCAATTCAGTTAAATATTGAGTTCAATTAGTAACTTTGCAAGTGGCCTGCATTCCCTGTACTTTTATTCCCTGTATTAGTTAAGGTGCAACTAGGCTGGTGGAATTTCTAAATTAGAATTTTAATATGTTCGTGGAGGAAATTGAAGACTATTTGATAATTGTGCGTTGTTTGAAGGGATGACATTAATTAGTTCAATTCATCCCCTCCCTTTCTCTCTTAAAGATGGATATGTTTTCAAGATTTGATTTTGCCTTGATTGGATGAATAATTGAGTTTTTAGCTGCCCATAGGATGAGTCATCAGCACTGTTGATTGCCTCTTGATATAACAATGTTCTTTCCATTTTCAAGTTTTGTCTAGTGATTTAGCCAATTGTTTATTTTCATTGCAATGATTGATCTTGCTAGGCCAAGGCCTTTGTACTAAAAGATGCTGTTTCATGAGAGACTGAATGAGTAATGAAAGTTCAAAGCTGAATAGATAATTAACATAATCATTGTGAAATGGCGCATATGTTACCTGGAGTTGGTTAGTAGCATAGATGGCAGTGATCCCAAGTGATTTCCAACTGCATTAAAGCACAAGCCAAATTGCAGAATGTAGAAGAAGCACTGCTGAATCCTATTCTTTTCGGCAAGATATTTGTGTTTGTACTGCAGCCCACAAGGGCCTCATAGAGTGGGGAAGTTTTAATTCCATCATGATTTGAAACCCTTTAGGAAATACCGAGACTATTTCAGAACTTGGACATTACCGTAGTAAAGGAACTTACAGTAATATTTCAGTTTTATGGATTTCTAATAATGGTGGTAACTGCTCATTTAGGCAGTTACAGGTAATGACCGCTTCCTGAATTTTTTTCAAGAAATGGCTTTAATGGAAGAGGATAAGAGGTCTGGACAGGAGCACAAGAGTTTGCGATGGTAAGCCCCAGTAACAGAGCTTTTCTCCTGCTGAAACCTACCGGAAACAAGAGGTAGACTGGACATTTTAGGGGCTCAGGGAATTGTTAAATGCTAACACTAGAATTCCCCAACCATTTTGGCAGATAAATTGCACAGAGAAAATAGAATTTCATGCAAACCRGTGAAATAACTCAACCCAAAAAATCCAAAAGAAGCTCARTTAGTTTTGARATTTATCTTCTGTATCTACAGAGATGCATATACGAGTTTATCTATCTCTGAGTATCAAGACTCTAGGTCTTAAATAAATTCCCCAATCGTGCAAGGCTCCGTTGTTATGCCAAAACAAATAAGTAAAGCTCATGTTTTTACCATTCAAACGAGGATTCTCAACCCCATTGAGCCTTCGATCTATGCACCTTCCTTCTTCGGCCATTACAGGGTTGGACCCGGGTAACTACTACTCTATAGAATTACAAAATCAAACCTAACATTCTAATAGGTCATTTGTGTATTTATAAGTCTTTATAGTCTTCCTTGCTTTGGAAAGTGTCATAAATAATAAATATGAGCATTTTAATATTATTATTATGGTATAGATCCAATGATCAATTCTCCTATTTCACAAATAAAAAGTTTGTCTTTTAAAGTTGAAAAATTAGCAATGTGCTTTCGTGTATAASTAGAGGGGCATTTGATGAAAATCCAAAAATCACTAACTCATTATGTAACTTTTAAGTACACAAAATCCAAAGCGGAGTATGTAATTGACCATTATGTGTAAATAGTATAAGCGGTTTAAAAAAAAAAAAAAAAAGAAAAAGAAACATCATCTTTCTGCCTTACAAATGTTGAAATTTCCAGCCAAGAGAAAAGTTGTGTATGTGTTTACTGATTCAAATTGAAGGAATGACAATGGACTACTGAGGATAAAATTAGTTTCATTATTACTATGACTTCCTACTCTATAAGATCAAGAGAAAGTAAATAATGGGTTCTTTTCTTGAAAAAGAAATACATAAAAGTTATCTAGAAACGTTTCAGAGAAATCAGTGTTGATCCAGCTGACTATAGGTTATGATATGGTGTCCTTTTGTCCTGGAGGAGACCAGCTGTAGGGAAATGACAACACATGGAGAAAGGAAAAAATAGGGAAGAGAAAGTGGAGATGTGATAATGATTGAGAAAGAAGTAAAAGCAGAGGAAGAATGGTTTCCCATCTCTTTTCCTTTCCTTTGTCTATGTTCTGGTGGCATTGCACTCTGCTTGGTAAGCTAATACTAAGACTAGTTGCAGAGGGAAAATGCTTTTCGTTTTCCTTCGTCCATGCATAAGAAGCAAAAACATCCCCCTCTAATTTGTTTTCTTTGGCAACAAAACCAATAAAGCTTCCAAGTCGGGCTGAAWACGTAATCCAGTAAAGTTGTTTCCAGGAAAATGAAATTCCTGGTTTTGCAGGACTTATTACTATTACAGGTGGCCCTGGTTATGACTATAGGAATACTTCTACATGTTCAACTTATGGCAATTGCTCTTTCTCACAATCTCCAGATCTGTTGTATCCTCCTCAACTATAGAAGAGTGAAGGTTTTGATTTYCATCCTCAGTGTAGCAGCACCAGAACTTAAATGCACAAACTTCACCTCAGAATGAGAAACTATCTGTATGACATATTCTGTCGGGTACAATTAGAGTTGCAGGAGTACATTATATCCCATCTTATATTTCGGCAAAAGACTTGATTGTCCTGAACCCATGATCTGCTGGCAGAGGTCCATTTCCTGGCCGGATAGAAATTATGGCTTCCAAACCTGAAATGCGTCAGAGCATCAAAAGAGAGCATGACAACAATGTAACCAAAGCTAAAAGTTTTTTTTTTTTAAAATGTTGAGTGTAACATGTATGCAAGACCCAACTTTTTGCTATGGTCATTTGATCAAAATATGCAATTTGTTTGTTTCTTTGTTTCTTCAGGAAGAGTTGCTAACTSCAAAATAAAAGCATATATTTTAACTACGAATCACGAGCACATTACCTGCTGCTTTCGCAGCTSTAGCTTCTTGATAGACATCCGTAATAAACAAAATTTCTGAAGGATTATCTACTCCGAGAGACTCAGAAATTTCAATGTAACTTCTTGTTTCCTTCTTGTTACTGCACCCAAAAGAAGAAGAAAGATACAAAAAACAAACCACATTACAAGAGATAAAATAAGAACAAAAAGACTTCTACATCAAAGAGGTCTTTCTGAAGCTTACCCCACTGTAGTGTCAAAAAAGCCACACAAATATTTTCTCAGGTCCCCATAATTAGTGTGACCAAATAAATTTCTCTGAGCTAATCTACTCCCACTGGAATATATATACACCTAAGGCATGAGAACAGAAAAGGTAAGTTTGTTACAATTTTCACCAACATAGCACACTTGGATTATCTACCACCAAGATAATTTCATAACAACATGTACAATAAAAACAGATTACGGTGTCTTTAGACCCAATTCAGTATCTAGTGTGACTAAAAGAGAGTGTTGGGAGTGACCTTGATGCCCACACCATGCCACCTCTCAAGCGCTTCTGGTACATCATCAAAGACGACCCCCTCTAACTCATTATTCCGAAATCCAGTATTCCAGATATGACCCTGAATAGTATGATTTTAACTAAATCAACCGGTTGCTCTCAAAATAATACATGTAGCACTTCCAAATTTAACATCAAAACAAAGCCATATCATGTATGAGCAAAGAAGGGAGGAGAAACAAAGAATCACTTAAATGTATCTCTCCACCTACTTGCAATTGCTTTAAGGAAGTGATCTTCCTGTCAGCCTTAATCATTGCCTCCACATTAGCAACTAATGCTGCGATCACCTCGTGCTTCCCTYCATCATCAGAAGGGATAGGCACAGCACCAGGACTGCCCTTTTCTAAATCTTCTTCTACCTGCAAGAAAAATTCAGTATGACGGTGCCATCTTGACTACAGAACTGATCAGTAGAAGATGCAGTGTGAGGAAGCCATCCTGACAATTTATGCAAAGAAATGTCTCACACTTTATGTAGCCCAGAATTATACTATATTATGCATCACAACCTGCTAACAGAAGATGTTCAAAATAGAATGATGTTAGGCAAAATAGCATAAAACAAGGTTGAGAAGCATTTCATGAGATACAAGCTACTCAACCTGCATAGTCTAGACTAAGACAAACCTTWTATGATACTGGGAGGAATGAGCATTATTGTCACAACTTAATCAGAAATGCAAAATTAACCCCATAAAGGAAGATAGTGAAGAGACAAAGATAACATTTTCTCCGGCACATTCCATTACCAAGTTATAATATGCTATCAAAGACATCTTCRCGACACAGTATTATTTATAGATAACTTACCTGAGCTCGTAATAACTTTATATCATCTTGAGTTTCTGGTGTGTCGTAAGTTGTGTCTAAATGTCTCCCCACATTATCACGAGCATATGGGAAGAGAACATCRGTGACAAATGATATAGGAGTGGTGGTCCCCTCAATGTCCAGAACAATGCAACGCTGCAGGGAATGAGTATCTCACTTAAACACTGGAACTGAAATGCTAATTATCCTGAAAGGACAACTACAACAAAGCATTTAACAGTTCAAAYCTTACTCTTGATGGTTCAATACCATTATCTGAACCAACTTTTCTCGCTTTTGTGGATGTGTTCGAATTCTGAATGCTGCTTAAAACTCCATTAACACTACGGATGGGACCGTGAGTAGGAGTAGACCAGTCCAATCCTAATTGGTGAAGTTTAATGGCAGCATCAAAGAGATAGTGATAACACTCAGCCTGGCAAGTAAAGTCATTCGTTGGAGTATAATTGTACCAATAAAAACCAGACGACAAACGAGGTACCTGTCAGCTTCTAGCTACCAATTATTTTCTGGGAGATTGGCAGACTAATATGTTTGATGCACTCAGTGTACTACTGACTAAAGTAATTTGTGTAATTTTGGCAAGCCAAGCTATTAAACTATGTAGGATTGCTGACTGCTCCAAGCTACCTATAGCGTAATATCCAAACTATTCAATGGACATGATGAAGAGTTACATAACTAGAGGATGCAACTTTGATATCCATTATGCACCGACACATAATCATCCCATATTGGGTGCATATGTGCGTTATCTATATACATGTAATATGGGRAGAATATCTTTCAACTAATTAGATCACTTACACAATGTTGGAGCAAATGTRAACTGATAGCTCAGGGTCAGAAATCACCAATATATCTATTCAATAAATATACCTACGTCATAAATGCTTTATGAATGTATGAGGGGAATGATAGGAATAGGGATCCTAGATTTTACAGCAACAGTGGTATTCTGCTCAAGTGATAGCACCACTTTCRCAAGCTGAGCTAGAAAAGTAAAATGGAACATACTGCATCTGTAAACACTTAAGAGATCATTAATGGAATTGAAATCATGATGCTAACCTATCAGAGAGATATATCCTGATGAGCATGTTTCAGTGCAAAACGGATGCATGTTAAGAATGGTAACGTAGATATGTTATTATATTATCAAATAAAGATCTGATTTTCTAATAAGCCTGAACAAAAACAAACCTGAGTTTTGGCACTAATCCAAGAATCTCCCCATATATATACTCCATGGTTCCGAACCAGCACTGCTGTTGTTTTAGGGTAAGCTTTGATCTGTGACAGATAGAGATAAGAGATATATTTATGACTAAATACTGCTAGTCAATGCATAAAATCATTTTAACAATTATTTGATAGATATGAACATAATAAGAGACTTGCAGAACCCTCCTATTGATCCAACCCACACTTAAATTTGAGCAATAACAAGAATCACAAATTGTCTGTCCATCAATTCGGRATGCATCATRAGAATCTCCAGCAATACTATGCAAATAAACTCTCAACCATCTTTAACAGATAGTATTGTTTCAAGGTAAAGTTCAGAAGACACCTAGGTCAAAGGAGCCAGGAGAAGCACAAGTACATGACATASTAAGAACYTTGAAACATGGAAATAAGCAAATAAAAAACTTATGAACTTATCAATASTGGAAAAGTTTGAATTCTAGTAGGTCTTTTCTATTTCCAACAGATTGGGTCCAATTTACAAAGATCAGAAGARACCTAGGTCAAAGSAGCCAGGAGAAGCACAATTACATGYCATAGTAAGAATGTTCAAACATGGAAATAAGSAAATAATAAACTTATGAACTTATCAATAGTYGAAAAGTTTGAATTCTAGTAGGTCTTTCAATTTCCAACAGATTGGGTCCWATTTACAAAGATTATAAGAGGCCTCCATCTATCCTACAGASCAGGATATTTCCTGCAATGCCATCAAACGACTATACCTGTCCCTCTTTATGAAATACCATCTAAGATATGTAATAGTTCATCACAATCCAGATAAATGGGGTTTGGGAGAAGAATAAACATTAGAGGACATACTGCTTCAGCAAGAGAATTTGTGAGCTCACGCTCATGTGCAGTGTTCTCAATAATTGGAACAACAAGTTCATCATAATAACCATGCCCGTGAATTCCTTTAATCATTTCCATATGYGTGATCTGCACATAAGAAACACAAAAAGAAAGGGAAACAAGAGTGAATGAGATCAAATAAAATGAGAGAAAAGATTCACCACTTGAAGAAGCAATGTGAACCAGCTCATGTGTTACAATTAAATTGTTGTGTTCTCRTTGATAGATACTCTTCCTGGTATTTGTAGATGAGGTCGGAGGATTCAGGACTCCKGGACAAACMTAACCATCCAATTGRAAAATCCAGAATWTTTCTGGAAATGAACTTCAGAGGCAGGTCCACTGCATGAGATTAAAGCTTCTTTGGTGTTTAGGRAGTGTCTAAAGGTAAGATGTGAGCACCCTAAAAGAGCCGTCTTTATGTCARGTCTGGGACTTCGAGGCCAAATGGGATTATCTTTGCATTAACTTTTACCAGGATGRCAATTTTAATATGACCAAAAAGTGATGAATATAAACYTAAATACATAGGTACACAGCAGCTCAATTTTCAATAATAAAGCTTTTSCTGGTTTCTACCAATTCCAATCTTATATTCACTTCAATCATTCTTGCTAACTGTTCCTTAAATACCTTGCTCCGAGCATAAGTTCCACTAAATTCTTCTTGGTGACRATTTTGAATTAAGGTCTCATGATAAGGTTCCATAACTATAACTGTCTTGTTCKGGTTTTRATCCCAATTAGAGTTGTCCATACTTCTTAAAAGATTATTTGAGATTAAGCATGCCAACAAAAACATATTGAGAAATAARGTATCAGCCAACTCATAGACAAAATWTTGAAGTGCATTTCATTCCTTCACCAACATCCACATAAAGAACTAGATGAAACAGAACCAGAAGAGATACCAAGCTTACATTTCACAAAACTCTACAGGCAACATGAAAGGCTGGCCTAATTTGAGGAAAAGGAGAAAATAGGAGATGACAAAATGTAGGTCAACAAATTACCCGGAATTCTTTTGAATATGGATTGATCATTGTTACAATGCATGATTCCATTCCATGACTATGGATCACAGCTCCAGCATTACGCATCTCATATGCCTGGACAATATGTTATATACAAAAATAAGAATGCCTGAAAAGTAGAAAGCCGTAGTCATCTGAACTGTGCCTTGAACAGKAGAAACAAAATGCAAGCACATAAGTAGAATGGTTGACATAAAAAAGGGCCACTGTTGTCAAGTTCTTTTACATTGCAGTGATCAAATTACGTCAAGAGAAATTAGCTTATCATAAATTAATTAAATTTCAAAATTTGAGAAAAAGCAAAAGAAAACCATGCTTTTTTTTTTTTTAAATAACAATAGCACAAGATTTGTATTTTGTCCTTGTTTTCAGTGTCTTCTCTTCAAGAATAAGGYAGCAACGGGAAAACACCCAGCTAGACACACACAAYAACAAATATAGCAATTCAAATTTCTTCCATGAGAAACAAACAGGCAATTTAAAACATATGGTGCACTTTACCTTAATCAAATCACAACTGAAAACATTATCTATATCCTAATAGAGAGAGACATCAATGCACTAAACATCAGTCAKGTCACRATCTTTAGGTTCCATCAATCAATTGCAATGAATTTTTTTTTTTTTCCCCCCTTTTAAACATAGAAATCCTCATCTAATAACTCAACTTTAGACCAATCATTAACCCTTAAGAAAACCTTAAACCCATTTAAACATAGAACTCCTCATCTAATAACTCAGCTTTAGATCAATCATTAACCCTTAAAAAATATTTAAACCTATTTAACAGAACGATCACTACCCAAATTTCTTCTTCAATAAAAGATGAATATGTTTAAAGAGCTATGGATTGATACCTTCAAGAAGAGAGGACCACAATCAGAACACTTGGGAGGCTTATGAGGGTAAGGCTTAGCTGATGGCTCAGACAATATGGATCCACTTGGAGATAAAACATACATGTCCTCCTCCACCATTCTTTCCTTTTGCACACCTATCCAATAAAATCCAAAATCCATAAGCATCAAACACCAAAATTTGTTATGCAAAACAGCAAATAAGAAAACATGTATTGAACTGAATACATGCATAACTTATCATGAAGGTTCGAGAATCGCATATTTGAACCCATAAAAATCTCAACTTCACCACATAAAAGATGTGTTTGTATCTAAATATACAATCGCTATAGCAACATCTTTTTTGTGAAAATCCATAAAAATTCTCCCAACAAAATCTATACGTTTCATATCTTTCACTCCAAAACTAATATTGGTAGTACCTGAAGGGGACATGATAATGAGCTGCTGAGGTTTAGGAATGGAGTCATCATGAACTTTAATGGTGATGCTGCCACCAGTGCCAGAAACCCAACCCAGATGATAAAACTGGCGACAGAGCTCAGAAATCAAGACCTTAGTTTCCTTAACTTTGCTGCCCTCCAAATATGCTTGAGACGTTGTTGATGTCGCCATTCTCACAGCTCCGTTTACAGATAAAGGGGCTGCTAAAGCCGCAGCCATTGTATGCTATATACAACTCCCGAATATGGTGATGGCTTTCTTTTCCCTTTTCAATTTTTTCTTTTTCTTTTTCTATTCAAGAATTTGAGAGAGAGAGAGAGAGAGAAAGAGAGAGAGGTGTGTACAGAGACCAGAGCGGATGATTCTTTTGTGCGAACAATTTTTTCTCGCATTTTGGTTTTTCCAAAGTTTATTTACTGTAGTACGTCTTAAAGAGTGATTAAATTTGCCCCGAGGTTAAAAGTGATTAAATTTGCATTATCGTGGTAATAGTGCGGTTTATTAATTGGTCAAACTACGGATTTGGCGTTTTAGGTTTTTTTACAGTTAACTCCTTTACTCAAGCCATTTATTAAAAAGTTAGATAAAAATCAAGATCAATAAACTATTAAGATATCTTTGATAGTACATTGAGTTATCTTCAATTATTGATAAATAGTATTTTTTATTTTTTTAAAATATGTTTTAATAGGATTTATGTTAATATCGATTTTTTTGTGCAAATAATTTTTTTAATATAAAAATAAATATATTACTTTAAGAGTAATTTTATATTAATTTATTATTTCATTGATCAGTYTATTTTAGAGAATCGATAAAGTATTACTAAAAATAATTACTTCTAAAAGACACATTATTCGTTTCAAATTAATTGTTCTTTTAAACAATATTAACATATTAAGAAAATATTGAGCCTCATAAACTTTTAAAAATACTAAAGTTTCATGCATTCTCTTTATTTTTTATAAATATTTAATTCTTGGATTAATATATGCGTTCAACACATTAAAAATAATATTTTAAAATTAAATAAATCAATAAAATACAAATAAAATAGAAAAATATATATTTAATACGTTGTTAGTTCCTTAGTGACAAGTAATTTGAAATGACAATTACTTCAAAACGAATAGATTATATCACACAATCAAACATTACTATTTCAAGACATATAAATATAAGTAATATTAAAAATGAAATTTTATCAAGGCAAGATAACTTATATTTTGAAAAGACCTCTCTACTACAAAATAATCTATATTTTAAAATGAATATAATATAATATATTTATCTTTGAAAATCAATACTCATTCCGTCCTTATTATCTACTATTACTTTGGTAAAAATATTTTGTCACATTGAAAATTGAATGAAGCTTTAATTATTTATTTTCTAATTTTATCATTCTCTATCTATAATAAAAATAAATAAAATAAACTGGTGTAAACGYAGGATCATACTCTAATTTTAATAAATGTTTAATTACTCTATGCGTTAATCCGAAAAATGTCTAAACGGCTGGTATTGGAAAGTACTTATAAATTTTGAAAAAATTAGTATTGGCATCAACTTATAATCCATATAATTCTAGTCAGTTTAATAATTCCTTTGTCCTCGAACCAAAAGAGGAAGCCGATATAAGTATTCAGGTAAAAGGACTTGGGAGGGAATTAATGTCTGTGTTAGTCAAATAAGACTAGAGTCATATTCGACAACTCAATTTAATACTTAAAACTGAATGAATTAAGTGTTTATTTCGTTTGATAATATAATTTCGTAATATTTTAATTCTTTTTGTAAATTTAAATGATTTAGATATTACAAATTAAATTATTAAATTTAACCTTTAATAGTAAAAGTAAAAAATAAATTAAAAAAATTAAATTCAATTGTTGGAGTTTGCTAAGCAGCAGCCGATCCTACCTAAATAATTGTCCGAAGCAGCAGCCSAGTTTCACAAACTAAATAAGGGCAGTCAGACTAATCGACTGAGAGGGTCAGACCTCAAATTGGACTTGAAGTCTTCTTCAACCACCCTTGATGGGTCATGAAGCTACGTAGGCCAAAGTTTATGTGATTTCATGGTCAAAGTTCCATAATACATGTGACAGAGATTAGGCAATAAGGGACAGATAAGACTATGATTTTAATTCTGTACAAAATATAAGGTTATGCCATCTTGATTTGAGATCCTCCTCCAAATCCAATGTTGTAGGGTATTGGGCTGATACAAATGTTTGGATTTTGAAATCCAACCCACTTTTGAGCAATAACTTATTTAAGCCCAAAGGAATAATGGGCTGAGAGAGAACTAATTAGGAGTGTAATATGGTCCAGCTACTATTTCCAGTGCGAATCCACTATCCTACTGTGCGCTATATCAGAGAGGTTCTTCTATCCATTTTTTCCAGTGAAGAACTCGACAATGTCGAGAGGAACAGACCGTCTTCTGAACAGCTTGAAGCAACAAGCACAGCTTCAGTACAAGTTCTTCACTCGTCGCTATGGCCAGCAACTCATTGACATCTTTGAATTTCCAGTAAGGCTTGTGTTGTCCCCTTTCACTCTSGCTTATGACATCGCCGGCTCTGCCCCTCGTGGCTTTGGCATTCCCGAGTTCATCTCCAAGCTCTCTTACTCTGCAATCTTTGTAAGTGCACTCTTCCTTCCTACTTTTGGTTGTACTTGGAAATTCTTTGGTTTGAAAATTTCTTGGTTTTTCTTTTTTATGGTCTTTCAACACATAATTGGCGTTTCTGGACGTGGGCTTAAAAGAAATGGTAATAATATCCTGGTTCGTTTGGAATTCTGATTGAATTGTTAAACGGGTAATTAGGCAATACTATAGCTAAAACTGCTGTGCTGCTGCTGCTGCTGCTGAAACAAAATTTCTTGTGGAATTATGTGGATGTATTCATATATATTCTGAAAAGATATTGTTAGGGAGGATTCAATTGCAAAGGCTTTGTTGAGTTGAGTTTTCAATCATCAACTTATTTAGAGAATAAAAGAGTGGAATTTTAATGAACGGGCGTGTGATTGCAATTAGATGATGTAGTTTGTTTCCAGCCAAATATGATCAAGATTGGTTGCCTGCTCTTTCTAGATCCTGCTTTTGATCAAATGACGACTAGGCAGTTTTATCCTTTCAAGAATTATGCAGTCACTAAACAGAAAGAAACTAATTTAAATCGATCTGTCAGCAGAAGCATATCTTTGCTGCATACGGTTCACAGCTAGAAAAAGAGTGCGGTAGTTTTCAGTTTGTATGCTAAGACACCATAATTGCTTTAATTTATCCCCTTATTGGACTGATTAGATTTTTCTCCGCCATTTTATGGGAATGGCCACAGGTTGTTGCTACTATTGGGACTTATGATATTGCCCTGGAGCTGGGAAAGAAGGTGCTATGTCAGAGGTGCTTCTTCACTTGTCATATCTTTGTTTTTTGTTGAGTGTGTTGATTGTGTGGACTTGTTTTGACAAAGACAGACTTTACATTGTCTTATGATGGTTTTGTAGTACTTCGGTGCCTCAGTGTCCATCTTCTTTGGAAAGTAGGTACTTAAACAATTAAGTGTTTGCTCAACTTTTGTGTATAGAAACTGCCGGACCTGCAATGGATGGAATGCATTACAGTGTACCATGTGCAGAGGCTCGGGGAAGGTGCACTATCAGGTGAAAAACTACACTTTGAAGAGGTAGGTCATCAATAGTGGTCAATACATTTGAATTTCTTCTGTCAGCAAAACATATTGATTGCCAATGTTTCTTCTTTCGTCTTTATAATTATGAATGAAAATGCCTTACAAGAGACAAAGCAATGCTCTAAGTCTGATGCATGTTGAGGGAAGACTTACAATATGCTCAAATGTGAATTTCAACCACAACAAACTGAATAGTCCTCTATCCTTCTGTTCCCCTTCCCACTCTCACGATGAAAGCATGTATTGTCTGTCAAAACATGATAATGAAAAACTGTGAGAATGAAGATTCGTTTTACTACATATACATTAATTTTCTTGTTGTTTTCTAATTAGTTCATATTGATTTTGGATTTCTTCACTATAACTGTTGTTCCTCTCTCCCCTTTTATCATGGTTTCCTAATTCAAAAGAGGAATAGAATTCAAAGAGACATCTGACCATTTCAGTACAGTGTTTTCTTTTCCTGAATTGCTGAATGTCTTTCTGTAGTGGAGAGAAGGCCACTGCTGAGAGTATTGCAGATGCCATTGCTGAGAATAGAGCTGAATTAGTAAATCTTCCATCGACCTTGGACCTTAATTTGCCATTGCCATCCAAAGAATGCCCAAYTTGTGATGGATCGGTGAGAATTATACTGCTAATATATTTTAGATAGGTTTCAAAGAAATTTGTTGTSCTCTCAACATAATACTTGTGCWTAACATAAACTTTGGTTATGGTATTATTTCCTACTTGAGTYGAACTGCAGCACTTRGCTGGTTATTTATTTCTGGGATTTCTTGGTAAGAATGTTTGTTGGTGTCTCTARCAGTGCTGATACCTACCAATATTTTCTATCCACTCACTTCTGTCATGGTCGTTATTGCTCATTGTAAGGCATCTTCAATGATTATTGCAGAAAATATTATTTTGCAGGGTGTAATGAAATGTCCAGAGTGCAAAGACAAGTTGCAGATTAGGATTTCGGCTGATGATGTGAGTTTATCTTTGTTTTGTTTTTCGTTCAATTTTCTATCTTTATGGTACAATTTGATTGGAAAAGAAAATTAGACAAGTTCCACTTAGTAATCTCAAGGAGAGACATAAAACTTATTGCTCAAAGTGTTTTAGCCATCAAAATATTACTGATCTTGAGTTCATTTGTGTTCATTTTAAGTTTTCTTTGTTCATGAATTTTGGGTTATATTTAGGGAACTAGGTGTTAGGGTAACTCAACAGTAGATTGGCATTGTTAAAGCCAAAGTTACTAACGTTAATGCTTTCTTAGTTGTTTTGACCATGAAGCATGCCTTTCTTCTGTTCTCATTCTTTTTGAACTTTYGGTTATGTTCAGGAATTAGGTTTCTAGCCGTAAGTCAATAATAGAAGATTCGCAATGGTAAAGCTGAAGTGACTATTGTTGTCTTTCTTAGTAGTTTTAACCATGAAGCATGTCCTCGCTTCTTTTCTCATTCTTTTGTAATTACGGTGATACTTCACTACAATTGTTGCCCATTATTTTTTGTAGTACTTCTAAATACTTTTTCCAAATCTCAGATAATGGAGCCACCATGGAAAGCCTACAACATAATGCGGAAGATGGACTACCCGTACGAGGCTAGTACGATATCTCTCCTTCCTTTGTTCATGACACATCAGTCATCAGATCTGAAAGTTGCTGCTGCTTTTATTGAGACTTGGGTTCATTGTTTCAGCACATTATGCATAGCATGAAAGACCCCAGTATTGCTGCATTTTGGTTGATTACCTTACCTCAGATTATGGGAGGATTTGAGTATGATGAAGAAGTCAAGCAGAAGATTTGGTGGCAATATAAGGTTCGCGTTGTTTGCTTTGCTCTCTTGTATGAAAAATGCTTATGGTCATTAGATGTTACTTGTTAATAAATCAAAATTTTGGTCCAAAAGATGGAGGTTGGTGCAATTTAATGTTGAACTAACAAATTTGTGTATTTGAGCTGCATTTTGAATTTGTCCAGAAAAAGGAGTGAACGAGAAAGAACTAAGCATGTAAGGAAGTTGCTCAAAGTGTTTCGCTATATTGATGTCTTCTAGACTTACTTTTGAACCCCCAGACTGTAAACCTAAACACTACCACTAAACCTTATACTTTTCCTGATATGTCACAATTGTATGTTTTCCCATTTCATTTTTATGATGCTCGCAAGTTTCTAGAACTCTGAAGTCTTGAAGGCATTGGATAGCTAATATGCATTTAAGGGATTGATGATTGCTTGTGAATATTTAAAACCTTGTATGAAGGGCTAAGCAAGAAGAATTAATATTATGGTAGTTAGACCCTGAAAACTTGGAGGTTTTGTTTGGATTTGATCCTTGTGGAGGAAGAATTTTGACAAAAACCCATTGTGTATTTGTAGTGCACTTATGGGAATTTATTATAGAGTGCAATGGATCTATTTTTGCGCATTTTCTAGTAGTGTCTCACTTCTGTAGTAGGTCAAAGTAGTTCATGACATGGTTTGTATCTCAAAAGAAGTATTATGATATTTATTGCAATTTTTTCAGCCAGTAGCTTTATATAGTTTGGAAATGAAAGCACAATTAATCCATTCAATTATTGGATATTGACTTGCCCTAATATAATGCTTTATGAACTATTTAATTTTTGTGCTGGCTTTAATTTTTCCTTTCCTTTTCGGATTGCCACTGCTTAGGAATCTATGCGGTATGATCAGCTCCGAGATGTGGTAGCCAAGCGAAAGCCAGGGTGGGAGTACTTGCAAGAAGTAAGATTTTCTTGTTATAAATAAGATTTCAAGTATCATACTGTAGTGGATATGACATTCTAAATCTCAGTCGAGATTTAGTAGAGTATAAGGCCATTGCTTATAGAGGTAGTTTCCTGAGTATAGCCCATGTGGTTAAGGGTGCTATCTTGGGTTTTTGGTGCAACTCATTGAAAACCAGGCTATGTTCACCAATTCAAAAACAGTGGAAGAGATCGAAAAAACTTAATTATCTTGATTGTTATCTTTCAGTTAAAATGTCAACAAATCCACTTTTCATGAGCTTCACAGTATATTCTAATTCCTCAGAGAACAAGGGGAAATGGCAATGAAGAAACTCTTTGATTATGAATATTTTCATTGCAGGCATTAATCTCAATAGATCCAGCCCGTGCTAGAGATGATCCTGTGATTGTAAAGAATGTCCCTTACTACAAGGCCAAAAAGGCACTGGAAGCAGAAGTAATGAAACTTGATCCTCCTCCACGACCTCAAAATTGGGGGGTAATTATATCCTTTTCTGGACTTGGATATTTTCTTTGTATTGCAAATTCCTTCCATGTTTTTTCTTTTATTATTGGATATGACCCTTAGTAAACACTTTCATAATCACATTATGAAATTTGAATCAAGTTTGGTTTGTCATATCATTGTAACTTAGAGCCTTGTTCTGCTTTTGCTTTCATGGAGGCATGTTTTACATAGGATAAAAAGATATCTATTACTGGTGTCTTGAGTCTCTGACTTACCAATGGCTAAGTATATGGCTACCTGTAACACTGGTGTCTGTCTCCTTTAGGTGGTTATGAGCATCTTTACTAGTGTTGAAGCTCGTTTTTTATTTTCTTTACGTGATAAAAGAAGCATTGCAGGAATTGAACCTTCCACTTAGTGCATCTTCTTGGAGTGAAGAAGACCTCAGAAATCCTAAGAAACTCTATGAAATGACAGTTCTTCTTAATGCACAACGGGAAATTGCCGATCAGTTATTAGATGCACAGTGGGAAAGAAAGTGGCGTGAAGAAAAGGTTAGTGATATTATGAGTTGTTAGTGTCTGCTTATTAATACTTGCACCAATAAGATGGTTCATTTTTCGATATTTTGCATCTGGCCGGCTTTATGTATCATAATAATATTTGCTCACTTCTCTCTCTCTCTCTCTCTCTCTCTCTCTCTCTCTCTGTGTTGTTTTTCTTTTGAGGAGGAATTGACTTGTACCTGGTGAATATGATTAAACTGGAGTCAAAAAATAAATTGTGAAAAATCTACTCGTTCCATATGTGTGTGTGTGTATATATCAAAATGAAATACTTAAAAAKTTTTCTTGCCTCTCTGTATCTATTAAATCTGCCAATTGAAAGTTATGTTAGTTGTCTCCAGTTTTTCTAAGAACACCTCACAAATTGTGTCTACTATCTGCTCMATTTGTTATGTTCTATATTATTTTTTCTTAAAGGATCAACTTATTAGTTGTTTGTAACATCCAGTTGAATGAAATGCTGGAAGAGAAGGTAAAGCCTTACATTTGGAATATCGAAAACAGTGTTCTTCCCCAGCCAATTGTGATGCCGTCTCAAAGTCAGGATCAGAAGGTCTGTTTTTCTATTTCTGCATTCTTCTTTATGTCTTTCGTTAGTTGACACGTAAGTGAATAYAAGTAAATGTTGGAAACAATTAAATACAAACTTTGCCTATTCAAGACATAAGTTAAGGTACAAAGGGCTCAAACATGTCTTTAGTAGGAGAAAACAAAAAGCTTTCTCAAAGTTGCTCTTCTAATTGAGTAGGAAGAACTTATTGCCCCCCTCCCTCCCCGTTCATGTGAAACAGTTTCTGTCAGAAATCGACTGTCACGAGTCATCTTTAATCAATTTGCTCGAGAACATGATTAATCTTGAGCACTCTTTGTTGAGGTTACTATATTAATGAGCTGTGAGCATAAGAAATATAAGATATTTCATGAGATCTAGATTTTTGGCATTTTAGGCTAGTTTACCATACTATATACACAACATTCATGGCGAAGAATGTTATATCATGAGAATGTCTTGTAGCAACCAATGAAGCAGTAACTAATCTTCACTTTTTGATCTTCATTTGCTGCAGAGAAAGCATCGACYCTGGTTTTTCTTCTGAAAGCCTTTGGCTGTAAACATTTTGCAGAGAAATGTATTTTATATTGTAATGCACATTGTCTTCCTGTGAAACTCTGAAGACTTGGGATGATTTTTGTACCTCATTCTTATAGTTGCTCCATGTTGGTTTTCTGAATGTCTCCCTATAGCCACATCTCAGAATCTAATTAGAGCTGCTTCCAATTCCAACGTATGTCTCTATTTTGTGATATACTGGGAATTCAGTAGTTAACCATTGTTCATTGATCATTGAAATAATACAGGTGTTGTGAAATTGAGGAACGAGAAGAAAAACAAAATTTCATTCCTACTTCATCGGTTAACAATAACATATAGTTTATTCTGGGATTCCAAATAATCAAGAAAAAGAATACAATAAGAATATAAACTAGAGTTACAACGACTTTGAGATGGACAAATGAAAAGAATCGAAACTAATTAGTAGCCATCCCCTTTGTCTTATTTCTCTAATAAACACCATTATATAGATATATATTATACTATGAGAGAATTGAAAAAGATTGAATGTATAGTTCATTCTCATCTGTTTTCTCTAACGAGTGTTCCTCGGGCACTTGCTGATCCTTCCGCAGCTACGAGTGTAGGGATTTGCCCGTTGGTGGCCGGTGCACTGGTAGTAAGAGTTGCCGCGTTTGCTGCATGGGATGGAATTCTTCTTCATGGCATCATAGCTGATGTAKCTTCTCCGATTAGCCAGAGTTCTCCTGGTTGATTCGGAATCCATCATCATCTCCTCTTCTTCACCGATGCAATCACCAACATTGCCGTTGCATGAATTTAGGGCGGGGAGGCCACCATCACCGCGAGAAACATGCGTAGCCACGCTCATGGTGGTATCGAGCGTGGATGATGTTGAGGTTGCCACCATGGCCAAAGCCAAGGTCAGAACAAGGAGAACAAGCCCCAGTCGAATTGCCATTGAGCACGTTCGAGGATTTTTGTGTTCGAGGCGGTTTGTTTGATGTTGTTTGTCTCTAAMATTGCTGCCTCTGCCCTTCCTGCTCAAGGAGGAAGAAAGGGAGAGAGAAAAGAGGCTTTGTTGATTGCTAAGGGAGCGCAAGAGAGGTTAGAGAAGAAGGGATTGGTTATGACGACAACTTCTAGTTTTGATCTTAATGGCTTTGTATGTGATTGTGTGACTTAACGTAATTTACGTGTAGCAAAGTTTACATTGGCATTGCTTCAAGGCCCGTTTCTTGCTCCTTCATTTTCTATGTGGTAGCCAGCTTCATCAATTATATTCAACATCTAARGAAAGGTTTCTCTATCACTATATATCCTCTCTAACCAGAAAATAATAATAATAATCATTATTTACATTACAATCGTCAAATAATTACTTTTGATGACATTCAATTTTATAATTTATATATTAGAATTTATGAATCAGGACGTGATTTGATGGCCTTAAAATAAACAGAGCGTACAATTTTAAATCATTATTCAATATTAAAATTGCATGGTCGTAAAAATTCTCAATCTAACTCTACTGGCTTAGGGCCCAAAATTCATCAATCCCTTTCTACATTCTGCAAAAGCAATACATAAATGATTCATAGTTGAAAAAGATTATAATTGAATAAAGAAAAAAAATGATAAAAATACAGCGTTGCAATATAGTAGTTGGTGTACAAAATTCTATTTAGTAGCCCTCGGAGAGAAAAAGAAAAAGGGGTCCAAATCGTTATCGGATTAAGATAAAAGCGGGCTGGGTCATGGCGTTATCTCAAAAGAAAGAGGTCGAAACAATGACATTTTCTAGTTTTCTTTCTCTCTTTCCCTATCACTCTATCACACATCAGCACTCGTTGCTCTTTTTCCAATTTTACCCTTAATTAGTTTTACTTTACTACTAAGCAACATAAATTAAATTTGAGTGATTCTAGTAGATAAGGACAATTTATTCTTTGGATATTTTTAAATTTCCTTAATCAATCTAGACAAAGCAATTACTCTGCTTTGGAACCAATGTAATATTTAGGTCTCATTCGATAAGTCTGAAGTTTAAAGGGTGAGTTTTGAAAAGTAATTTAATTTCTAAACAATGAAGATTTAATTTCTAAACGATGAAGATTTTCTTTGTGTCGTCTAAATTTGAATGTTAAAATTATTAATTTGATATGTAATGTCGTAAATAAGTTAAAATGTTATCACTTGAAGTCTATAGCAGGGTAGAAACATGTAAGGTGATAAAAGATTGAAAAAAAATTAGATTTTTAAACCGACTTCATTTGATAAATGCTTAATTCCATCAATTTTAAATATTAAATTGAATTATCAAATAAATCCTTATTTAACTTTGCAAAAATTTCATCCCCTCCAACTCTAATATAACTCTTCGCCTTGTTATTGCTTTAACAAACGAAGAGATTAGAGAACGTATTAAAAGATTTAGGGAATAATTCTTCCAAAACTTAAATGGTCGAATACTTTATTTCAATGATCGAGTTGGATTTTTTTCTTTCTATTTCAATATATTAGAGGGATAAAAATATAAATTTAATTAAGAATCTCTCTTCTGAGATATAACGAAATGTCTCTAATAAACTTAATTAATAACACCTAATCACTTTATCATTTATTGAACAATTATTTTGAGTTAGCCAAAATAATCTCATAAAATCGAAAGAATAAGGATGCGGCTAACCTGTTTATTAATTATTTAAAATTTTTAAAAAAATTCCAGACAATTAAACCTAAGCTGCAGCAGTTACATCAGTAGGTTTCGCTATCTAAAGAGTAAAGACCAACCCCTTTTGGCCAACATGCATATGGACTAACCCAATTATAAGCTCCCACGTAAGATGGACTATTTCAAATTATGAATTTCTCTACATTTTGCTATTAAAAAAGTTAAATATTTGTGATCTTTAACACGAATTAAAAGACAATGATTGATCTTATAACMTTGTATATTAAGAGATTCTACGAGTTTACAGGATAAGCTTATATCTAGCTGGTAAAGTAATTAAGGCTGGCTTCATCTCGTGTCAAGCCTACCATGATCGCAACACGATTTTAAAAAATAGCATTTTTATAAAATTTTAATTTTAATAAAAAACACGTGTCTYTATTTATAATTAGTATAAAATAATCGGGGAGACCGGAGAGTTGGAAATAAAATTCGCCGAGGACATTTACAAAAAGGTACTAAAGTGAATCTCCAATTTTGATTGTTTCTTTGCACTCGTGAAGGTTGGCATTGCCGACATGTAGTTAAGGTTGAGGATTTCATGGGCTTGATGAGGGCTATTTTCGTCTTCTTCTTCGTCTTCCTTATTGAAAGTTTGATTCCACAGAGACGGACACGTTTCTTGAAACTGTTACTGGATAGCGATGACTYCTTGTTTCGGGACCTCTCGTCTAAAGAAGCCGATCCTCATCCTGTCATTTTGACATATCAAATCTTTCTTCTACGTTCACAAAATGAGAGTTCTACACTTAGCCATTCTAGAACTTGTACTCACACTTCCCCACCTCTTTCTCCATCATTAATTAATTATTTCCTACTATTTTCTATCTTAATTTTAATAACTCAATCATTCAAAATAATTAATAAATTAAAATGCTTTTCGACATTTGACCTTTGTTTATATTTTTTTTTCAATACAAGTATAATAAAATTTTCTAATCCTATCTAAATCGTAATGTAAATAAATATGTATAATTATTACATATTATTACAATAATAATTTATCTAATGGATAATGTATCAGACATATATTTCGTACAAGAAAAGAATATTTCAATTCAATTTAAAAGAAATTATGATTTTATTAGTAAAAAAGCAAAATATATATAAATTAGAGTAGGAGATAATGTTAAAATTAAATGCATATTCTCTTTTTGTATTGAAGACAAAAGCTCCAAAATAATAATAGACCGCATTCATGCCACGTTTTAATAATTTCTATAAGATTGAACAAATACATTAGGGGACAGCTAATTAGGTCCTTTTTTTTTTATATATATATTTTCTGAAAAGTAATTTAAGTACTATTGCTATTTAAAGTCAATAGTCAACGTTTCAAATTTCAAATACTCTTTTTCATCCAATAATATGTCCCTGAAAATAGGTGATGTGTACAGCAGAGCTCATTTTTCGTACTTATTAATCGATCAAAAACTCGTTATTGTCGTAGGTTGTCCCAATTCATTTAATAAAAATAAAAATTTAAAAATTAAAATTGAAATTTAAAGATTAAAGTTTAAAAAGCATCTGAATCTCTCAACACTGAAAATTTCTCATTGAATTTAGTTAGATCTTTTGATAATTAATTTAACAAAAATTTCAATATTGTTATACTCGATTGATATTTATAACTTGCGGAGAAAAAGAAAATATGACTAATTTTGCGTGGTGAATAAAAAATTTTAAATTCATGATTAAATAATAAGTATTCGATTAAATATTAAAACATTTTAATTAATTCACTTTTAAGTGCTTAATTATATCAATTTTACAAAGAATTTTATTGCTTGAAATGGAAGAATATCTTTAATGACATCCTATTTGATAAATCTGAAGTCTACAATTTAAAGGCTGAAATATGAAATTTGAAAAATAATTCAATTTATTAACATCGATAAATTACTTCAAATTTACTTTGTATATCTAATTTTAAATATTTAGTTTGTTAATCTAATATGTAAGGCCTTAATATATTAATTATTCTCCTAAAATTATGCTTTTTTAATCGTCAAAAGAAAAGTGCTTTTGAAAAAAGTAATTGACAACTTATTTTTCATCTTGAAAGTTAGAAACTGTTTTGAAAAGCAATTAAGAACAGGTCAAAAGAGCTTTTAGGTTAAAAAAATTAAAAACAATTACTTATAAATCGAAGAGTACATAACCAAATTAAATTATCATCAGTTGAAATTTATATAAGGAATTAAAGAATCACAACGTAGTAAGATATTGCAAAATATATTATCAAATAATTTTAAGTTAATAAACTCATGATTATTTAATTTGAAGTGTCCGAATTAAATTATGCAAAGCAGCCTTAATATTTTATTTATTCTTTTGTAGATAATCCTAGAGTAAGAAGAGAAGCTTCTGGGTCAGGGAATGAATTCTCGTGGACCAACGATCTGAAGGTAAAATTGCATGCTGTGGGTCCGCCAACTTTATATACCGGCAAACCCGGTAAAAAGAACAAAATACCATAAAGGTATTTTAGAAAAAAAAAAAACGGGCGTAGTACCGACTTTGGCCGGCCTTTCGGTTGGAGACTCTTTTGTATATTCGTATTTTGCCCCTGGACTGCCTTGAAACAACAAAAGAAACCCCCAAAAAGAATTATAAATTAATTTTATTCTCTAGATAAAATAAAAATTCCAAAATTAAATAATAATAATTATAATATAAGGCTTCAAAGGGCACGATATTCCTTTTGTTCTTATTTTTAAATTGATATTCCGACATGCTCCCCCAGGCAGATAGATTATTCCCATGCAAAATTAAAAAAAAATCTTTTTCTTTTTTTCCCCCAATAATATCAACGATTCCAAGCTGTAGCAATAATTTCTCCCTCTTCTCTCTCTCTCTCTCTCTCTATATATATATATTATATATTATATATATATAATATAGTTCCATTATTGAAGTTTTTTTTAAAATTTATTTGTGGACTTTGCTGCTTTATTCAATCTTTCTATCTTTTAGTAAAATAGGAAACCCAACATTCTCAACAATCTTTCTTTAGGGACCAAGAGCTAACATTCTCAATGACCATCACTTCTTTGCATCTTCTTCTCCTATATATATAAAAGGTCAAAATAGCAATTATTTTTTTCCCATAATTTTGCTTTTTTCCAATTCATTATATTTAAGTGATATGTGAATATATGAAACTCGAAAAGACATGCTTCATTTTTCAATGTTATTTTTAAAAACAAAATACATATTTTAACAAATTAACAATTAATTTGCGACTTATTATTCTATCATCTAATTTCTTTGAAATATTAAATCAATATCATATGCAATTATATATTTGAGCGCGRCTATTCCGACCTACATACTATAAATAAATAAAATATCCTGCATTTTTTGCTTTTGAATAACATTGACGCATAGTTACAAAATACATATTAAATTTCAATAAGAGAATATACATCCCCTTCCAAACAAAAAAAAAAAAAATTAAAAATCTCTCCAAGAAACTGTAAAATAATTTATGAAGCAGTAAAAGACACAAGTTAAAGACAAAGTCCAACATTTATTAGGTTATTTATATACTCAATGCTGTTCAAACTCAATCATAAATACAACAAAATCCCAAAAAATGTACCCAAAGAAAAAAAAAAAAAAAAAAGAAGTCCACAATGAAGAAATCCTAACGGGGACCCTTTTTTTTTCTTTTTCTTTTTCTTTTTTGAGGTAAAAAGCAGTCCTAGTCTCCTAGATGAATATGACGAGTCCACACAAGACAAGAGAAACTGTTGAAAACAAGACAACTGATGGAGTAAATGCTGGCGTTGCTGAGGAACCAGGTGGCGAACCACTAGGTGAACGAATATCAGACGGAGTGTTTCCGGAGGTCGGAGCACCGCTACTACCACCGCCTGCCGGTGACGATCCTGGCGATCCTGGSGTGGTTGATGGTGATAATGGACTTGGTGGTGAAGAAACTGAAGAAGGAGATGGAGAAGAGCTTGTAGGAGTCATCGCCGGTCCAGGTGTCGTACCTTCGGGGGATGGAATTGGGGTTTGGGTTGCCGGAGACGATGATGTAGGTGAGCCTGCTGGTGTTGGAAAGCCTGCTGGTGATGGAGCAGTGGAAGGTGGTGAGCCTGATGGTGATGGAGCAGTGGAAGGTGGTGAGCCTGCTGGCGATGGAGCAGTGGACGGTGGTGAGCCTGCTGGTGATGGAGCAGTAGAAGGTGGCAAGCCTGCTGGTGTTGGAGCAGTGGAAGGTGGTCTAGACGTTGTTGGAGAAGGTGACGAGGGTGAGAGGGCTGGTGCAGGTGATAATGCCGGAGTAMTACTGCCGCCGGAGGGTGAGGGTGAAATAGGTGAGGACCCTGCAGGAGGAGAAGCCGTCGGAGATTGACCAGGCGGTGGGAGAACGGTGGGTGGACTTGGAACAGTAGGCGTACGGTTTCTCACAGCTAGGACAACAACTATCAGCTTTTGTCCTTTTTCGCAGTTGGCTTTGTTTCCACTGATGAAATAAAAAGGGCCTGATCGGTCGAACTTGAAAACCGAATTGCCATCATCCAATTTCATGATCGGTTTGTCTGTGTTGCAATTATCATAATCATCTTTGTTGACTACCAAAACCGAGTCGGTTCCTTTATTGTACTTGAAAACTGGAAAACACCAGAAGCAATGGACCGAAATCAATAAACAGCAAACACAAAGCATAACGTTTCCACTGAGATTAGGAGAAAGAGTCGAAAGAAGCACTTACAAAGAGTATCATTAACTTGAAATCTCATTCTTCCAGCCCAGGTATTGTAGTTTTCATAGGGMTTAGCAACCCATCCCTGTCGGCCACCAACATTAAACTGGAAAGCATAAGAAGAAAGCACGAAACAAGAAGTGATCAGCAAGAAAAGTTGGAAACGATATCTCCGATGATCAGCCATATCCTAAGGGTGTACACTCTGACAAATTTGTTAATTGTTTTAAGCTGATGTAGAAGGGAAAAAAAAGATGGAAATATTGGAGAGGAACTGAAATGGGGGAGAGAGGAAAAGCAGAAAAGAAACTGAAAGTGTGAAGTGAGCTGGATACGGAACTATATATAAAGGGKCTTGACTAGAGGTTACCGTTGCAGAGAAGGCAGAAATGTAGTACGTGTAATTACTCTTTGGCTAAGTACATTTTATGGGAAGAAGCGGCCAAGGAGTTTAGAGACCTTTAACGGTAATGAAAATATTTAATCGGAGAGGCGAGTGGGTCCAAACGCCAAGCTAACGTGGCTTTGAAAAGTCTGCTCTCACTATCAACTTTGGTTCATTTTGAACGAGAACCATTAGTTTATAGTATAAGTTTTTAATTTTGGAGAAATTAAATTTACACCTAAATTTAAATTTCATTTTTAGAATTATCACGAAATCTCAATTAATGCCTCGTTCTTCAAAGTTTGAAATCAAATTGGATAATGCTATATGGATCAATTTAATTCATATTTATAATGGATCAAAAGGATAAAATTCCTATAATACCTTTTTCGATTTTGAAGGGATTCTTCCTCTCTCATATTATTATTTTTTCCCTCCAACTCTAATTCCCTCTTAAAACTATAAATATGTACCAATTAATTATCTAAGAATATCAAAAATTATGGCAACTATAGAGGTTACCATTACAGAGAAGGTGAAATTATCTCAATTAACTCATAATTAACTATTTCGTTACATAAGAGTCAATTAACGAATAATTTTATGTGGTTCCTCATTTTTAATAAAATTCACAATTAGCCATGTTATTCAATCTGTTACAGTCGAAGGAGTAAATATTTGAAAGAAAATTAATAAACAAATAAGAAAAATTTAAATATGTGATACTAAAATAGATGTAAAAGGACTCACAGTGATAAGTGGACCTAAACATACTATAATAAATAGAATTAAAGTAATAAATATTTATTATTAATTCGTTGTAGACTAAAAGAGTGATGATGTTAGAGTTTCTTCTAGTCACCAAATTATCAATATCTCCTCTTTGTTTATTAAATTTTCATCCATATTCTTTTCGTTTGATCATTTTTTCTTCTTTGACTGTAACAGATTTGATCGAGCGATTTAATCGTTAATATTTTTTTTTAAACAAATAGGAAACTCTAAACATTTTGGGAAAAAAATGACTCGGTTGAAACATTTAAATATTTTCAACAATTAATTTGAAACACAAAGAAGTGTAGATGTATAATGTTCCCTTACAACCCGTCAAGAACTCGACTGAAGTTTCCAGTGGAGATTTTTTTTCACATTTTCAAGAACTTAATTGTAAGTTTTGAAAAAATGAGGCTCTTTTAGTTGAAGAGTTGTTCACCATTTGGCTTTCATTTAACTTTTAGTCGAGGGGCTTTATCTCTTAATATACCTTAGTTTTGTATATCATATTATTTTTTTTATATGAAAAAGCGCTTCATTAATACTCACTCGCACCGAGTACGAGAGCCGGAATCGAACATCTAATTTTTCTTGAGGAATGAGAGTGCTGAACCACTTATCCGATTCAAGTAAGAAATATTAAATGACAAGATTGTAAATTTAGAATTGACACTTGCAGATTTTAATCCCTCCCTTCTTGTTATTTTATTTTGTTTTAAAAGCTCTCCATTTCTCGTTAGTGAGACAAATATTAAAGCGTTTGGGTGTAGTTTAGGGGAAAAAAAAATGCAAAATATACGAAAGAATAGATTTATTAGCTAACATTTTTGTTATCCTACTTTTTAGAGGCAAAATAATAATAATAATGGGCAAATATTCAAAAGGATGATTGAAAGACAAGAAAGCTCATTACTTCAGTCTAACATGGATGACAAAAGGCCTGCAAGCCAAGCAAATGACCACAAAAGGCCTCTAACACGGGGAGGTAAATCCCTTGTGAAGTAGTGCACCATGAGCCCTATCTTGTAAATTTCGAAAAATAAAAAGGTTGCTCCAAGAAGATACTGTTCCTTTTTTGCAAATCCGTTAGTAGAACAACTATTTATCACGCTTAAAGTTTCGATGGTCTAAAAGTATAATTATTTTATACATAAAGAGATCGAGAAATGAAGTTTGTTAAAATGGGAAGCCATGACATGGTGGTGAAGGTGATTAGTCAATATTAATACCAATTCAGGATGATAAAATTAGCAGCAGTCTCTTTATTGTGACCTGCTTCCTGTTTATTTGCTCTAGCAACACATCAACTATTACTCAGAAAACTCTCAATTTCTGAGCTTTTTGAGCACAGGATCGGGTCAGATATGGCTTCTTTAACTGCAGCAAACTTCATGTACTGTCTGCATTTTGTTGTCAAGCTTGAGCTGTTGGTTGATATTCTTTGATGCCATTCGAGGTGGAGAGCTCTACCCTTCTCCAATTAGTGAACAACGAAAGCAACAATAGACCACAAGCCTGGCAGCTCAGACCACATATTAAGCCTGTCCACAAGCCCTGTGCCAAGACAAACACACAAAATCAATATTTCTTCTACCATTCATCAATCTTATGATCTGTGAGGAGGGAATTTCTCCGGGGATATGTTTTGTCTTTCATACTCCAATCATCATATTCTGGATTCCTAATGCCATATTTGCATATTGCTTATGCGTATGAAATGAATGTTACATATGATTTACCTTTGCATACAGTTTTATCTTGAACCCAAGGATGGCTGCAATTGTCATGCCAACAAAATAAAATGCTGCCAAATTAATTCCCACAGCTAAATGCTGCCAACCACATCCTCTGGCCACACCTGAAGAAACAGCGGTCATTGATCAGATAGAAAATTCTATAAACTGCTAAGAACTATACGAAATTRAGAYGATCAAAAGGATGATAACCTGATAAGATTCCTTGGAAAAAATCAATGGCAATGGAGATCATAAGCAGAGGTGTCATTGAAGCAAATTTTCCTATAATGACTGAGCTATTGCTGAAGAAGCCAGCCCAGATATCATGACCAAATGCTAAAACCAAAATTACAGCAAGTGCTATAAGGATAGACAGCTTGAGAGTAACCATCATAGCATGCTTGGCTTGCTGAGGGTTTCCAGCTCCTATTTCATTTGCAACCCTTGTGCTGACCAAGTAAATTTTCAATAATCAGTAACTGAATGAACGAAAACAAAAATTTGAAAATAGTATCTCAGAAGATCAGTTTAATGGATAAATTATACTACCTTGCGGCTGCACTGAGACCATAAGCGAACATGTAGGTAATGGCTTCTGTATTCACGCTTAAGAAATAAATACATTACAGTCAGTGATGCCAAAGAAAKCATWGTTACAGATAGTAACAATAAGACGAGTGAAAGAATGAGACATACCACATTGCAACCAAAGAAGTATTTATCTCTGGATTTGGCATTAGTCCAGCTAATAACACGAGCAACTCGAAAGCCCAGTATTCCAAACTGGAAAAAACATCAATTAAAATTTATAGTTGCAAGGATTTCATGTCTACACAATCTCAATATTTGAATTAATCACAAGTACTGGTGCAGAATTTACTAACCAAACCATTGCAGCACAGGGTAAAGCCAGCTTCAAGGTTTGAATGATATAATTGAATGATTCAGTTGAAAATCCCTCCCATGTATGCACAAATTTCTTTTCCCGAAGAACATATAAGGCCAACATTACGACTGATATCCAAAATGAGATTGAAACAGCTAATGCTGCTCCAGTGAAAGGAAAATATGTCCAGTGAGTGAAAAAATAGGTAATTCCAATATGGAGGGCAAAGGGTAGTACTGAGCACACAAGCAGCGGGATAACAACAGATTGTGTCTGAAGAAACCTCATGATGTTTTGCAGAACTCCATATGCAAATAATCCTGGAATGAGAAACCTTAAATAGAGACCAGCAGCTTCTGCTATTTGAGGATCTTGATGTAGAYAAGTCAGAATAGAACCAGAGAACCACCAAAAGATGGATACTAGGATACAAAAGAAGATTGATATTATGCAAGATGCCTGTAGATATACTCCCATCATCCTATARAACTTTGCTCCATATCCTTGTCCACACAAGGTTTCAAGTGCACCACTTAGGCCCACCTGTAATCAGAAATGAACAAAATCAAAATCTCTGCTTTATTAATCAAAGAAGAAGCACAATCTAAGAAATCCTAATAAAGCAAATGATTATGCAAGAAGCYGTAATAACTTAATAATCTATGAAATCCTTTAAGACTGATCAAGCATAGAAGACGTTATTTAATTTTACATTGAGATTAAACCTTAGATGTCAAGGTAACTAAGGGATTGCATCAAATTAGTAATTTTCAAGTTTCCAACAGATGCATTCGTTGAAATTTAGCAGAGCTAGTAGAACGAGGGCCACGCAAATCCTGTTATTTTTCTTTTTTCTATTTTTAACTAAAATAAACTTTAATCAGTAACTAAGCTTAACGGGGAACTCGATACCCCTATCACAGTAGACAGCAGGGCTTGTTRAGGATCAATACAATCAAAAAAGGGGTGAGATTCTGCCCATATAGCAAGATTATGAGCAGCAAAATAAGCTTTGTTAGGGATGTGTAGTATCCAGTTTCTTCTTCTTCTTAGGATACTCTTTGCTTCTAGTATCGCTACTCTGCTTCTCAATTACTCCTCTTCTGCTAAKCCTTTTAGTGCTGAAATGACATTGTAAGCATCACATTGAACAGCTAGCTTCTTGACATTCCTTTCATCAGCATAGAACACAAGTCCTGTTCTTGCTGTTGACTGTTATTCCATTTCCAGCATCATTTGCAAAGAATGTTTAGCATAAGAGAGGAGCRTAGTGGGGCCATCTTGGAGGCTGATTTTGTCCGCCTTACAAAGGAACAGAAAAAAGAAGAACAAGAAGAAGAAAAGAATACGCATCAGTTGCTTCTCTCTTCTTCTAATTTCCGTGACCAAGAATCTAAAATCTCTCTTATATGCTGTCTGTGAGAAGAAATCTACATAATTGAAGCTCATTTTCTATCTATAAAGATGCTTAACATGATACTAAAGTGGCTCACACTGACACGATATGGTCATGAATCAATCAGTCCAAGACCGATCTGGCTTTATCTGCAACAGCTGACAGCCAGCAAATATGATATTTGACCAATTACAAAACACTAAGCCTGGAAGTAGTAAAAACATAAATGCACAAGTAACACCAAATGACTACAACCYAAACACGAAAAGGTCAATCACTTTCCATTTTCAAGGCTACTAAATCACAGCTAAAGGAAGAAATATSTACCATGAAAGCAAGACCAGTGACAACCGCCCATGAATTTGCAAGATTTGCAGCTGCTAGTTCAAGCTCTCCAAGATGGCCGGCGAACATGACAGAGGTTACAGGTATCAAGTGATATGAGAGGTTATTAAGGATCATTGGTAGCGAGAAGAATATCTGATCCTTGGCCTCTCCGACGTCCAAAATCTTGTTCCAGCACCCCTCTGACGTCCTTTTTTTRCCTTCATAYCCACCAGAGTTTTCTTTCYCTAGCAAGGGGAAGTTATTACTATCCGCTGAACCATCGTGAGAGGCCATCATCTCTTCTTGACTCTAGCCCTCTGCCTCTCCCGACGGCTGCAGCTACTGCTCCTCGTCCTCCTCCTCCTGGAGCTTTCTTATCTTATATTCTTCTTCAAAACGCTCGTATGCGATGAATTTATAGTACTAATATAATAAAGAGGAGTGTTAATTAAGCTTGTTAAGTAGTAGTAGGACATTATTATTGGATAACGTGAGAAGGTGAAGGGTCAACCTTGTACAACGCCGTGGTAAATTTATGCCCCACGAATATACCTATTTACCTATTACTAACTCCAAACCTTTTACTGTCTTCGATTTTTAGGAGGTATCATAATAAATTAAAATAATCGATAAAAAAAATAAAAAAACTCATTTTGCATGTGAAAAGAATAAGATAAAATAAGAAAGAAAATGTTAACTTTATAAGTTGAATGATAATGAATCAAAAATTAAATAAGAGTAAATTTGAAAATATATAATTAAATGTGTTTTAATATGAAAAATACAACACGCTCTCAATAATAAGAAAAAAAATCTATTCAATGCACTTTTAAAAATGAATGGAGTAGTACATTTTACTATTTGAGTATCATATTCATAGTACCAAGTAACTCCAAATCTTCTAATATACTTATTTATCTATTTACTTATTATAACGTGTATATATTTTATTTTCAATATATAAGAGAATAGACGTATACACCTCGTAACCTAATTACTATTAGAGGCAGAGTGGATCCAGAAATTTAGGTCGTAGGGGTTGAAAATAAAAAAAGAGTAGAAAAATACGAATAGATGACCATTTTTGTGAATTATATTTGATAATGTTAAAAAATAAAATATTATTTTAAAAAATATTTTTTGAGTTATTTTCTAAAGTAATTCTTTGTTAACTTTTATATTAAGACTATAAATAAAAAAAAGGTGACTTTTTGCAGAGTATTGTCGAGATAATAATCTTTTCTAATAGATATTTGGATGTTCTTAAATATTTAATAATAAACATACACAAAGTTGGATTGATTTCTCAAAACTCATCATGGGAATTTAACAACTAGGTAAGGGGGTTTCACTTAGCCCTACCCTCTAAATTTACCTTAAGTAATTCTTTGTTAACTTTTATATTAAGACTATAAATAAAAAAAAGGTGACTTTTTGTAGAGTATTGTTGAGATAATAATTTTTTCTAATAGATATTTGGATGTTCTTAAATATTTAATACTAAACATACACAAAGTTGGATTGATTTCTCAAAATTCATCATGGGAATTTAACAACTAGGTAAGGGGGTTTCACTTAGCCCTACCCTCTAAATTTACCTTAAGTTAGAGTGTGTATATTTAGAAGTATAGCAACAAAGTATATTAAATTATTTTTCGTTGTATCTAATTATCTAATGATTATAAATTTTTTATTCTTTAATTTCGTTATTTCCTCCTATAAAAAAATAGACTTTTCTAACTCTATTAACTCTTAGCATAATATGTAAACATATTATCAAAAAGAGTGATAATAACAAAAAAGAAAGTAATATTAAAAATAGAAGTTGATTATTACGATTGGTTCAACACTCTCATTCTGTAAGAGAGGTTAGAGATTCGCTCTTTGTTCTCGTGTACAGAAATTAATTTGACTAGCACTTTACCTCAGTAAAAGGTCCAACTCAGCGTGAGCGGATATTAACTGGACGTGATGTGTGCACCTGTGTAACAAAGATAAAAAAATAAAAATGCTAAAT
>MEJB01000008.1:4445559-4521336 GCA_001752375.1 Rhazya stricta
AAAATTAATCTAAGCGTAATGTGCGATTAAAAAGCCTTCCATGATTGGAGCCCACCATGATACTTCGTGCAGTAAAACCACTCTAATCAAAGAATTTTTTTTCCATAAAAAATTAATCAAAGTATACATTAAATAGAGTGATATGAATTTAGTTCCTCTCTTAAGGTAAATGCTTTGAGAGATTGCTATGAAATAGTGTTGCCTTATTCTCTGTTCCCATTCTTTTCCTACTGCGAAAGGGCGGAAGCTGTCTAGTGTCTATCGTATTTGGTATTTGAGAATGACCTTTTTCTCCCTTCTATAATTGCTAGGACTAGAGTTATTGAAATCGGGTTAGTCAAAACACTTGACCCCTCTCGCCTTGTAAATATTGATTGATGTTTACACCAACCCAAAAAGAAAAAAAAAAAGAAATTGAAAATGTTATTACAACAACAAAGGACAGTCAAACCCTCCCATGAAATCTCTTTTTAACTTTTCTCTTGGTTTCAAAAAATCCAGCGCCACCCATCAAAGCTTTTGTACAAACCAGTTGGTAAAGACATACCATAATTCAAATCTGAGAATGGATTATAGTATTGACTGCCGACCCGAAAACGGACTTCGACACATGTGATTGGATTTTCATGATTTGCCGAGGACCATCTCTATTACTAAACCATCGCTTTTGGCTCCTCCTTCTTCCCTTTGTCCTCTCTTGTCTCTGTAAGCCCAAACGCCTCCTTCACTTTGCACCTCAACCAACATCTACATTTACATGAGACACAATGCACCAATTTAGAACCGTGGATAATACTCGAGTTGATCCCATTTCATTTCGATATCCAATTACGTTGAAAAAGTTTATATGTTATAAAAATTATAAATATTTGATCGTTTAATATTTTATTTTAAATTCGAATTCYAACSAAACCCTAACGGTTTGAACCGGTGGGGTTGGGTGAGTGTGTTTAAATTGGGGGTAATGAGTCCATCCCTCTTGACTTTAAGGAAGCAGAGCATTAATAAGRGAAATGGAATTGGTGGGTTCACATGTACGAGTAGGTTTGAGTTAGTTGACCCGACAACCTCTTCGGGACATGGATCATGTTATGGATCCCCTAACTTTGACAAATTATAATTCACCTTCTATTGCCCGTGACTTCCGCCTACCCCGCCGCTCAATCCTACCGGCTACCCCCGGTCATGCGTCACTCACCTCCAGTTATCGAATCTCACTTCTTTGACTCTCTTGGCCTCCATCCCAACTAATGCCACGCGCTCTCTAGCACATGTCTAGTTTATGCCGTTAACAAATTCGTCTTTTCCTCCTTCTCTTTTACTTTTGTGATAATAATCTTTCTTTCTATTCTCTGTTTTCTTAATGAAATAGACTGTTATGAATCTTTTAATATTCTTCATGTTATATTTTTATTATATCAATTGAAGCATTTTATATATAATTTTAATTCTTCGAATGCTTCTTTTATTCTTTATTTTAAGAATTAAGAAAATATATATATATTATGTTTTAATTAATATAATAGACGGTATGTCGTAAAAAGCAAAGTAGAAGATTTGAAATTTAAATGGACTAAGAAAATATATATATATTATGTTTTAATTAATATAATAGACGGTATGTCGTAAAAAATAAAGTAGAAGATTTGAAATTCAAATGGACTAATGAAATTTTATTTTATGATACTAAATAGARGAGAAAATAAAGTAATTATTTGTTATCTTTTTCAAGTCAAAATGCAATTATTGTTATGTAGCATTAGTATTGAAATAGTTTTAGGTGAKTTGGTCAAATGTCCAGATAGATTTTGATTAGAATATGATGCTTTTAGGGTAGGGGTGTTTTTCTTCTTAACTAGATCTTAATAGTAATTGAAGAGATTTTAAAGTCATTTTTTGTATTATTATAAAAAAATTTCTTTTTTAAATAACAAAATTAGGTGTAAAAATGATAAATAAACTCTATAACCATCTTAAATCGTAACTTTTTATTACAAAAAATCTTAAGTCATAGGTTGCGTTTTAAACTTTAATAAAAGAATACATTTAAAATTATGATAAATAATCAAGATTGTAGTGCTTAAAAATTTAAGAAAATTTCGTTTTATGTAATAAGACTCGTAGTTATCGAAATTTAAAAGTTAGTCTGAATTACTTAATATTCAAAACTTTAAACTGTTATTATCTTGAATTTGAGTTAGAAAAAATCATAAAGGGAGATTTTGTACCTTGATAAACCCACTAAGATCTTTGTATTTTAAAAACACATCAATGTGAATTTGTTTCAACCCTCTGAAAAAAAAAAACTTTATTTTTGAAAAAGAAGTGGTCTTTAATTTCCAATTATATTGTTGAAATCCTTGAATAATAGTGGATGAAAAGGTAGCAACATCATTAGATTCTAGTTTCGAGACATTCACGCGCTGTACGAATGGTTGGGGGTGGACAGACCAAATTACCAAATAATGTATCTAACTCCTGTCCTCGTAAGAACGCACCAAATTACTGTCCAACCTCATCYCTCATCAGAATCCCCACTCTCCACTTACTGTAATGGATTTTTTCTATTGTATTCATGAGAGAAAGAGAGAGGGAGAGATGGAGATGGAGACAAATGTGGGTATTGACAATGAGTCAGACTTGTGATCTGTGGGAACTGTGAACAATGRAAAGAAAATTGCTTTCCCCCAWTACAAAGTCAGCTCTTAATGTCATCATTTCAAATTAGTCCACCCATTTTTTTCTCCATAATAAATTTGGATTTGGATTTTCTTCTTCTCAGGGTTATAATAAAACAGTGAACTTTCTCTTSTCTTGTCCTTCCTTCACTGGGATGCTCTTTTCTCTCGCTGTTTTCTTGAATTCAAGTTTCTAACCCCTGAGCTGATTTTTTATTTTTTTCTTTCCTTCCTTTTCTGTAACTCCTTTTTTCTGTGTTTGAGATCATTGAGTGTCTTGATTTTAAGAAAAAAGCATTGGATACTGTCGAGGCTTGTGTTCACGAATGACTGTTGCTTCGCTTTGAAGTGATGGGGCGTTGAAAAAACCTAGTCTTGCGGAAAAGGAAGGTTCTTTCCTCATTTAAGCAGATTGATGCGACCTCGGGTTTAAAGTTGCTTGGTAATATCTGATCTAGGGATCTGAAACCAAGAGGTTCTTGAAGATTGTTGACATTTCTTGCTTCAGTTACCAGTTGGTGCTCGACTTCTCTTAACTTTTACTTTGTGATTTTCGAGAGTTTTTGGGATTTGAGTTTGAATTTATCCTCATATGGGATTGCTTTCAACGGCTATCCATTTATTTTTTTGGGGCTCTTGACCTTCGCTCTTGGATTCTGGGGATTTGATTTCATGTTGGCTTTACTCTGGTGCTGTTTGCTTCAGTTACGAGTTCTTGATAGTTGAGTTGCTCTTATTTTTCTTCTTTGAATTGGGTTTGTGAAGTGTTTTGGGAGGTGGGCGTGAGTTTCCTCATTTTTGTTCTCGCCATCCTACTTAATTTGGCAATCTTGGCTCTGCTATATATTGTACATCTGTTCTAATCTTGGAATTCTTTTCCATGTCGGAAGCTGGAAGTCTCAATTGGCGTTTCTAGCAGTGATTGTTGCTAGTGGTCCGGTCCAGTGGGGATTTTATGTTTCTAAACCTCGTTTTATGGGGTGTGGTGCAAGCAGTTACTACATTTGGAATTTCTTCTTATTTCTGAAAAGTAGTGCGAGAGCAATCATGTCAACTTGAATAAGTAAATGGTGTTATTGGCCTTGATTTGGCACTGGTGATATCTTTTGGTTCCAGCAATGGTGGTCAGGGAGTTTTTCCCGATGACTTCCCTAAATTGGTTATTATTGGTCTATTTTATCTGGTCATCCTTGGCTCTTCAAAGCCCCGGCCAAAGTTGTCATTCGAACGATCTTTCGGCATTGAAGGAATTTACAGGCAACTTGACAAACGGGTCCATAATCTCAACATGGTCCACTGACCCTAATTGCTGCCGATGGGACGGTGTTGTTTGCGACGATGCCGGCCTTATTGGTGCAAGCAGAGTGGTAATGTTAAATCTATCTGGAAGGGGCTTGAAGGGAATGGTTTCAGAYTCTCTGGGTAATTTGGATCAGCTGAAGCTTCTTGATCTTTCGTATAATCATCTTGAGGGGGGATGGCCCCGTGACCTTTCGAATTTGAAGCAGCTGGAAACGCTTAATGTAAGCCATAACATGTTGACTGGATCAGTTTGGAAATCAATTGCTAAACTAAAAGCGATTCAATCGCTGGATCTTTCTAGCAATTTATTCGACGGGAACCTCACAGAATTCGGTGAATTTCCTAATCTTCTTGAGCTCAATATAAGCTGTAATTCTTTTGCTGGTGGGTTCAGCTATCAGCTCTGCTCCGTCTCCAGAAAAATTCGGGTTCTTGATATGTCAGTGAACCTACTTACTGGTGGGCTTGAAGGGTTGGATAACTGCAGCACGTCTCTCAGGCTATTGCATTTGGATGACAATTCTTTCTCAGGCCTCCTTCCCGAGTCCCTGTACTTGATGACTGATTTGGAGCAGCTTTCTGTGTCTTCCAATTATTTGTCTGGGCAGCTAAGCGACAGACTCAGTAAGCTTTCAAACCTCAAATCTTTAGTTTTGTATGGTAACAGATTTTCTGGGCCTCTACCGAATGTATTTGGGAATTTAACACAACTAGAGCAGCTGGTTGCACATTCAAATTCTCTCTCTGGGTCATTGCCTCCTAGTCTGGCGTACTGCTCTAAACTAAGAGTGCTTGATCTTCGGAATAATTCTCTATCTGGAGTCATCGATCTTAATTTCACTGGGTTGCCTAATCTGTGTAGTCTTGATTTTGCTAGTAATCACTTCCATGGTCCTCTTCCTGTCTCACTGTCTTCCCATGAACTTAAGGTTTTGAGTTTTGCCAAGAATGAGTTGACTGGCCAGGTTCCTGAAAGTTACGCCAACCTCACATCTCTTATATTTCTCTCATTGTCCAACAACAGTCTTGTCAATTTATCTGGAGCGTTGTCTGTCCTGCAGAGTTGCAGAAATCTTACCACTCTTATTCTGACCAAGAATTTCCATGGTGAAGAAGTTCCTAGAAATGTGAGTGGCTTTGAAAACTTAATGGTTTTTGCGCTGGGGAATTGTGGTTTGAGTGGTCAAATTCCAAGTTGGTTATTGAATTGCAGCAAYTTGCAAGTCCTGGACTTGTCATGGAATCATTTGGATGGCAGCATACCTCCTTGGATTGGCAAGATGGATAGCTTATTTTACTTGGACTTCTCGAATAATTCACTCACAGGAGAAATCCCAAAAAATCTGACAGAGCTGAGGSCCCTCATTTCTGCAAACAACAGTTTGTCAAGTCTTAACTCAACCACAGGTATTCCACTATTTGTTAAGCGAAATCAGAGTTCTAGTGGCTTGCAGTATAATCAAGCTTCAAGCTTCCCTCCATCCATATATTTGAGCAATAACAGACTGAATGGACCCATTTGGCCTGAAATTGGGCGGCTAAAACAACTTCATGTTCTAGATTTGAGCAGGAACAACATAACTGGAACAATTCCTAGCTCCATTTCGGATATGGTAAATCTGGAAATTTTGGATTTATCATTCAACGATCTTTATGGGTCAATTCCTTCATCGTTCAATAAGCTCACATTCCTCTCAAAGTTTACTGTTGCGAATAATCACTTGCAGGGAGCAATCCCAACAGGRGGTCAGTTTCTTAGTTTTCCTAGCTCAAGCTTTGAGGGTAACCCTGGACTTTGTGGCAAAATAATCTCTCCTTGTGCTGTTAATAATACAGAGCTCCGACCTGCTATCCTTGCCGCTTCAAACAGCAAGTTTGGTCGGCGCAGTATCCTTGCCTTAACAATAAGTATAGGAATTGGAATTGCACTGCTTCTAGCTTTTGTTCTGCTTAAAATGTCAAGGAGAGATATGGGAGATCCAATTCAAGACCTGGAGGACGAATTTAGCAGGCCATCTAGGATGTCTGATGCGTTTGGGCCATCAAAGTTGGTGCTTTTTCAGAACTCCGATTGCAAGGATCTTACAGTTGCAGACTTGTTGAAGGCGACGAACAATTTCAGCCAATCAAACATTGTTGGCTGTGGAGGGTTTGGTCTTGTCTACAAAGCTGAGCTGCCTAATGGTACAAAAGCTGCAATCAAGAGACTTTCTGGTGATTGCGGGCAGATGGAACGTGAATTTCAAGCAGAAGTGGAAACTCTCTCTAGAGCTCAGCATAAAAACCTTGTTTCTCTTCAAGGGTACTGCAGGCATGGCAATGACAGACTTCTAATTTACTCCTATATGGAGAATGGAAGCTTGGATTATTGGTTGCATGAAAGGGTTGATGGGAGTTCATTCCTTGYATGGGATGCAAGGCTGAAGATAGCACAAGGAGCTGCCCATGGATTAGCTTATTTGCACAAGGAGCCAAATATAATCCATCGAGACATTAAAACTAGCAATATTCTTTTAGATGAGAAATTTGAAGCTCATCTAGCTGATTTTGGGCTCGCAAGGTTACTTCATCCTTATGATACACATGTTACTACAGATTTGGTTGGCACCCTTGGGTATATTCCTCCAGAATATAGCCAAACTCTGACGGCTACTTTCAGGGGTGATGTCTATAGTTTCGGTGTTGTCCTTCTTGAACTTCTTACAGGAAGGAGACCTGTGGAAGTTTGCAAGGGAAAGAATTGCAGAGACTTGGTATCGTGGGTTTTTCAGATGAAATCTGAGAGGAGAGACGAGGAGATATTTGATTCGTCTATATGGGACGAAGAATCTGAAAAACAGCTACTAGAGGTGCTTCATATAGCTTGTAAATGTCTAGACAAGGAACCTAGAGGCAGACCTTCCATTGATCAAGTCGTTTCATGGCTTGATGCAATAGAGATTGGAAAAGCTAGAAAATGAATTTGTACGTCTTTTCTTCTTTCAGAACTCTGTTTCGTTTATATCAAATCACATATATCAATAGTATAAGTATAGAGATGCAAAAAGTTTTGATTTTCCATAATGTCTCACTTGTTTTTCCTGTGAATAGCCCTTTGTATTAAATCTTAAAGGTCATTGATTCTGTACATCTAACACACTTTACCTGGAATATGCAAGTAGAGAGTTTTTTAGAACTTTTGGTCAATTTTCTTACTCATTTAATTATCTAAAAATTGAGGAACAGTTCCTTTCTGCTTCCTATTCACTTATAGATGGCTTTCCTYTTCTCAGTTATAATCCCTGCTTCTAATCGTTGCATTCCAGCTATCCTGAAAATGAATTGAGAAGGTAGCACCTTAYAAGTTCAGATTATGATTACACCCCAAAGGGCTCTTCTTTCTTGCTGTGCTTGAGAAGAATGTCAATGTTGGGAACCTCGTATATTTCAGACCAAACATCTTATCACCAACTAAAATGCTGGCTGTAAGATCTACTATTTGTGGATCCCCGGCTTCTCTTGCTGCTTCTGTATTTCAGGCAAGAATGTACTATTTCCATTGTCCCCTTTAGCCACTCTGCACTTGGTTGAGTGGATTCCTCCAGTTAATGCTGCAAAAAGGGAAATTTGTTCTGTCTCTTGTTTCTCAATTGAGATGAGGCGAGAAGGGAGAAAGACATCTTTAGTGGGATTGGCAAAATCAAGAAAAAGAAAAAAGGAAAAAAAAAACCTATGGATTGAAGAAGATAATAGGTCCACTCATTGATAAGTCTGCATTTGGAGATTCTGACTATCAATGTTRGGACTATGATAAGTTCTGAATCGTCCTTGATGAATCAAATATCAGCACGTTTGCCCATCACTTGTGGCTAATAACACATCATATTCATGCTCTACTGTAATCTTCCTTGTGCAGATGCTCTCACTAGATTTTGTAGTTGTGTTCAACCAATTCGTTGTGCTTTTGAGAAACAATAAAAGATGGGCCTTTTTGCACCATTGCTCCTGAAAGCGTTGTAATGCTCAGAGCCTCAGAGGAGTGGTAAGGATAAAGAACACTTCCCTTCTGCTGCTGCTGAGGCATGCCTSTAAGGTCACTCTTCATTGAACTGGGCTTCATCATCATCCAGATGGATCCTGTTTCCACTTCCAAGCCCTAGAAAACCTTATGCATTTGCATATTTGACAAGTTTAATTTTTCATCTTTTTATCTTGAATGTCCTAAAATTAATATCAAACAAATATAATCTTTATACAAATATTTAATCTCGATAAAGAGAGTAATATTTACTATTCCACAAACTAAAGAGAACTAGTAATTTGATTGAAAGTTTAATTTTATTGCATGAAACGGGATAACAAAATTGTTTAAAATTGAAAAGATTAATATTATTGAATTATTACAATATTAGTTCTGCCATTTTAATATAACTATACGTAAATATTATTTTTTAAATTTTATCTTTCATTAATTAATTTTACGTATCTCTATATTATCGTCTTAAATGAATTGAACGTATATATTAAACAGAATATTTAAAATTACGAGAGAAGATGCTTAGAATTATTATTTTATTTAAAATTTTATAAAATTAATATTTCTTTAAAATACTTAATTTATCTAAGTGAACAATTAATTTAAAACCTACGAAGAACTATGTATGTTCTATAACCAAGTATTTCCATATCTTTGCACGCACATCAACGGCCTTGAATTCAATGTAATTTATTTCTAAAATCTCTAGCATCAGACAGCAGCTAAAGGCAATGGAAACCTTGACGTTGTTGCCTCAGCTACGTTCGACACGTATCCGTCCCCTTCACACACGTCAAGCAAGTGTCTACCATCGTGTCCATCCATTAACCGGCATCTCCTGTTCACGATCACGCAGATCAATTATAATTGCTGAAGATTTTCATCCCAAAAGAAGCAAGAAGTAATAAAACTAATAAAGAGAAGRTCTTTCTGAATCGTTGAGCAGCAAAAATGTCTGCTCGCAAAAGAGCAACCTTTACTATTCGGACTYCGGTTTTTAGCTCACCAGCTGGTCCATTTCATTTCGATGGTGGATTATCTAGATTTTGCTTCTCCTCTCTAAACCAACCCCAGGTACAGTATAGAAGAGTAATGTATGTTATGCTTAATGACTTAATCGCTTATGGCAGTATAATGTTTTGATGATTCTTTGACAAAAACGATCAGCTCAGCTATATTTTCTTTGAATTTTTCATTTCTCTCTGTAAAGCACTGTGAGAGAAGTACTTCGTGTCATTTTAATTTTCACAGAGTGACAATAGGGTGGACGACATAAGGAAAGGTGCAGATGGAGATGGAACGTCAGGAATGTCTGATAGAGCAAAGGAGACGATGAGGGATGGCCTGCATAGGGCAAAGGGACAGACATGGGACATGGCGGGTGCCACCAGTAACAACACAGTTGGTTCGGTGGCTGATATGGCGAAAGAAGGAGCTGCTAAAGCCATGGACACAGGAATGGACATGGGAGAGAAGGCCAAGCAGACGCTGGATGRTGCATGGGACGGTGTTAAAGAGACAACAAAGAATGTGAAAGATGCTGTCGTTGGCGAAACTGACAGTGAACGTCCTACGAGTCAACCAACTGATAGCCATGTCGAGAGCTTGAGGAGACGTGCTGAAGGTTACGATTTGAGGGACAAGTAGTTTCTGCTCCATGGGTGGTTTCTAGATGAAGAACTTGTTGATATAATGCTCTAAAATTATAGTTAACTACATCTTGGACGAGCTTATGAGAATATTTTGATCGCGCTGAATAGTGGGTACCCTAAGTGGGATCGTAGGTTGGATCTAGYATTTGGGAGCATGAGTCGATTGGCAATAGAATTTCGGTTCTTGTGACCCGGGGAGAAACTGTTGTTTTTATTATTGGGGTAGAGGTTCGCCTCCTCTTCCTTCTTCCAAGTGTATTGAATGTGATCGATTCGAATCTTTTGTTACAGTTTTGGACTTTGAACCTMTCTTCTACTAATGGTAAAGCATGTACAAGGTTAAAGATATATACAGAAATGTCTTGCTTGGTTTACACACTGCATTCATATAATTTAACCTGTGTCTGAAAATTTGTACGTTATGTCCATGGATTCTTGAAATAGGGCAAAAGTAAAAGGCAACAACAGCTAGCAGGGAAACCACATATTTGCTTATTCATACTCAAAGGAAAAGGGAACAGAGGTTTATCCCATTTCTTGTATCAAATATTAATTCTTACCCCAGAGGGAAGATCAAACCTGATGTTTATAGTGGAGCAATGATTGAGCGTGCATGAACGCTACCAAGTGGCGAGGATTGGCAAATGTCACAACTTCTCACAACTAAAATTGAATTAAGAAAACTACTTTTAGCCAAAACAAACCGTTGTTTACTTCGTTTGTCCATCGTCATCTTTGTTAATCCCAGATTGTCACTTGTTTAATTCAGACAAAATCATAATCGAACTGAGGAACATGCATACAAAAAAGTAGACAAAGAGAGATGTTGCGGTTGTGGTCCTGGCTTCCCTAACACACCCTCACTCTCTCTCTCTCCGTGATTTTGTACGATCACTTTTTAACCTTTTCTCTCAGCATGCCTTCAACTTTTTCTTGTTCTTCTTGCACATTTCATATTTCTTGTTCTTACTCTCCTTTCTTGAACTCTCCTGGACAAACCCCACCATGGACCACCCACTCATGCATAGTGGGAGGGCATCATCATCGGTGTTCAATTTCAAGGCTGCAGCTGCTGCATCCATGAAAGCGAGGGAGAATGAGGGGGAGGATTATGAGGACTCGGCTGAGGAGGAGGAGGAGGAAAAGGAGGAGGAAGATGAAGACGGAGAGGAGCTTGAAGTTGAAGAAAGTTACCCAAAGAAGAAAAGAATGAATCTTCGAGGTTGGTCGGGGAAGAAAGGGTCAACAGCTGTTGCTGGTTGTGGAGGAGYAGAGGTGGCTCTTGCGCCATTACCACCGGCTTGTCAGGTGGATAAGTGTGAAGCTGATCTCACTAGTTCCAAGAGATACCACCAAAGACATAAGGTTTGTGAGTGCCATTCCAAGGCTCAAGTCGTCATTGTGGCAGGACAAAGGCAAAGGTTCTGTCAGCAGTGTAGCAGGTTGTTGCAAACAATAACRTTCCCGTATCTTCTGCAACTTTTCGTGCCTCTCTTTCTTTTTAATTCATTACAGTTTGGGTTGGGATTTYCCGATAGCATRGTGGGCAATGGCTAAGTCTCGGTTCATCTCCGTTTGCGTAATCGAACTWTAAAATTGTTTGGCGTTCATATCAGCATCTTCATAACAGGTCTTAACACACCATACTGGGATTAAACATATCTGCTAGATAAATCATGACTATAATCTACATTACCGGTCCTTTTCTTGATATGATGATTTTARGCTTTCCTTCTTTWGCTTCTACGATCCATGGTGCCGGTCCGTTTTGAAGACATTAACGTTGGAACGCAATTTGTTATTGTTACAGATTCCATGATCTCTCCGAATTTGATGATTCAAAAAGAAGCTGCCGCAGACGTTTGGCTGGACACAATGAGCGCCGCCGTAAGCACTTCTCTCAGTTTCGTGGAGAGGGACCAGCAGCAAGCCGTAGAGTTTCTACTACCCAGATAAAGAAGAACCAATGCAGGCAGATTGATGAAAGAGGAAAGACCGAAGTTGCTATGTCCSAAAGCCACCAGGACTTCCACATCCGCTGAGATATCTGCTTACTCTCTTCTGTCATCGCCSGGCAATTGTGCCGTTTATGCCATCTAACTTCAGTTAATTATCAAGAAATGTATTGATCAATTTGTTTTCTGCACATCATGTCGAACTAACAATTAAGTTGCTCTCCTCCAATGTGGGATTTCCTCCAAGATCGCTATTTCTCCTGGTGTTGTTTACCGCTATTTATTGGATCTCCGCATATTTTTCGAGCCAGAGTATATTTCTGAGAAGAGGCAACAGGAAATACGTTCTGCAGATCTTTCAAGGAAGGTACAAGAATGAAATACAAGCTGCGTATTACCACAACAATTTGCACAACCAAAATCCAAGAATCTATCTTAAAACACTTGCAGAAACGTCAATGACACCAAAAAACCATACGTCAAGCAAATTTTTAACTTAAACTATCCTCTACAACTGAAAAATAAAGAACCAAACAGCATMCTGATAAGACACCCCTGTGATTTGACTTGCACTTCAACTAGCGTAAACGGGACAGCCTTTATATAAACACCAGCATCMGCATAAGATGCACTGCAACCACCTTATATTTTTTCTCATTTGAACTTTATGACTATACAAGATATATCATCGCTGCTCCTCCTTGCTACTGCCTCCTCATTGAGGTGCCTCGCTGCTGAACGAGCATCCTTTACGTCCTTGATACAGTCGACCGCTTCTTGATTTGACATTACCTGCCCATTACATTGAAAATTATCCAATATATTCTTGTTAAAGAAAACATCGCAGCATCCAAATATATTCAGCTTCGCATAAGATACCAGAAATTTCAAGAGTGCACCCTTCCCCCCCTACTCTACCACTTCCTTTTCCCTTTTCTCTCCTCTTTCTGCTTTCGAATAACACGCGAATCATAACTAAGGGGGAAGAGCCCGTTGAGTTCGTAACCCGCAAAGCATGGAACATACAGGTTCATRGTATTTCTTCTCCTCGACAAAATTCTGGTTTCACCCAYCCATGGTAGAGACTTATTGACAGGGTCTTCATATGGTTAATTTTGGGTATACGTTTGCTGAAACAATTCGGTCAGATTCCCATTTTCTAGCCTGAAAGATCCCCCCTTCTTTACTCCTAATTTCGTTGAAACGCAAAACAAAATATTGCAAAGGTGTTTATGTCTTAACAAGGATAAGTTGAGAAAACAACTAGCCGAGTCTATTTGCCAAGCAAAAGTTGCTAACCTTCCATATACCATCACTAGCCAAGATAATAGACTCTGTATCATCATCTATGTCCTCTYCCACCACATGTGGTTCGGAAGTAAGGTGTCTCTTCAAGCTCTTGTCACCAAATGCCCTAGCTACAGCCAACTGTCCATCGACGCGTGCAACATCACCTGAATAACAACAGACGATCAAGAAAAACAACCAAGGTGAGAAGACGTAGTAAGGCAATGCCAACAACCAAGTTTCTGTACCATCCGGAAACYGACAGCTGCAACTTACCATTCTGGCTACTTACAACCCTAAAATCCTAGACTTAGTTGTATGTGCATAAATATTTCATTTTAGGWCAAAACCGTAGACCACTAGCGATCAGTTCAATCCTAGGCGCATAAACTGAAAACCAAATTGAATAAAAGATCTGTTAAGCTGGTAAAATGCAATTAAATTCAAAGTATCTGGCAGAAGTCGACACCTGGAAAGTTTGATACAAAACCGCCTCTGTTCTCAATGTCCTCCCTCTCAATAGTTGGCTCATGATCAACTGATAATTGCTTGGCTATACCATTCTTGCAGATGACAGCACGAGAATCCCCAACATTAGCAACAATGAGTTTTTGGCAATTAATCAGTATTGCTGTAACTGCTGTTGAGCCACCCTTGCCTAAGTCAACTGTTCTTTCCAATATTATATCATCTGTTTTTCGGTATGCCCTCTTAATTGCCATCTCAGTTGCAGTCCAGAAATCAGGCTACTTCCAGGACAAGAAAAGCACAAATGAGAGTTTATAGTTGCTTAAACATCATCTTATAGGAAAACAGGATAAAAGGCAAACACAATTCTATCCTGACCAACAGTCCTTGCTTGGCAAAATCCATAGAGAGAGACATTTCAATTTAATTGTCGAAGCAAACTGATTGTTAAACAAAAGGAAGACTGCATGATTTATTATGCACAAAAAATTTCTCTATTTGTATTCAAGGAYTTCCTTGTTCAATGAAGTTCAATCACAAGGATGCATATCCAAAATTGTGCATCCCAACTTATCCACAAGATTCAGAGAGTTAATTGTTTTTACCTCCTTCAACATATTGTCGAACAAGTTAGACCGCAAGTAATCAGGAACTTGTCGACTCAGATGACCATCAAATATTGCAAAGAGACCTAATTCATTGCCATCAACTTCCTTAAATTGTGCAAAAACGTAATCCTCCATGGGATGTGTTGATTTTCCCTCCAGACTGTGATAACCATGTGTAACGTGTTTGTCCATTTTGCTTTTCCCTTTCCCTGTATCATATGTAGATGAACTTAACCCAACCTTTTCCTGCAAGTCATTAGCAAACATTTCTCAGCTGCAKATCTCTCTCCAAATTACCATAAGACAAAATGCAACAATTTAAGAACAATTCTAGAACTTCCGCAAATATTAATCTCTTCCAGAAAGCGGAATGTATTTGTAAGAATTGACTTTGCTTCGGCAAAAGAAATTTAAAAAATCATTTGAGAATCTGCTAGTGCAACTACCATTCAATYGAGCGGAGTGTATCCTGAACATCTACTCATCAGAATGATTCCAGAACCAAAACTTAGCAAAAGAATGAGTAACAGATATATTTAATGATTCCATATCTTAGATTGTGCTTAGTCCTGTAATATGAGGATTGATATGACAATAATGCTTCAGCATATACCAATCCTCAGTTGTTGTGAGAGCCAGTTAAAGTTTATCCACCTTATGAATTGTACCAGCAGACAGGACTTGATCATTGACAACTTTGTATACAATTTCAGACACGGTAAGTATTATTTCAATTGATATKGAAATAGCGCAGCATTTTACTGACTTGACAATCATCTAAACACCCCTTTAGGGGAAGAATGTTCTCCAATTAAATACATTACCAGGCTCAACAGGTTTATTTTGCACAAATTGGTCATAGATCATAGTATTATTCGAACCCTTCTGCCAAAGTCTCTAAAGACAGCAATTTGTGAATGCCAATCCTCCGCGGAAAGCAAGATTACAATCAATTGATTGAGTTGACAACGCCATTATAGATAACTTTTTATTTTTATTGATTCTCAACCACGAGACAAAAGGCATTTTAGCTCGTTGGTTTCAAGAGCTTAGACACAGATAGCCACACAAACTATAATATAGAGGGTCATTTTCAAAAGTATCAAACATCAGCATGATACACTGAACCTCCACCTTAATTAACCAAGTCTTGAAGGAATAATGATACTCTAGTGAACAACTGAAGCTAATGAAAGAAGGAGCTTAGGCAAAGAATGATTATAACAGCAGAATAGCAGGATAACATTAGCCACTATGACACATAGCCAACCACGTGAAACATGAAAGCACGGTTGCTTTTAAATACAAAAGCCCCCACTTCACAGAGACTCAAAACTGCAAAAGGTGAAGAAAGGGATTAGGGGCGAGGTCTTAAAGTTAAGATTTGTAGTACCATCATTAAGAAGCACTTAATACTTGAGCATATCGTTCAACGCCATAGTGCATTGCAAACGAAGAGCACTTGCTCTAATTGCAATCAATTATGTAATACTATAATAAAAACCGAAAACTTTTTGAAGTTTCATTCATTTGACAAAATATACATGAACAGCTTTTAAAAACCGCAATTTATTAAAAAGAACATAAATGGGTAATCCACTATCCATTTTCCAAGCGAATTTCATAATCGTATTCCCTTTCAAACATCATTGATCTCCCCTCCCACTTCCTCGTACTCAAACAAAGGACAAGAGAAGAGCTATATATTTTCACTGGACACTGGAGTAATGATACACCCGATAAAGCAAATCTCGCAAGAAATACGATGAGCAATAGTGCAGATATCCGGTTCTAAACATATGCACGTGGGTCATTCCGATTAACAGTCAAGAGTACACATTCTTTTGCCTAAATTTCACAACTTTTGGCAAATTAAAAATCGGGTTCTAAAGGGTTCGTACCTTCATCTTGTTAAGAATTTCTTTGCCGGCCATGACGGAGATACAAACAAATCTTAGTACTAACKAAGAATTTGTACATCCACAGTATTGTTTGTTGTACACAGTGATCAAGGAAGAAAAGAAAGCTAAAAATGGTTGTTGAAAGGAGGAGCAGTTCACTAATAGAGCGACAAGTGTGAAGCAAAGAGATGACGAGTCTTCTTCAACAGTTGACACGCATTTTTCGATTTCATCTGGCATATCTATGTATGCTGCTTTTCTTGCGTATTCCTCATTACTGTAGCTCATATCCTTAGTCTTTCCAATCCAATACCACTCTCGATTTTGAATATTCTAATTTTTATTATTTTCTATATTAATTAAATCGTTTATATATATATATATATATATATATAACTCTTGAAGAAGAAAAATTAAAAAAATTAAAATGTTAAAGAATTAAGAATATATACATTATTATGTATACATTATTAAGAATTAAGAATTAAAATGAGATTTATAAAAAGAAAAAACTCATCCATTATTATGTATTGGAGTTGGATAAAATTCATTAAGGATTAAATTTGAATTCGAAACTTTATTTAAGGGATAATAAACTTATTATCACTGATTGGTTAATATACCCATTACATCATATCATCCAGAGAAATTAYGTCTGCGAAATTTGGTGCTAATAAACTAATGAGAGTCAAACGAATAAYACCCATTAAGCTTAAAGAATAGCGAAAATGGGCAGAAAGCAGGTTCAAACTTTGAGCAATTCTTGAAGGCCCAACGAAGGAAGATTGATTATAGTCCAAGTGATAAAGTGGTCCCAAAGGAGCAAAATGAGGTGGCAATATCCCCAACAGTCCGCTACATWAGCCCTAATGGGAGACAATCAATTTTAGTAAGACCCTAAGTTGTCTCCATGTTTGGGATTGATAAAAGAGTGTTTCCTCCATAAATAAATTAATTAATGTGTTTTCGAGGAATTTTAAATATTTTAATATACTTTCTGTTATATATTTTTTACTATACTAATAAAAAAATAATGTGAATTATATACTTAATTTCTAAGATAAAAGAGAAGATGTATCTAATTTCTAAAATAAATGAGAAGATGAGTCGAAGGAGTTAAGTGTATATATAAATATTGTAATGTAATAGGAACTATGCAATAAGAATTGTATTAAAAATTTGTTTTTTTATTATTCGACGGTTGTAATTAAGATTTTTATTGTACAATTTAAAATATATACAGATTTAATCGATAAAGATCAAAGAGGTGCTATTATATTTATATACCATTTTATCTAAAAGAAATCCCGATTCTTATAGTACACAAGAAAAGGGTATGTTGAACATATGATTGCACCTTGTTGTTGGGATAGCCTAGACAAGCCAATATGCTCTCATTTGAACTCCATCTTTTTCTTRTTATTCCTCTCTTGCTTTTTGTCAAAGTATAATTGGGAAGTTCTGTCTTCCTTATAAAGCAACAAAAGCAAATGCACTAAAAGTATAATGTATTTTTTTACTAAAAATATTTAAAATGTAAATTTAAGACAATTTCTTGAAAATATATATGAAACAATTTATCCTATTAAAATATTATCTTAATTTAAAATGATTATTATAAAAGGGAAATATTAACAAGGATAAATACATATTTATTTACTTTTAATATTCTCTTATGATAAAGATKTAATGTAAAGGGATCTATCCGAGGCATAACCTAGTAGAGCAAAGAATGAGGCCCTTAGAATTGGAGTTCAACCTTTGATAATGTAAAGTGAGACCTAATGAATTACTAAGTAAATTTTATATTATTGCTTCAATAAGTGCCTTACGTGCAGCCTACTCTTGTGTAGCCCACAAGGTGAAATCTCTTTCTAGGCACATCACTAATAAAATCACGTAGGTAATAGGTCAAGCTCGTTTTTGGTAAACAATTTTTTTACCTAATTCTCTCTTTGGCTTGACAAAATTAGAGAGGTTAAAAGCTACGACTGTATAAGGGTGAATCYGTAAAKTGTGAGTATTAACCTTTTACTCTATCTATGATAGTGTTTAATATGCTTTGTTTRGGTAGTTAATTAGTTATTAATTTAATACATTTGGAACACGAAAAGAGATGGGAATCTAACTCGTTATGAATTTAAAGACAAAAATCACCAATGTCGTCATAGGATTTGACTTTCTTATTCTAAACTTGGATTAGTAAAATTTATTAGCTAAGCACGAATCAAGATATTACATTGTACATGCATGTTAGGGTTTATAGGCAAGAATTTAGTTGTACGTGCACCTAGTGATAGTTGATAATYTTCGAAAGTTATCAACTTTTTTATATCAAAAACATGAATATATATATTAAAATGTATTACATAAARGAAGATTAAATAAATTATGGTAGTATATTAATGARGRTTAAATTTATTTATGAGTTTTCAATCGTAATATGATAATAATTTATTATTAAAATGACTGGAGCCTTGCTCGGAGTTGTTGTAAGATGAGTTTCTAATGATTCGAAATATTAGAAGATAAGATGATAACTAATAGTAATTAACATGTTATGAAATTTACGGACAGCARTCTAGGGTTCAACTCTTTTACTCCGAATAGTGATCGTTACACTAATCAAGGTATTAATATGCTAACCGCACATGTTAAGATTTAATGAGGGACAATTTAGACGTGTAATTAGGGGTAGCTGATTAAGCATTAATTAGATATTGTTTAATGATTTAGAGCACCAAATTTTGGAACAATCCGCACGCTCCTAGTATGATTACAAATCGTATAACTTAGTTAAGCTCAGAGTTGGCAGGCTCTTGTAGATGATAAAGAACAAGGATGCCCCAACAAGGGGTCCATTTAATGTTGAATGATCCTCTTTAGGGGGAAAAGCCAACTCTTCTTGCCTTGTTCGTATCACCAGCWTTTTTAGCTTCGTATAAAAACATATACTTTCTTCAAGAATTCAACAATCTGGAGCTGAATTTCATGGAGAATCACCGGCGAAATAACAGCTCCGGCGACAAGTTCTCCTTCCCAATTTTCCCTCAAGTCGTTGAAGACCATGCCAGCAGCTTCGAGTTTGGATGTGCCACACCTGGCTCCCCGAACTCTCCTGCGGATCATTTGTTCTTTAATGGCCGTCTTCTTCCTCATGCTTTTCCATGTCAACCTACAAACGCACTTTCTTTCTCCCGATCGACGAGTAGGACGAGCAGCGTTAGCAGCAAGGACTCATTCATGTCGTCTCGTAGCAACAGTACTAACAGTAGAAGTAGTAGCTGCAGCAGTGCAAGAACGAGTACAAGTGAGGTAGCCTCCGAGAGGAAACTATTGAGTCAAGCAAAAGGTGGGAGCAAAATCAGTGTTTCAAGCGACTGGTACCGAGCAAAGAAGCCAGTTTTAACACCCCATTACGGATCTTCACAGAGGTGGCAATTCATTACGCCACCACCAGCTTTGAAGCGCCAGGGTTCACGCACAAGGAAAGTTCATCAAATTGCTGGACGACAGGAATTGATGTCCAAGAAGCAATACAAAGATTGGACAGGAAAACGGTCCTGCTGGAGTTTTTTCAGATCCTTCTTATCTGCATGCAAAGAATGCCATGCCATACCGTCACCCAGAAAGTATCTTGTCAAGAATTAGGGGTTCTCATAAACATTCCACAAATTATTATGTTTTTTTTTGCTCCCTTTTTTACTTGGCATGTATGCAAATTATTGATCTCAGACTCAAAATGATTCTGATCTCTGACACAGAATTGTTGCAAAATTGCAAACCAGAAATGTTAAATATTGTTCATTGGCCTGTAAACCCTGTTATTGTGATGGATACCGATCATTACATTTTCACTATATCATGATATCTTGATGGTAAAGATCACCGGGATTTCTTGGCTACCCTTTCAAATAGTGTTGCCTTGATGTTCCACGTTCTGGTAATATGCCTGTACATCTTCTACTTTTAATGATTGCGAAATGGATTTGGAAGTTGCTTATTGACATTACTATAGAAAATAAACGAATGTGAAGACCTTGGTTTTGTTCATTTTCATTTTATCCTTCTCTTTGAATGGTTGAAGTGGGATTTTCCAGACCCAGAAAAGACAAACATGCGTTGCAACTTGCCRGATTAAAAAGTAGTAATAAAAATCTCAACTCGGCAAAGGTTTTCTACTCGGATTGAGACTGATGGAAGCCGTAGATACAGAATCCTCAAGACAAGACGGCTTTTTTGTCTCCGTATTCACGCCTGTAACAGGAACAGTGTTCGTCTGTAAGGGAGAAGGGTAGGTTTTTTGTTAGGTATGTACTACGGCAATGCTATGCTATAGGATACCATTTCCGGCCATAAAGGGCGATTGAGGTCAATCGTTTATCGTTCCTTTGGATACTTAGAGGCAAAATCATTAGGAAAGGAAGATTCACAGCTGAATGACAAAAAGTGACTAATAATAATGCCAATTTCCAGGGGCTCTTCAGTACCCCATTAGGCCCCTCAACGCACTTCATGGAATGTCATCCAAGCATAGGACCCTGGACCTTTGTTAAGATCACCATAGTTTAGAGACCTGTAGAACTATTATTAAGGTAATTACAGATGGCTACACTAACCCTATAGCCTCCATCACAACAGGGCACTTGCCCTGTGATAATATTGTTCTTTTAAGCAAAATTATTTTAAATCAAGAAACTTTTAACTTTAAAAAGTTGAGAAAAATACTTCTACAAAAGCATCTGTAAGATACTTTCTAAAAATCATTCTTTTTTCAAGGGTTAAATATAAATTTAGAAGAAGAAAAGCAAGAGAGGCTAAAACATCTACCAATCAGACAGAATTACGTGACAAGCATAGAGAGGAAACGCCCTATAATCTCGCCTCTAGACCAGGCAATCAAGCATTGCCAGGTGAGCTAAACAGATGAGCCACAAAGTAAAGCTGTATATTTTTAAATTCTTGGCATTATTCATCATCTACAGTAATGTTGAAACAAGGTGAAGGTAAAATTCAAGCAAAATGGTAACCTAAAATCAACTTTGTAAGTCTAAAACAAGTTGGAAAAGATGCATTGGATCAAAGAACAAGATGAAGAACACTTGAGACAAATGCAGAATGATGAACAGCAGCTAGAGCTCAAGGGCTTCCTAATACAACCTTTTCACCCTTAATCCCCTCATATAAACCCTATGAAATTAGTCCAAGAAGGTCTCCATGACATCAGAGTACATCCCTGCTTCGTTTCTATATTCTCCAGGATTATGCTGATGATGATCAAGTGAAGTTGATGAAGATGAGGAAGTCATTCTTGCAGGCAGTGTAAAGCTCCTCTTAAACTTGTTCTCCATTTTCGATACGTTATCTGGATGGCTATCCAAGCTTAAGAACTCGTTAGGATTTGCACCATTGCAAGCATCTGAACTTGGATTCGGATTCTTCCCTTCCATGATAAGTGAGCGATGATTTTGCTCRGGCTTGCTACCTAAACTGTCAGGATTAAACAAAAGCTTGGCGTCATCCGTCCTTCCAGTGAGAGCATTGAAGAAAGACAATCCATTAGGCCACTTGATATCGTTCTCGTGATCTCCCATCATATCTTCCATTCTTGCTTCCGATGAATGCGGAAGAAGAAACATATGAGTCTCATCCTTGGATTGTGGAATTCCAAGCCTAGAAGAGTTCTGAAAATTCGGAGACGCAAGAACTGGATTTGCTGTAGGAAGAGGCCTTGGACCCCAGTTGAAGAGAGGGGGAGGGCGAATTGGCATAGTAGGTTGCTTCACGGGAACTGGGGATGTAGATGAAGCATTCCTTGTTGAAGAGAATAGCTGAGATAGGTAAAACCCAGACTGGTAGCCCAAGGATTCAAACGTATGTCTCATCCTCAGCACAAAGTGCAGATCTTCAGGTATCTGAGAAACCAGTACACAAAAAGTTCATTTCCATCAGATCAGTGTATTTTAAGTCCATTATTAGCATCTTATATGACCTGCAAGTTAAAAATGCTTCCACGAGAAGTAAGACGGCAAACAAGCCAAAGATCAGTAGAAGAAACTCACAATCTTACAGGAACCYAGCTGCAGAAGGCCATGGCCAGCTTGTATTACAGCAATAGTCTGCTTAAGACAAATCCTGAGATAGTTAATGATCAAGCAATGGAGGAAGGAGACATGGACGCAAAATTGCAAACAAAACCAGGCATGGAAGGAGCAATAATTTTTCTGAAGTTTTGGCGCTGACCTGAATCCCTGACTCAAACTGATCAGTCCACTCCGGGGGAAGCTGCAATTAATAAATCAAAGAGCAAGATTCATCAAAAAATCACGGTCTTAGCTGACAACTAAGAGTAATGGGAAGCCCACTTTCCCATACTATCATGATACAATATCATATACTCATACAGAGTGCAGACTACACAATATGYCTCATTACTATTAGGTATATGGTCCAACATTTACTGCATAAGAGAGAATAATCAACAGAAAGGCTCTGTTTGAATGTATACATACAGCATCAAATGAACTCTGCCAGTAATTGGAGATATTCGGCTCACATTCAGTAGGCTCTTTGAAAACCCATTTATGACACTTATCAGAAGCAACTTTCCCCACCAAACTGCAACAAATACATAGAATCAGAAGGGAAGCATATATATACAGTAAATTTTTGTTTTGACTTTTATTTTAGTGCACTCCTGACTGTAACCATCCAGATGAGGAGGGAGAGAGTAAGCGAGTGAGTGAGCAGGACAAAATTAAAATCCAATACAAAAGCACCTACCAAGTACCCACCCTTCTCCATAATTATATAACTGAATGGACATTTTGCTGAAGGCTTTTCTGACAGGATCCTCTCCATCAATTTCATCCAAGCACTCCCCAACTCTTCCTCTGCAGAACCCATCTTCCCACATCAACATCCTGCACAAATAATAACCAATCCAGTATAAGATTAACACTAAAAATTCCAAAGAGAAGCCAAATCCCAGAAACAAACAAAAGAGATAAACATCTTTCACTATCACCAAAGCATATTACTATTTCAAGAAATGATGGAAAACTCATTCCCCATTTCTATCTGTGTTCCTGCTTAAATAGCTTTCCTTCTATTATGGTTAAGCAGCATACTAAAGAATATGCAGTATCAAATACTCACAAGCTGCCATTGTCATCCCCAACTTTGCAACCATTGCCYCCTCTAACTCTCCTGCAAGGCGAACGGAAGGATTAAGGAAACAAGCATCAACAGAAGAATCAAAAAAAGAGTAAAAGACTTTACTATGTGGGCTTAATCAAAAGGACAGAAAGAAACAGAGTTGACACAAAGCCAGAGAGAAAAGGAAAGAAGAAGAGACATACGGGCGAGGGCGAATGGTCCAGAAGACTGAGTAAGTCCAGTCTGAGTTGAGACAGACGCTTCTGAGGGCCTCATGAAGGGCCATCATCCCAACAGCTTCTTTGCTCCTATCTGATGCTCCTGAGCCCACCATCTCTTTCTCTCTCTCTCTCTCTCTTTCTGTCTTCCTCTTCTCTCTCTCTTCCTTTATAATCTCTCTTTCACTTGAAGAAATTAAAACCCTTTTCTTGACTCTACACTACCGATGGAGCGTTGCAAGTCTCGGTCTTATGGGAGCTTCAATAGCAGAGCTATTTTTATCTGCTTTAGCACCAACTCTATATTGCTTATCAACCACAAGGATGACTCTTTCTTCATCTCTCCAAAACCCACTCCTTTTCTCTCTCTCCACTCCTGACTCTTCTTTTCTCTCTTTCTTTTAACTTTTTCACCTTCCTCCCTTATCAGATTACTAAAACCTGATTACTTGCAAGGGGGTCCTTGGCCTGGGGGAGGCAAAAAGAGAATAGTTGACAGAGAAAGTGAGGAGGGAGTGAAAATGTGTGCGGGTCTGTGTGTGTGATGACTGAAGATGTTTGGTTTCAAGTTTGGTTCTTTCTGTATTTTACCATCAAAACGAGTGGGGACAGCTTTTATCCTTGCTTCMAACAATGCACAATTGCTCACACTCACACTCACAGAAGAGGCAYAACGGTCAGTACCATATGTAATCCATGGAAATTACCTACTCACCCTTGCCTTTTTTCACAGAAGAGTAACTTGTATGTTTACATAGTTTTCCTCGTCTTTTTACYAGGCAGCATCCTTCKCTCTAAATCTAACACCCCCAATATAAAACTAACAACATTCTTAGTTTATTTTTATTTAAATGCTATATATTTATTATTAAATGGAGCGTGAATTTATCTCCTCCTTTATTATATTTTTTGAATTTAATTCTTATTATTATATAATCTTGAGTTATATATTTAACTCTTCTCAACTATATAGAACTAAAATTTGTACTTCTCATGACTAATGCATTGTATTCGTATTACAATAGCATGTTAGCTTTTATTTTTATTATTCAAAGTTATTTTTATTTTATGATATTAGAAAAAAATTGTCATCGAGACTTTATTCATTAATGCACTCTACCTTTTTTTGTTTAATAAATTAATTATCTTTAATTGCATTTAATTGGTCTATGTCAAAAAAGATTATTTCAATTCTTGTCACATTTTGTTTACTTTATCTGACCAAATTGACCGTTGAATACACAAATATGTCAAAGTGAATCAATTCCTAAAGCCCTCAATTGCAAATGGAACAAAGGAAATTTGAATGGCAAAATGGGGGTTCACAAAAATAATTTCACCCTTTTAAGAATAAAATAATATTTTGCATTCTTAAATTTTTTGTATTACTAAAAATGAGTGGTATTATTAATTTTTTATTTATTTAATGCYTCGACATAAAATTTCTCAATAATTTATATAATATTCTCCTATTACCAAATCAGAGATGATTCGTGATTGGTATAAAGTCTTATACTAATAAAAAAGTTGAATAATTGGATTTAATTTAGCACTTAAACTATTATTTTAACTTAACTACATAAACATAGTCTCATTTCAGGACAAATWTTTTAATTTGCGATAAATAATTAAAAAAAGAATAATTTCATTGTCATAAAAATAGAGAAAACTTGTTRTCTTGGGAAATTTTRAACCAATTGTCATCTAACTCTTTGATAGTTCATTCAAAACCCCAACCACATATAAASACTACTCTTAATTTTGTGGTCCTTTTTCTGCCATCATTTGAAGCTTTGCCCCTTGCAACAAAAGTTTCTATTGAAACCATGATTGCTTCATCCACAATCCCTTTTTTCATTTTTCTTTTTTAATAATTTTTTCGAGCATACSAGAAAGCAAACCTTACCAACTAACTACACATAAATAATTAATGTCGGAATAAAAATTATGAAGATTTAATTTATAATACAAAACTTTTTACGTACAATAAAAAGAAATGAAATACAATTACAATATTTTAAAATATGTCTACAACTCAATAAATTTTCAGATCCATCTACGTTGAACTTATAAAGCATACGAAATGATATGAATCACGTCTTTTAATCTATATTTTATGAACAAATTARAGTGAATCAAAGAAAGCATTAATTAGAATAAATCAAAGGGGTTAGATTTCTTGCAAATAGGTAATCCGTAATTAATTTCTTCCAACATTGACAGATAAGAATAGTAGGGGTAGCCTTGACTTTTTAATGTTGCTACAGAATCTTTYCCAGTCAAAAGCAATGAGTCCATAGACAGAGGAGTTTGGATTTTAACTAATTTTCTAAGCATTATTTTAGAGTTGAAATGTCAGTTATGAAGAGTTATTTATAAATTAATAGAAAAACATTAATTACTATAATAATATATTGTACTGTCATACTATAGGGGAAAAAAGAAAGACGTGATTTTTCCACTCCCCTTTTGAGTATTAATAGGCATACCTTCAATGCTAAGGTACCATATATAGCACCATTCTCTATWTACGTGCCTCCTCAATAAATTATGTACATTAAATTAGATTATTTTTTTCTTTTTCTTTTACAAAAATCAAGCGGTGTGGTTATACGAAAAAGTCGGAATAAATTTTAAAATATAAATATATTTTATTACATTATGTGTTAAAAATTAATTTTTAGTACATATAATATTTTTGATAATAAGCAAAATATGATTATATAAAAAAAATTATACGAACAACGTGTAAAAGATAAAATTTAGAATTATCTATTTGACATATGAATTTTATCACGATATATATATTTATGCAGGAAAAAACAAAATAAAAGTTTTTTATAATTGGTAAACTTTTTTTTTTTATTTGTAGTTGATTATAGAGAATGATTGATATTTTAATTGTTTTAAAATTTTATAATATCATAATGATATATTTATATCATTGAAACAAATTTGGAAAAAAAATTGAAATGAATAAATAAAGTAAAAAAATTATGAAATTCAATTTTCATTTTTTTCTATATTAAGGAAGGTCTAAAATCCATTTAACCTCATTATCGTTAACACATTCATCGAATAGTTACTAAATATAGACTAATAATACCAAAGGGCGGTGCTCCTATGTGGAAAAGGAYGGCACTGATCAACTGTATTACTGTGYTAAAAGCTGTATAATTGTACTTTATTAATTTAGCAAAGTGTGAGAGAATATAAGGTTGAGGAGTCACGTGCGCACATGACACGGCAGTGAGTCGGTGCATCGTTAGGCATAAAAAACCCAGGAGCGCACGAATTGCGGAGCAGTGTATCCTTGCCCTTCCGCGTCACCCCTCTTCACCCTACACGCGCAACAAATTCACGCTCCCAAGACATTGCAAGGCCCCGTTTGGTTCGCTTAGCAGAAATATTTTGTTATACTTTTTCCCATTTTGGTGAAGSGGGGAGGAGAGAATATCATTTCATTTTTTTAATCTGATCGTTTTATTTTTTGTTCATTTTTTTTAAATTAAAGGTGAGATCAATCTTGTTATTGATGTTTTTAATTTATTTTTCTTTCATTTATTTAATTTAGAAAGATAAGACATATCAATCATAAGAGATCAATACTTATCGATGTAATTTTCTTACTACATGACATGTATATTTTTTATTGTCAAAATCATATACATGTAAACTTAGGAGAATAACCTATTAATCGATTAATGCAAAACTTGACTTTTCATTGCCAAATAGAATTTTATTCAAAAATGCAATTTACAGCTTTCTAAATACTACCAAAGAATTTGATTAGACTAATGATAATATAATTTCAGTTAATAATGTGACTAGAAAGGCTCTAACTTCAAAAACTTGTGATCAGAATAATACATTGCTATAATTCTTACTCGAAGAAAGACACATACTTAAATCTCTTCTAATACGGTGCCATAAGTAAAGAAATAAGTACGTCATTTTAACTTTAACCGTCTATTTACCAATTATCACAAATTATTGAATTGGTATTCATATATTGACTAAACATTGTATAATAGTTAAAATATTCAATTAATTGAACTTCCTTATACATATTTTACTTATAATTATAAAAAGGGATCAAAGCCTAATCCCGAGGACTCATATTATCTCATCTTTAAAATTTTATGAAGGATGTAAATCGCACGATATATCTTAACAAATCATGAATCACGAAATATATTTTTCATCGAAATTAAATCCTCACGTTACAACTATCGATAAAGTTATCTCACGACACTCTTAGCCTTTGCATCATTATGCTATGCTGGGGCCACTCATAATTTTATGGGTTTGCGTCTAAGGTACTACTTTAGTTAGATACGCAAACTAAGGTACTACTTTATTATGCAGCGCGTGGGGAATGGAAATTGAGAAGGGCATGGCATGTAGTGAAATGTAGTACGTCAATCTAATCTATCTTCTGTTCATCCCTCCGCATTGACCGCCCCAGGGCTCGGCTACAAACCCCACGACCGTATCTTTTGGTGGGTCCGCTATAAAAAAAAGCCCAAAGGAAATCTTTAACCTTAATCTTACCTCATCAAGTGCCAAAGGAGGAACTGCCTGCGCGCTGCAAAATGCCCTCTTCTTTATACCCTGATTTCTGATCAATCCAGTTAGGACATGTCACACACTGGTTTCTGTAAGCTGGATTGCTCTAGGGCTTGAGCGATGATGAACGGGGTAAGATGTGCTATATGTCTTGACTTATTTCAATTTCTAATACAATTTTTATACACGAATATTACAATATGTATTAACGTATTATTACAAAACTAATTAAGTTAGAAAAGAATATGTATTGGTGGAGTAAAACATACTTATATATCGTATTCCTACTATAATATAAAATGTATACTAGGTGGTAATAGAGACTAGGGATTTTGCTCTTGATGTAATAGGGAGCGCACTAAACTAAATGATAATAATAAAAAAATCTCTAACTATTTTTACGAGCATTTCCATAATTACCTATCTAACCTAATTTGCCTAAGGTAATTTATTTTCATTTTCCCAAAAAAAATTAAGTTTTCTATAATAATTAACTTAGGCAATTTCTATATGTTTTTAATATTTTAAAAAAATACCAATAAGGTTTAAGTCGAGTTAAAGGAGCTTGATTCCCTTAATTAGAGGTCTTAGTTTAAATCCTGAAGAAAGATAAAAACTGTTAAGAATTTCAAATCCTCTMTAAGYAATCTAATCGAAAATGAGCCGAATTTGTCGAGGCAAGCCTCGGACACCATTGCAGAAGCCAAAAAAGGAAGAAWGAAGAATTCTAAGGTGTTTGGTATTTGTTATGTAAGAAGATCTTTGTACCSTTTATTATTTTCTCCTGAATCGAAATCGGAGTAGTTGGAGTCAAAATTTATGTGTAATTTAAATAAAATAAAGTAACTAATTTTGGGTGTTTAATTTTTGAAGCATACAAATTCCAAGGAAAACAGTTAGTGCCTAGGAACTAAAGAATAGCATCCACAATAAATATGTCACATCATCTATAACTCAAAATAAGGAGATTTGTTTGCATTTATTAATTCCTTTGGACCCATATTTCAAGGGTATTCACAAATATAACTATATTAAACGATTTATAAATTAAATTATACTAGAATAAACTAATGAGCATAATAGTTTTATTCTAGATTTTTCTCTTTTGAAATTTAAAAAGTTCAAATATAACTAACACCTCTAGTTCTATATTTAGCCGAAATACTCTCTTTAAATCATTTAATTTATTTATTTTCAAATTTTAATAATATATGGTATTTTTATTTTTATTTAAATAATAATTATTTAGGAACATTATTAGAAGATTTATATTTATCTCTACCATAAAATCAAAAGTGAATAAGATATTATAATTTTAAGATAGTAATAATTTTGTTTTGATTGAAGAGTGATGTTAAGTGTTGGGTTAGTATTTAATAAATTAAATAATTACAACCAAATAGCAATTTATATAAAAGAAGCTACTTCTTCAAATGCTAAATAAGTATTTGCAACTTTTCAAGGGCTCTGAAGAAATAAAATCTTAAATGATAAAAATACTCTTTTATTTTAAAAAAATTGTATTTAATATTCATTCAGTCGATATAATAAAAAATAAAAATATAATAATCCATTAAGAAACAAAATCTCAAATTGACCTTTTAAGTCTTTTCCTCTCCAAATTTTTCCTCCCTCTTTTTGTCCTTCGATGGGTGAGAGTTGACAAGGGAAAGAGATGGACTTATGAAGATTAGGCCCGCTTCATCAGCATAGGATATATGCCAATGCTTTCATCTTCAAGTTATTGTTCTAAAGAGTGCTTTCTTTAAAAATTAAAAAAATAAAATTATTCGACTTATTTTAACGATATTTTATTTTTTAATTATTGAATTCGATAAATTAGATATAATAGAAATGAGGTAAAGCGTTAATCGTAAATTTTATGAGGTTTCGATAGGRTAATTAAGAAACTCATAATTTCAGTGAGAGTTCTAAACCCCGAGGACAATCTCTTTTAGAAAAGAGATAAATTATATATGTTCATAATGATAAAATCATAAAATTATAATTATAATCATATATCATATGTCAATTCATATGGTTCGATAATTTTTCGGCCCAACAAGTTTGTAGGGCTATTTTAAATTGCTGGCCACCAAAGCTGATGGTTATGACCAAAGGGACTAATCCTACCGCAGCCTAACTTAATTGAATCCATAGACGGCGCTAAAAACAAAACCTCTTGATCTCCAACTTCACAGCATCCATGAGGTTGTTTGGTTCCAAAGTTGAACTCTCATGCTACTGCTAATATATAAAATTCGACTGCATGAATCACAATCATAGGCTAATCATTTGAAAGTTTAACTAGTTTCACAAGGTAATTCATGCAATAAAAGCYTTCATGATTAATATAAAAATCGTAAATTTAATTTATATCTATACAAAAATATACATTTTACATAGAATAAAATAGGGRTGATATGATCAAACTTTAACAACAAAAAAGGTTCACATCTTGATACCAACTCAACCGCTGTTTATGGCTTTTTTTGCTATTGATGTGCTCTTTTTATTCAACAAACTTATTGTTCTGGTTCACGGAACCAGCAGGTGGTTTTCCCCAGTGAAACGCCCGGAAAATTAGCTAATTTGTATCTTTTATCAAACCCATGAAACTGTCCGTTCACATCCAGCATCATCATGGTTGGCTATTTTTAGGATCGTGTTCTTTTACTTCCACCCGTCTATTTGCATATATGTTTGTTAACATTATATCGAGTATTTGGATGATAGATAAAATTCACGCGTGCAAATATAGTATTATCGACTGTGCTATATGTCAAAATTTACATGAGAAAACTAAGGTTTATTTGCATACTTCTTCCTCTTTGTCGGCCGGCAGTCCCTGCCTCACAGAGGATCACAGTAGGAAGGAATGACATTTTTGCTTGATCTGATGTTTTGAGTCGAGAGAGTATATGAAAAGGGCAGTTAACCTTGCTACTTTTCGCCTTGCGCTCTAGGATTCTGGCCTGTTTTATTAGTCATTTCAAATGCGGAACAATAGCAGACCATTGTCGATCCACTTGGTTTGTTATCCAGATTCAGTTGTCTTTTATTTGACAAATTCATAAAGCACCTAGGACAACATTCACAAAGATGACCATTTCTAATGACTAAATCATGTGTACATATATGTAGATGACGTTTAATCCATATTTCTTTTCTCTTTATACTAAAAAACGAATGTTATATTATTGATCTTTTCAAAATCAACATTATTTTTTTTATCGATACGTTTAAAATATAATATGTGGAGTTGAAAAAGAAGAATAATAATAATAATAATATATAATAATATAATTTGATGCGTTTGGTAGAATATCATCCCTAACAAACATGAAAAAAGATTAGAAATCATTCACATTTGGGAACCTTCTCTAAACTACTCCTCATATCCCTTAAAAAAAGAAATGGGTGTCTATAAATATTTATTGTTTTTTTTATAAATAATAAATTCTAGACGTATGAGAGATTAAATGAATATGATCTGTAAAACTAATTCCTTTAGAGATAAGATCATAGACACAGTGCTACATATTGTCTGTTGTTTTCATTTTGTATAATCAAATAAATTAGATCAAATTAGAAATTTAGTAGATTTCAAGTACAAGTGCATGCATCCAATTATTTTCCTTTTCTACTTAAAAGGTCAAATGGATATTGAATACATATAAGCAATCTTATTTACCAAAAGATAATCAGGTTCAGGTCCCAAAAATCTAGTTGAGTTTGAATATATAAAGATCTCTCATATTAATAATTATTTATATATTCTTTCTATATATTGAGTGGATTTTGTATTTTCTATATAATATGACCATAAAAATAATAATTAATTAAAAGTGTTTTTATATGAGACATATTTAAGTTCGATTCACATAATACATAAAAATGTAAAAAATAAAAAATTCAAGACAAGGTTATTTTTCCCATATAATCATAATTCTTTGAGAGAAAGAGCCAAAAAAAAAAAAAGGTAAAAAGGAAAAAGAGTTCTCCAGCCGAACCGGGGTACTAGGATAGAGAAAACCGGTTCAAGTGGCCGGTCCATCAGAAAATGTTCTATCAAATAGAAAAGAAAACAAATCAGCAGAGGAAAAACATCACGTTTCTCCTCGATCCCTTTTAGCCTACACAACCGAAGCCTCTCCCCAACAAGGCCCGGATTAAAGGGTTGAGGAGATACAAACTACACAAATTTGCAGAAACATTTCTTTCTAGCTATTCCAAGAGAGAGAAGGGGGAAGAAAACAAGAGATCTGTGGCTTCTTGGCGATTATTTCAAGGGTAATTTTGTTTATTTACTGCTGAAAATCTACCCGTTTTGGTTTTCTGCAATTTGCATTGATGGGAAGTTGTTTTTGTTCCATCTTTTTAGGCAACAAATTGAATTTTGTTTTAATTGGTTTCGCATAAAATTGAAGTTACTGAATAGCGGCGATGTTTCCTATTGTTATCGTTGCGTAAAAAGTCTGAATTAACTGAGCAAATGGTGACATTCCCAATTTGGTGGTTCGTCACTTCAGTATTCCCCACTTCACCTAACGATTCTTTTCATTATATTTGAGTCCCATAGCTTCCTACATTACGATTTCCAACTTTAGAATATTATTAGTTCGGGTTTTTGTCGGTTAATGATTTACTTAGTGATTGTTCTATATTGTTTCAGATAGGTGTTTTGAAGCTACAAGAGAAATAAAGGGCACCCTTTTGGTAAATTCATYAAATTTTGGCAATGTAGAGTTGAATGAGAAGTGTAGGAGCTATTTGAAGAGAGTAGGATGATTAGAGGACTGGTGCATTTTGTTTGTACATACAGTGTGTAGAGTGTATGTGCACATTTATACACAGAGATGGCTGATGCAGCAGCTCTCATCGAGGCCTCAGGATCCAGATTCAGCGATTTGGAGCTCATTGGAAGGGGATCATTTGGAGATGTCTATAAAGCGTAAGAATAGCAATAAAACCTCATTCCTTCTATGATACATGCTTATATTCTGTTGATTCAAGACATCAGATCTCTTATTTTGAACTTGCTATTAAGTGGAAGTTTTGTTTCTAATAGATAAGTCACCTCTAATTTTATTGAAGGTGTACTGGATTCTTATCAAGGTTGCCAATATGTAAGTACATTGCTGGATTTTGGTAGCTAGGATGTTTCTCTAGGAATGAAATGAAGGTCATGTTTTGCTTCAAACTTCACTAATCTTTGGGCATTTTGTTATGGAAGTTACATCTTTAAGCTTTATGGTAGTGTATAAAGACATATGGTATGTGAAAAGTTGGTAATAATTCTAGTCAGTGCATTAATTTAGTGCGATTGATTCTCAACTAGTTCATGGGGTTTCATTATTATTAAAATTCTTACGTTTCATAGCTTGCGTTTTGCCAATGAAGAACACTGGCAAACTGCATGAACAATTACTAGGTGATGTGATTGAAGTACAATGGATGGGTTCTGCAATTTCTATGGTTATATCATAGGGTTTCACTATTTGGGTTACCAAAATGCCCATAACTGAGTGATATGGGGTCAAAGATGCTTTTGGGCTATTGCATGGCATGTTCATAAACGTTATAGATTTTTTATATTCTCACCACACGGTTAACGCCATGGTATTTCTTCATAATTATTGTAGGTGGTAGGTGTKTAAGTCATCCATGCTATTGCATCATGTTCTTAGGAATAAGAAATGGRAGAAAATGCTATTTATAGAAGATAAAGAAAAAATCAAAGATCAACTTCTTGGAGAATTCTGTGAAACAAGTTGTTCCTAATTAATGAGGTGTGTGTATATGGGAAGTTTTATATTGCAATATAAAGGGAGGCGCAGTAGTATATTCTCATTATTAGTTTCCACAGATTGATTCTACATGTTATTCCAGTACCTTTATTTTCTTTACATATAAATATTGTGTGTGTGTGTGGGGGGGGTGGGTGTTCCAAGAGGGTGGTGTTATAGTAATTCATGAGGGCTAGCTAACAAAAGAATTAGTTTGTTCTGTGGGATCTACTGGTTTCCAATTTGCTCTGGTTGCACATGCTTCGGATCCTGGAATGGTTGTCCAACTACCCTCACATCAAATTTACTGCGAGGTGGCCTTTTGAAAAGCACAATTATTAATAAGAATATTGAAGGTCATTTGTCTGTCCATGGAATATGTATTCCCTTGACTGATTTGTACTCAAGACTGCTCTGCAAGGCACATATTACTTGTCCCCCCCCCCCCTTCTGCCACACCCCAAAAAAATAAAAGAATAAAAGAAAAATAGGTGCTAAAAAATGACAAAGAAATGGATTTTTACCCTGAAATAGTTGAGCCTTACCCCATATGCTTGTCCGCTGAACAGTGGGTTACCCTCTTGCACTTTGTCTCTCTCTGGGATGTTTTATGCTCTTAGAATTACTACAAAAGAGACCATCTTTACTTTCAATTGCAGCTACTTAAAAGAGTAAATCTGAGAGGTGCACAGAGGCTAGTTTTCAACTACTTTCAATTTCATACTGGGGAATCTGAAAGTTATCCCAAGAAAACTGCAACTGTTGATGGATAAAAAACACTTGACAATTGTAATAACTCACGCGCGTCCATTGTGCTTTGACAGTTGTAAGAGAAAGAAGTGGAGAAATAGTTGTATTTGAATATTACTTCCAAAATAACAAGTCATTTTCATCTTCAAGGCACATTCTTTCTTGAAACAAGAACTTATATTYGTTTCCTCGTAAGTAGATCTCCATGCTAACAACGTTTTTTAAAGATGCTAATGAGATGCAGATGAAACACTTTATTGAAATATTCTAACATTTGTTTCCAAAGCAAAGTGGTTTTGTTAAAAACAGTAATTAGCCTTTGTTGTGACTAGTTAAATATAAGAAAGGTTCARGGGTTCTGTTCTTGTATAAGTTACGTAACACCTTTTCGATAATTGGAGGGAGACTATTAACACAGCATCTAGCTGGATTGGTCAGAGAATAGGCCTTTTTTATTGTGGTTGGATTAATGTTTTATGTAGCAACTAGCAAACCATCCTTTTGAAGTTTCTGTATGAAAGCTAAAGATACAGATTTTTTAAGCCAAACATAGGGGTTTTCTAAGGGTGCATCTCTTGCACTAGGCCAGGAACATTTTATRCCTGAGTTAGCCTATCGAATCCTTGTCATGTTGGCATGTAGCCAATTTTTTTCTAATTCTTTTTGGAGAGCGAAGATGAAGAAGGGTATTTGAACTGAAATTGTTTTAAGTTTCTAAAAGCGTGCTCTAAAGGTGGAGCCACCATTCAAATAGGTACAAAGCTTATTGTCAGTTTCTTTCTGTATTTGCATACCTGTATTTATTATTCTCTCTCTATTGTAGACATATTCTGCAAAGTGGCAAGAAGTAATTAGGTTCTTTTAATTGCAGGTTTGATAAGGACCTAAYCAAGGAGGTTGCTATTAAAGTCATTGATCTAGAAGAATCGTAAGTATAACCAGGTGTACATGTTTTGTATGAAATTGCTCTCAAATACTTGTTTGTTAATTGAGATCTCCCCATAAATTATAAGAATTGAAGTATTTCATGGGTAGTTGTCCAACGTTTCTAATTTCTCTTTTTTCTTTTCCTTCTTGTTGAAGCTAGCAGAAACCTTCGTGTTTCTTGTGATTATTTATTATGGCTGCTATGCCCATAAAAAGAAAAGTCGCCCAGCAAGATACATCTTTAGGTGTCCAATTCGTCGTAGCTGCCACAAGGATGCTTATAATCACTTCACTTTCATGATGGGCATTTGTTGCCATGAGTTTCTTGGATAGATCTTCACAAAAGCTCTTTAAATAATTGTACTTTATGAGAATTTACTCAAACAAAAATGCTAAAACTGTATCTTTTGTTGGAAAACGGGTTACAGCTTCAAGCAACCKAGTTTTCTTCATAAGCCGATTATAGCATTTCTGTTATAGTTGCACTTATTGAAGTATTGAGGTTCTGATATTGGTCAGATGGTAGTGATAGTTGTAGTGTAGAGTGGTTTTGCCTCGAGTAATCTTGGTAGTGCATAGAGTTATGAGTTGCTGGTGTAAGTGTGAGCTTGTTAATGCGGTCTTGGTACCTAGAGGACTGAAGAGCTAATTTTATTATATCCAACAGTTCTTGAATTACATATTCTGGACATGGTCCCTCTAGCGAGGACCCAAATATGTTGCCACCTATTCATTCTGAAATTGAGATTCTGAAATTTGGGGATTCCCGTTTCCTTCATATTATTTCTCCATTGACCTAAAATTAGTTCGGTTCTCGTAGTTATGTATTMTTAATAAATTAAAAGCAAGAGGGGAGGCTCATATATTGGGCCATACACTGCTGGTGCTGCTTACCATTGTGTGATAAKAATGCCATGAACATTAATTGTAGAACTATTTGTGACTTTAAAAGGGACCTCCTTCCAGCCTCTTATCTGTTCATTTTATCTTTTCATTTGCTGCAGCTACCACAACTTTTTTTTTATTTTTATTTTTTGGCCAAAAGAAACCCTGTTAGTGATGTGTTTATTTACCTTTCGGGCATATTAAATCGTTGTGGATTTATCTTCTGCAGAGAGGATGAAATTGAGGACATTCAAAAGGTATGTTAGATACTTTTTTTGCACTTGCTCTCTATGTTTACCAAATATAGAAGGTTTTTTAAATCAATTGTGTCTTTCTCCAGGAAATTGCAGTTTTGTCACAATGTCGATCTCCATATATTACAGAGTACTATGGGTCGTACCTTAACCAAACTAAGCTGTGGATAATAATGGAATACATGGCTGGTGGTTCTGTAGCAGATCTGGTGGGTAACTCAATTTCAGATACCTGTGAATAGCCTTTATGTTTTACAAAATACCTGCAAGGGAATTATGTAACTGGACTTGTGTCGTGGAAGTATTAGGAGCTTAATTTCTATGTCTAAAACTCCTAAGAAAAGGATGTTTCCGTTTAGTAACTTAAAGGTCCTATTTCTGCAGATTCAACCAAATCAGCCATTGGATGAGATGTCCATAGCTTGCATTCTGCGTGATTTGCTCCATGCAATTGAATATCTCCACAATGAAGGGAAAATTCATCGTGATATTAAAGGTTTCTCATCTATTCATGGACTTGAGGACTATTTCATCATAGTCTTTTATTTCTGGAGGTGTAACACCTGGTTGTTTGTACGATTTGGGTTAGATGATGTTGAGGCTAACAATTTTCTTTAATTTGTCTCTAGTTGTTACTTAACCTTTTCAAAGGGCAGTTTTTCTATCTCTTTTCTTGTTTCAATGACGACCCTTTTCTTTTTATGTTTTTGCAGCTGCAAATATCTTGTTGACAGAAAATGGAGATGTCAAGGTATGTAATTGAAGTGCAAACAAATTCATTATTTGATTTTTGTATTTGAATTGAACCCTTAGGWGGGATCTCATATTGTGGAGAGAGTTATGGTGCAACTAACGTTTTCGCCATGGATTTGATTCTTTTTTTGTTCCAGGTTGCAGATTTTGGAGTTTCTGCACAACTAACGAGGACGATTTCAAGAAGAAAGGTAGTGCATTTTTGCTTTTAGRGGGCCCTGTATATGAGGGATGGAACTTAAAGTTCTACAACAGATGCTTGCAGAATCTTCTTGTGTTGGCTTTGGTGTGTTTTAGACCTAAAATTTGTGAAATCTGAATGAAGCTTTTGGTGGACAAGCTTTTCTCTTTATCTTCTGATTACTTTATAGTTAATTAGGGTTRTTGTTTAATACAATACTATAATCAGACATTATTTGTRGTGTTCTTTGGATGATGCATGGACTGATTATGTACTTATTGAAAAGCTCCTCTACTCCCTATCTGAAAGCATTTTTGAAATCAAAGCAGTTATCTTCAATTACGTTGCAGTAAGATACATGTTTTCGTCATTATTGATATATTAGGAGTTATATGGCTTGCAACACTTCCSACTTCAGCTTCACATTGTAGTTAAATTAGTGATTTCGGAAACTTATTTAGTACAGATCCATAACCAGATATTGCTCGTCTTGAACTTTGAATGATGCATGGGCTCTAGGTACTTATGGAAAGCCAGCTGTACTTTCTYTCAGTTGTCTTCAGTTACCTTAACTACAATTTCTCATTATTGAAATATTAGAAATTATATGCATTGATCTGTGAATAATGAGTTAGWTGTACGGAAGCTGCCCTCTTTATATGGAGGCACAACTCTGAAACGGTTACTCTACTGATGCTYTAACTATTGTTCTCTGCTCCTTTGTCTTTTGAAGTTTTGTGTCTRTGTAGTTTTTGTTTTGTTCTATTCTTCATCTTTTGTTTTTGATAAGACGCATTTGTTGTCTAGGAATTATTAGATATTTCTGCTAACTCCATTAAGYATGACAGACATTTGTAGGAACTCCATTCTGGATGGCTCCTGAAGTAATTCAGAACTCTGATGGATATAATGAAAAGGTATGACTTTTAGAAATATAGCTGGATTCTGTTCCAGCTGCTCATTATTAMTACTCTTTTTTTCTCTTTCATCTCTTCTTGTAATATTTCATTCCTCTCTTGTGCTATTCTTTATTTAAATCTGTTCACCTTAATTACCACGTAAACATGTATATGCATGCATGTTTCCATATTGAGGTTTTTAAAGCAAGCGCCATATGTTTGGAGTCTGTGTTTGATGCAGGCAGATATTTGGTCTCTAGGGATTACTGCAATTGAGATGGCAAAAGGCGAACCCCCACTCGCTGATCTCCACCCAATGAGAGTTCTTTTCATTATACCTCGCGAAAATCCTCCACAGGTACTTTTTGTTTCTTTTCTTGAGTACTTCGMATTCTGATGTTATGTAGTTCATTTTGCTTATCTTAGTTCTTTCATTTATACCTAATGAAATTTCTCCATAAACAGCTTCTCGTTCTTTCTTATTCTGCAATCATTCCTTTTGAATGTTGACACCAAATCTTTATCATGCAGCTTGAAGAGCATTTTTCTCGTCCTATGAAAGAATTTGTTTCATGGTGCTTGAAGAAGAATCCTGCTGAAGTAGGTTCATGTTCCTTCTACCTGTCACATGCCTTCAAGTGTTCATAGTCCAACTTATTGCAACCCTGGATAATTCCATAATCCCGCATATGGCTAGATATCTAAGGTTGAAAGATAAAGCTCTACAGACTTCTTTATAACTGCTTATATAGGATTTGTAAATTTAAGCAGAAGAAGATGCTTAGATTAACATGATGGTGGAGGACTGCCTTGAATTGGTTCCTTAAGGCTGAATTATGTCGGAAGAGTGAGGTGAATAGCAATGGTAAGAGAAAATAATGTAGGATCTGCAAATATCTTGGTACCTTTTGGAATATGTTTAGTTAGTGTATAAAATATAAATCTTACAAAAGGAGAAGGAAATACCCCTCTTTCAGGAGCTTTTAGTTGAGCATGGTACTGTATCTGTGGCCCTATTTGTATATAACAGTACTTCTGTTTAGACTTGTGCTTTAGCCACTTAATAGAGTAATTATATGGGAGTAATATACATCTCAATAGTAGCTTCTTAAACTGAGGACCCTGGATAATGTTGAAATGGCAATGCGATAAAATGGATTTCTAGCTATTTTGCATAGTCAGAGAATGCATTGAGGAGAACCCCGCATGATATTCTTCTGGTTCTTGATATTGAATGTTTTAGCAGTTAAATTCCTGATAAATCCTAATTGACTAAAAAGGCAATCCAACAGGAATGAATTTTGAATGACAATTATTTAACTTTCTCCAATGATGCTGTTACTGCATATCTGAATCAGATGACATATCTTTATGAATTTATATGAGCATTTCAAAATGTTTGGTAACTAGGTGCTACATCTATGGCTTTTCCTGATTTTTCCTCTTTACTAATGCTACTTAGTTAAGATTAAACCCACATGGATGAACTCAAACACTTATGCAGTTAGAAATGGAGGTCTTGTGAACATGTTTGTCCGCTAGCCTAGTTCATGCTGAAGCATTTTTTTCCTTAACAGTAGACCTTTTATCGATTTTAACGCAGAGGCCAAGTGCAAAGGAACTTTTGAAGCATCGCTTCATCAAGAATGCTAGGAAGAGCCCAAGGCTATTGGAGAGAATCAGGTGCTCTTCTTATTTATTATTATATAATATGTGAGAATGGTTGTAGTACCTGTTTCCACATCTGCTGGAATCTATCAGTGCATATATATGCAGGTCAAAGACAGCCTGAACCGATCACACGTTAGTTCAGTAAAATATGATAGGTCATGCAGGTGCTCGGTTTAATTTTATATTTAGAAACTCTAGGCTGCATTTGCTTGGCTTTTCAACCAGAAAATTTCCCTCATTCATTGAAAAATTATTTTGATTCTTCGTCGATGAAATCTTTCTTAAACAAAAAGAATTTCTTCACCATTTCACACTACAGGACAAATAGCTAAGTGAGTTCACTTCAACCTTTTTTCTTCTTTCACAATTCAATTTTCAGAATATCTTTTTTCAAGCCTTACTCGAGTAAGGCTTGAAAAAAATATTCTGAACATTGAGAGGCATTRTCTCAAAATTATCATCAGGTCTGCAACGAAAGCTAGCTTTCGTCCTATTACTCAAGCAAGGCAAATGTTTACCTTACTCGATTAACATTTGCTTCATTTTTATTTTTATTTTTTTAGAATTTAGAATTTAATATTTCAGTTTCTTTTAACCTCAGAAATCACAAATTCACACCTCAAACTTGCAATCTGAATGAATTCTTCAACGAAAGTTTTTTTCATTTAAAAAATAAATTTAAATTTCAAATTATCAATTTCCCAGCTTCTTTGTTGAAGAAAGATTTCTTCAACGAAAAGCCAATCCAAGTAAACTCTTAGTTAGTAATTTTGAACCTGAAAGGTTGTATTTTATTGCATGGAGCCAGTTGTACATCTTTATATTTCATCTGAACATCCCTCCCATTTTGTCAGACAAGCTAACTGTTTCAAATGAGGAAGAGTTTAAGAGCCTAGTCAATAACCTTCAAGAAAGATATTTAGTCAAGTTTAGAGTTGGAGAAGAACTTCAGTTTCTGTATCTTTTATATTCTAGGGCAAGAAATGGTTCMTTACTTGATGGATGTCCTGCATTTTGTTTTCTTAAGAGAGCGTCCTAAGTTCCAAGCTAAGGAGGATGGRGAAACCCCCAGAAATGGTGGAAAGCCCTTAGGGGAAGCATCTGGCACAGTAAAGGTGACTAGAGATTCCGGACTCGAAGATACAGTAAAAGTCAGGTGGGTGAATCTTTTACATTTTTGTGTTACCAATTTCTAGATTTAAGATTGACTGGATTTTTGTAACACTTTATAAACAGTCAAGGAAAAACTCAGAGACATGCTGGATGGGACTTCAGCATTGGTGGATCAACTGCAACTGGGACAGTACGAACTGCTGTAAGGCCACCTCAGGTTAGAGATAGAAAAGCAGAGGCTCTTCCAAACCAAGCTCCCCCAACAAAAAATGCAGAAAGTGGTAACCAGTGGTCTTCCTCTTCTGGAACAATACGTTCAGAGGTATCCATTGCAAAGGATGCTAGAGATGCTCGCCGGGATGAGAAACAAGATTATTACCATGAAGATGTCTCTCTCTCTCTCTCTCTCTCCCCCTCTCTCACGGGTGCACGCATGCACAGGCTGCTTGTCTACACCGTTGGCTTTTTCATTCTTTACTGTGGATATACATTTCAGTCAATTGTAGTCTAATAGGGTGGGATGTCACTAAATCAGTTCAAATAACATCCTAGTTGAATAAAAGACGTAGGCACTATTTCACTTGCCTCAAACATGGAAATGAAGTACAGGAAAGTAATGATGTCTTATAAGGGGAAAGATTTACTCCTTTGGTCCTGACATCAGAATACTTTCATCTGCATATCATGTCTTTTACTTATTTGCATATGATATTGTTTCCATATCTTTAGACCGTACTCCTCAGAAGCTTTCATCTTGAAAGTGGATTGGGTCCTAATTCTCTCATTTCTTCAAAATACTGTTTTAGATACTCAATAGTCAGTGGTAATAAACAAATTGTGCCATATTTTCATAGTACTACTAGATTAATAGTTGAGAAAATTGTTTTCAAGCTGTCTAGACCCGATTTCCTGTATGCGAGTGAAATCATGGAGTGCTCAGAAACTGAGAAAACTTRTACTAGTCAGTGGGTKCATAATGATCTCATTTACCTCTTTTACTGAATTACCCTTTGTTTCTGTTTTGCAGGAAGAAATGTCAGCAAGTAGCACTGGGACTGTTGTTGTACGGTCTCCAAGAGGAGGTTCTTCATCCTCTATGTTTAGTGATAAAAGTTCCTTGGTACTTTGCCTKTCTGGTTGAGATGATTAAAATATTTTCTTAATCACATGCTTGATACTATCTTCATGATTTTTCTGTTTGGCATATTTTCAGTCTAGCAGCACAATTGCTTCTGTAGAAGCTGCATCCAAAAGTGGAACTGTTGTTTATCGTGGACAACATGATGATTCAGGTTCCCCTCGGACTCCAAAATCCAGACTAGGAAACCAAGACAGGACTTCAAGTGCTTCACTTGAAGATAGTGCCATGAACCTTGCAGAGGTTGTTATGTACAAAGAACTTTTTTTTTTTTTTTTTTTCCCAATCCATTGCAATTGATTTTCTAATTATGAAATTTTTGAGGGTTTGCAGAGAACTCATGTGCACAGCTTAACTTTTTACTAGTAATTACACAAATGGGTAAATGGAGTGCTCCTAAATTCTTTGCRGGATAAGCATTTACCTTCTTGAATAGTACTTCTGTAGTCATTCTAGGAGTTGTTTAGCCATTTGCCTACCGAGTTTACCTTTGACATTTCTTTCCTAACTGTTTTAGTCTTCCATTATTTTGGATGCCAAAATACGGCCTAATATATGACAGATCTTCTTTATGATTTCTACTCCAAAGTTTAATTGTATTCTGTGTTATTCAGGCAAAAGCAGCAATTGAAGCTGGACTAAAGAAGGGAAATTTTAGAGATAGGTCTGCATTCGGCAAAGTCAACAGAGATGACCAACAAAGTAAAAGGAAAGAACAATCAACTGCTAGTTCAGGTTCATCAAGGTACGTATAATATGAATTTCTATTAGAACCTTTACCATTTCTTATGGACAGGGGATATCATTTTCCAACCTACCTTTTCTTATTGTGTGTTTCTTCTTGTAAACTCTATTGATGACAGCAACTTCAGACATTCCCAAGATTACTTTGATGCACAGAAGGCCTTTCCAGGATCACACCAAACAATTGATGAAGAAGATGTTGCAAGAAGTTATGTGGCTGCGTCTTCTACCACATTGTCTCTTCTTCTTGTCCCTTCATTGAGAGAGGTGAGCACCTTAATGTTATGCTACACTAGCCAGCTTTATAAAACAGGCATATCTATGTAAATCTTATGTCCGAAGATTCTGCATTACTGTTATGCAATTGGTGCTTTGATTGTATAATCTTATGTATATTCAGGTCAAGTTATTTTATTAAAAAGAAAATACAAGTTGCAGTTGTTGAGGCGAAAAAAACAATTAGAAGTGTATCAATGATCTTCAGAACAACCATGGACATCTCTATGCAAATTTCATTTAAAAAATCCTGCATTATCTTTTTTGCAACTTGTGCTTTGATGTATATACATTTATCTACTCAATTCAAAATGTTGAGACAAAAAAGAAAAGAAAAAATGCAGCTGCCTAAGAAAGAAAATTAGAAGTGTACCAATGATCTTCAGAAGAGCTCTATTCCTCGAGAAAATTAGAAGTGTACCAATGATCTTCAGAAGAGCTCTATACCTTTTAACCATTAAGGTRTCCCACTTTCTACSTACATCCACACTTTTTCTGTTTTTAATTTTTCTGTCACATGAGTGGGTATGGGGTTATCAATTGTGCAGGCATGAAATCATTTGATGATTGAATTAAGACTTCCGTTTTTCTTTGATACTTCTGATGTAGGCCATCTGTGATGATTCACAAAGATCAACTGTGCGGACATTGGTCAACTCTTTGACCGATATGGAGCGGATTAAGCCCGGATCCTGTGAGCTTATAGTCACGAGGATGCTTCAACGACTAGCAAGGTATGCATATCCCCTTATGTTCTCTTGCTTGGAAAGAATCCTTAATTGCGTGGTAGTTGTTTCTCAAGATGAAGATAAATTTTGCAGTTCAAAGGATWCTTCATTAAAGGACCTCCAAGATCTCGCAGCTCGTATATTTTCAAAGGGCAAGACAGAAGCAGAGAGTACAAATGCAGAAGTTGATAGCAAGAAAAAGCAGCAGAATAAGGACCCTTCAAATGCCAACTTAAGCCCACTGGCCCGGTTCTTGCTCTCAAGGTTTGTCATGAAAATTACTTATCCAGAATCAATATTTTATGGATGATTCACAAGTGTAACCAACTGTTCGCATGTTGGTAAAACATTTATATCCCAGTATCTCTTGGTAGATGAGTTGCTAACTATTTGTTTTGAAACTGAGAAATATGTAGTAAAAGTTTGGAATAAATAGAATATGATTATTTACCATAATTGTGTAATTACTAATTCATCTTGTTTCTTATTACTTGTAGAATAAACATGAAATGTTGGTCTAAGTTTGACGACCAGAAAATATACCATTTGTTTCAGTGATTTTGCAATTGCATATGGAGCGTATYCAACTCTTTCATGTGTCTTGATCTCACTTATGTGGTTAAATATGAGCCTTTTTCTTATATGATATGGTGAGTTGCTAACTATATCTTGTCTTGATGCAGATGGCAAGGCCATGTTTCCCGGGATTTAAGTAATTAAAAGACGAGCTCAGATGATTATTTTGCATCGATACATGATGTGTTCTTGTGTTTGAATAGTTTCGATTCAATGTACATATTTATTAAAGGGAAAACAGTTATTTACATTGTCTAATTCATTTTTGTTTTCTTCCCTTTTCCCTAGTATATCCTTATTGTTCCGTTGTTCTCCCCAAGTGCAAAATTTGAGTCATCATCTTGTGAATGTAATAGTAACTAGTTGTATTTATTTTTTGTATTTATTTTAGAGGATTCTTTTGTCATAACTAATTCTTTTTGCCTTATTCAAAAGGCTAAATTTCCTTGATTTCTGGTGAACGAGAAAAGCAAGTTAATGGAGGTTAAATTATAAGAACCTCACCATTGGATTCTGGCATGTCAAAACACTTTTTGCTGCAAATGTGATGTATGTATGGGATGTYAAGACACTATTGCCATGTGAGTAAATCTGGGCAGACAAGGGCAWCTTAATATCCAAGGTATTGAATCAAGATTTTGCTTCTAATAGTGTTAGAATACTCTTTTAATCTGTTGAATGATCTTGGGATGGCCAAGCACTAGAGACACATTGGCCATTGGAAGAGCACACCATGGTTCCTATTAACTGAGGTATGGACAAGAAGAAAATGTGTGCCCAGCAATATCAGGTCCGGTAATGAAGTTTCTGACCGTAGGGGTAATCAAAGCTGAGAACACAAGTAACTGCAGAATTAGGTAGTGTACCAAGAATAAGCTTAGGTTGTTCATTGAAAACTTATGGTGTATTGTTAAAAACGATTACACACACCCACTTTACTTGGACACTAAACTCATGGTCGCCAGGAGTTCCAAATCCTAGTACTTCTTACAAAAGAGAGTCAATGACAATCACATTTTTAAGTATTTTCACAAACTACGCCAAGAAATACTCTCCTCCAATTAGAAGCAAAATGTTTTGCAACAAATTTTCTAGCCGTAACATGTATAACTTTGGAGCAATGACATAAAGTATAAATGGAGAAGGTAAAAGTACTAGCCCACTCTTATCAGATCTACTATGAACAAGAAATAATCATATGAAAACCAGTTAGAAAAGAGGGYAGGAGATTAAAAAGAKAAGTAAACTGAAGAGAGAGAATTGGAATTTGCTACAATTGGCAAATCTATCTACAAGAAAATCGGCAAGTATGACATCCCAGCTGCAATGACAAACAAGAAGTTTCTTCAACAGGGCTTTGTTCTTCCTCACTTTAATGTATTCTCCTATTTCTGTCACTTTGAGAACATTGCTTTGGGGAGGTAAGCTTCCTCAATGAGGCATGCAAAATCATGACTGCGAAACATATTCAGAAGATGATGGCATTAGGACTGAGGGTGAGAAAAGTACTTGTAAATTTTCAAACATAACAGACAAGGAATTAAAATTACCTGCATAACTCACACCAAGAGCACAAAAGATGGCCACTTGGACATTGGAGAAAAAGAGAATAACTGCAGTTGCTGCAAATACAGTAGATGCWTTAATATTCAAGAACATGACTATACCATGAACTCTTTTGACCTGCTATAGATATTGCCAACAACTGATATTAAGAAGTAAATGATTGTCTCGATAAACACGATATATTGATCCATGAAGTGAAGAGATCAGTGGTGTAACAAATTACGCTGCCAATAAATAATGCCTAATTGAATAGAAAATGCAAGTCCCAGAGCACAGTGTGTAATCAAATTCAACTTTTTTCTTTCAGATCTACAAGCTAAGAAGATCTATTAAACCACAACGGGACACTGGACGGCATAAAATTTTAAGAACTAATAATTTGCTGAACTGACTATGTAAACATGGTGAAGCTTTGGTTTTATGACTGCCCTCCCAAGCATTGGAAAAACTGAAATACCACTGCAAATACATGGATAGACACCTCTCTTGAACCAGGAAATCGTGAGACTACACTTTAGCCAGCGGTTGGTTAATTTATACTTGAACAGTACAGTATTTTTCTCCATTCTATTGATTGAATGAGTAATAGAAGGGTGAGAGTCCTTACTATTCTGATGGAGTTTTTTTTTTCCCCCTTATAGACACAATGCACATGTATCATAGCAAATTCCATCAAGAAGTTATATGTGCTTGATAAATTAAATTTTAGTTCATTTGCATATCTTTTTGGGAAATGATACTGTTCAAACCTACTGCTATTATGACCTTCATTTAACTATCATGTTTCACCCATGTTTTCCATTCTTTAGCAAATGCTGTGCAACGGCCATCAAACATCCTTCATTCCCATCACCTCTCCTCCCCCACCCCCCAAATAATTCAAGGTCTCCTACACCAGTTATAGCAGGAATTACAAGTTTGTGACTAATTACCATGTGTAATCGCATGAAATGATAAAACAGGAATAATAATTTTTAAACACTCAGCTGGAAATGCWAATGCAGGGCAAGAGAAACAGCTGCAAGTTAATTACCCATGTGAATATATGTAATTTTTTAATTAAATTCAAAGAAACTCCCCTKTGATGGACTTATGAGAAGGCTTAGGTACAAAAAGACATGAAATTTCAAATTTAATAAGCAAATTTGCAAGTAAAGTCAGGTTAGCTTCTCCAGGCTCAAGCTTTGCTAGTCTATTTAGCAATCAGATTAACCTTGAGCATTTTAGTAGGCTCGTTAATTTGGAATCAGAAAGAGCTGAAAGAATCTCAAGCTCAATTCATTTCAGTTTCGCAAACATCACAAACTGTCAGACGTAAGCTCCTAAACCTAAAATCTGGTTTCACAAGACAATGGAGATGGACATATGATATCTCAAAAGACCTAAAAACCATGTATATTTCTTGCATACCCAATCAAATCTCCTAGAGGAAAACACTTGATTAATTCCTCAGAAGCAAGCTTTATGTTTTGCAAATTGCATGTTGGCAAGAAGCAGCAAAATTTTTAACACCCTTTTCCTTTCTATAATCAACAATATGCATTTCCAGCTGATAATGCCAAAACAAGAACTAACGAATTTAACTCAAACTGAACTTTAACTTACCACATTGTGCAATACGAACAAGTGTCTGCCTTAATACGGGATATTGATCTAATCCCCACCGATCACCATAATACTTGAATACATCCCAAAGGGCCAAAGATGATAACAGTCCAACAAGGGCAAGCGGAATTTGATATCTCCAACCACAAAACCATCAAATCAAGTAACTATTAACAGAAATCACAAGGCAATCCATAAAGCAGAAAAAAGAAGCATCCAGCATCCGTAAAACTAGAGCATGTCAATTTTGCTAATACTAAAACTATCCAAGTCTTAATTAATTAGCTGCCCAGTGACAATACAGATAATCTTAAAAGACTAACAATGTCTTGTCTCAGTCAGACTCTCTATTACTTCACACAATTCCAATAATAAATATTCAATTCTTAAAGACATATACTTCAATTTTCACTAAATTCAGTCAGGACAAAAAATTAAAATATAGCTCCAAAAACCAGAACATTATTGCTTTGTTACATTCCGAAAAACAGCAAGCTGAAATCTTTATCGGCCAAATTAAGAATTTTAAAAAGAGAATCAAACCCGCAACTCAGATAGAAAGAAACAAAGTAAAAAACATAAAATTCACGAAAGGGAGGAATGGCTTTGGAATCTTACAGAGAACAAGCAAAGAAGAGGATGAAGAGAGAGGCATAATTACGAGCGAAGCGCTTGACGTTCTCGTGGGCTCGGAGGCGGGCCTGAGCCGGTGAAGACGGGAAAGAGTAGGAATTAAGCGAGCCAATAAAAGCTTCAGTCCAAGACGGGGTATTTCCGGAGAAGTCGTCAGTGGTCAGCTTGGAGAAGGGGTTAAGAGTGAAGACGGAAACAAGAGCTTTGACATAGGAAAAGAGGGAGATAAAGAGGCCATATCTTATAGACGGAACTCCCGGACTACTGGTGGTGGAGGACGAGGATGAGGACGAGGACGAGGACGAGGAAGATGACGATGACGATGAGGAGGTAGTGGCGTTAGTGGTGGAGATGCGGTGGAGGTCGGAGGTTCGTTGGTCAAGGATTTCTAGGTAGCCTTTGTCACGAAGCCAAGACTCGAAGACTGGGTCGGGTACGCTCAGAGCCAAGGGGTTGGAAGAGAAAACCATTTCTTTGCTCTGACAAATGTTGATAGGTTTGGTGGGAAATCCAAATCCTTCCAGTTCATAAAAAGGGGAATTTTACGAGGCAATAGACGAGGAAAATAYGGGCCAACGGGTGGTAAAAATATGGAGATTCCTAGAGGCAGTTCTTCTTTCTCATTAAACGGTCATATAATTCAATCAAAGAGGATCATCTAATGAATATTTGAAGAGTCTTGCTTTGAATAAAGAAATATTAATGAAATGTATAATTCACTATTAAAAAGATGTAACAAATAGAACTATTAATAACTAATCATAGTTTTTAGGTTGTGATTAGTATTTTTCATATTTTAATARGTATCAAAAAGATMATAWTTTAGATAAAACTCATCAAATAATTGTATACAAGCAGACAATATCCGAATTAAAAACGAAAGAGATGTAGCAGACAGGAGTCTAAGAGGAGGGGGGGGGGGGATTAGGAGGTGGGATTGGTGACTCAGCTTTTACAAACACGAATTTGTCACTCGTAATGAACTCTCTACGCAGTCATTTCTTCAAGCATCTTCTTTGCAGCACCAACGCTATTCATTTCTACGGCCACCGCATTCWCCGTTTCATACCGSTTGGGCAGAGAAGTTCCTCGTGTTTCTGCTCAGAGAGACAGCAACCCTGCTGTTTGAGTTCAAAGCTTGCAACTTTTTCAACATCACCTTCTTCTTCCTCAATTTTGGCGGAGACTCAGACTACTGATTATTTTACTGCTCCTTATCTCTCCGTTAATATTCGCTGCCAGAAAAATGTTGCTGTAAGCGCTTTCCATCCCATCCCATCCTTATGTTTTTAGGATGAAGCTCTTGTAGTGATGTCGAAGAAATGCATTTCTTGAAGGGTCAGAATTTTCAGCTACACTTGGTTACTGTTCAGTAACTGAAATGTGCTCATATATTTTTCTTTTGTTCTCCTTTGGGTTTTGTAATATGTCGAAATTAACATTTTCCTTTTATGTGGAAGGTCCTAGATGAAAATTAGGCAAATGAAACAAAAAAAATCTATCTGAATGCCTATCATGTATTACTACTGAATTTGTACTTTTACTATACTGTAATGGCATGAAAGGATTTCAATAAATGTGGGAGTTGAAACTTTGCCATTAATGTCTTGTTTAATTCGGCTCATATTTTCTTGCATTTTCCAAAGAATGCAAATGTTGATGGGGTTAGAATGACGACAAGATTGAATGTTGGAGTTTTTGCTTTAGCTGTACTGGGGTAAATATGAAGTAAGGATTCTCTTGACTTGATACTGGTTCTGTTTCTTTTGTCAGGATATGCTCTCGGAGGCTCTTTTATGTTTTGGAGCCAGCTCTACCAGCAGGGTTGAAGCAGAGAATGGTCAGGCGGATGATGAGGTAAGAGGCCTATTCGTCATTTCTTGCACTTACATTTGATATGACATATCCAATTGAAGTGTTTATCTTTCATATATATTTCTTTCAGTATGGGCATGAAAGTGGATAATGGGGTGCAAGAAGGTGGGGGTACCGTGAAATTTGTGTCTAAAATTTATCATGAGTCGGTATGTAGAGATAAAATCCTGATCATTTGTGGTTCATTCATAGAGATCTTATGGGGGTCTCAACCTTTTAACTGATTTAGCTTCTGTCCTTCTGGAYGCATTGAAGAAATCTGCTATCTTACATATCTGCGGTCAGATTGATCTGTTTGCTCTTTTTGCTGGGATAACTTTCTAGATTTTATGAACTTCTGGAGAKTCTGGAATTTCTTTTAATATTAATTTGGGGTAAATTCCACAGATTTGCATAAGTTCCATATTTCCTATAGGCCAGGACGTGAAGGAGTGCATATCACATGCTGTTGACTCAATAGGCTTGAAAGATATACCTAGTTATGACGTTGCAATGCATGATCACATTGACTGGATTAAAGAAACTCAGGTGAATATTTTCCCACTATCATGCAGGTCAATTATTTAAATATATATTTGAAATCAGAAGCCATGTCCATTGTTGTGTACAGATGCTAAACTTCCAAAAAGATTGATAGTATAGACTTTCTACCTATATCCGGATGTTATCTATTCTGGTTTTGATGATATCAGTTTCATGTGTCACGTTTTATTACCTGCCACTATTTGTGGTTATTTCTGCTGCATTGTCTGCATGGCAGGAATCCTTTCATCCTGTAGAAGTTACAGAAGGACTTTGGATAGTACCTGAATGGAGAAAGCCCCCAGTATGATTTTAACTGTTTCCTGTTTGATGTTCCATTGCCTTAGTTTGCCTTAACTTTCGACAGACTAGCATCTCTTGTTACCATGCTTAAATCTGCAGGATCATCAAGCAACAAATATCATTCTGAATCCTGGATTGGCATTTGGAACTGGGGAGCACCCCACAACAAAGCTGTGTCTGTTGCTGCTGCATGATTTAATAAAAGGAGGAGAATTTTTCTTGGACTATGGCACAGGGTCTGGTATTCTTGCAATCTCAGCACTTAAGGTACTTGTGACCTTCTATGTAATGTTTATATATTTTTGGATATTATCGAACCAAGTAGGCAAGGACCTGGCAAAAAAKTCTTTCCTAGATWTACTTTATGGACTTCTYTCTTCAATGCGCTGTGTGCATCTATCACTTCATAAAATTCATGACATGGTAGGTTGGACATGTCAAGGGTACTTAAGGATTTCTTTGGCCAAATTATTTCTAATTCTTGTATCATTTGCATTTTGGTTGATAATGCAGTTTGGTGCAGCCTTTTCAGTTGGACTTGATATAGATCCCCAAGCAATTACTTCTGCTCGGCACAATGCTGCATTGAACAACATACAGCCTGAAAAACTTTTTCTAAGTCTTGTTCCTAGTCAGGGCAGTTCTTCCATTATTAATGAAATTTCAGCCCAAGAGATCAACAGGCATAATTTATATGATACAAGAGTCCCTYCTGAAACAGAGAAGTTTGATGTTGTTATTGCAAATATATTATTGAATCCTCTTCTAGATTTGGCAGATATAATTGTCTCCCACGCAAAGCCTGGAGCAAATGTTGGTCTATCTGGTATCATATCTGAACAGGTATAATCATGCCATGTGATTGATTATCTACTGCACTTACTTGGGAAAGTTTAGCAAATTACAGAACTGAGTGAAAACTAATGTAAATTCCATAAGAAATGTCACAGCTTCTTATGGTTTTAGATTACATACCTCTAGCCTCTTAAACTTTGATAGCTTTCCAGGAACATTGTGAGACACAACTAGAAGGAAAAGCAGAAGTTTTAGCTCTAGCATTATTTTCCTWSCTGACTTTCCAAGTAATAAATCAATCCCTTCTAGCTATTTAAAAGAAGAATTATCTAATTTTTTGTTATAATTATCACGACCTTTCTGTAGTGCAAGAAGTTTTTATCATCTCTCTTATATGCACAATGTCCTAAGGAGTCTAATCTATAGATTATCTGCCAATCATGTAGCTCCACGAGTCTTCTTCATCTTCATCCACTGTGTCTTCTTTGTTCAACGTCTTAGTAAATATACTGTTACTTGGTTGATACTAAGTTATTTTAGTTATTTATGCAGATTCCATGTGTTATAGAACGCTATTCACATTTCCTGGATGGCATTACAGTGTCAAAGATGGATGACTGGGCTTCCATAAGTGGCAAGAAAAGACACCTAAAGAATAGTTGAGGAAGGAATTTGATGTTGATGAAGCAGTATACGGAAGAATCAGGATCTCGCGGCTTTAGAAAAATTATTGTACATCATCACACAAGTTTCATCATACGAAGATAATAACGAGAACTTTTAGTGTTAGTTTCCGTACAAATCTGTGGAAGCTATTCTCACCTGTGTTCCTAGTACTAAAAATTTTATGTATATCATGATCCAGCAGAATTGCTCTGTTCATAAAATATAGTAGATGCAGACTCTGTATGATTAATAATTTGCTCAGAATTGTATGTTAAAACTAGGGAACGATTGTAGAGGAGTATAAATTTTTCAAATTCCTTGAGATTTCTTTTGTACTTGATGATCTACAATTGAAATGTATTCAATCAAAAGGAAGCCACAAAGCAGATGCAGAGTGATTGAAGATACAAAGCAGCCAATGTAAGTAATGGCAGAATCCTTTAAACATAATCAACAAAAAAATATTGGCGTTCAAAATGTTTCAGCTTCTTTACAAAACATCCAATGATACACAATTTCTTGGTGGTGCCTTGCCTTTACGTCTCTCAACAAACATAGCATCTGGATTTAACTCCGCTCAGAATGCATCTCTTCAGCACCAAGGGTACCAGTAATCATACTAATCACCGCTTGAGCTGCCTTCTTGCAAGAGCAGGGGCTCTTTTGGGGATGTAAACCTTGTAACTCACCTAATAACACCATTGACCAAAAAGTTACTTTTGTTAAACCTGATGCATATTCAAGATGAATATCTGATTTCACATTTATGATATCTAAACTTTATAAAGCACGCATAATGTTAATTACTTCAATTTTGGTTCAAGCATACAAACAAACCTACCTMTACCATTTCTCCACCCCTCATCACAGACATTGTCTTCTGCTCAAACTCTGAGCCATCCTTAGCCTCAGTTTGCTGCTCATCTGAACCTTGACCTKGTGAAATAGATTGTTCACTGYAGGCATTATTTACGCCTGCCTCACTGTTACTGGTAATGCTAGGGGTTATTGAATGGGGAATTGTAGGCGAAACCTTTTTGTCACTTTCCACGTCTTCAGTCAGTTTTTTGTCATGTGATGACTGCAGTACCATTTTTTTATTCAGACTGGAATTCATGTGCGAAGCTTTTTTCCCAAAATTTGAATTTGGAGATTCAGATTTAACAACAGCTTGCTTAGACATATGGTTCTCCCCTAAAGGATCTTGAGAGAGAGCTAACCCATCAGGTCGTTGAATTGCCTTTTCTTGGGCAACCCCACATTCCAATCTTGAATTTCCTCCATCGGTAATGTCCTTGTTAGGTAAAGAAACTTCTCCCACTGAAGTGGTCCTTGTGCTCCCATCCAACACTTGGGCATGATCAATCACATTAGTAACAACCTGCTTGGGCAAAAACCTCTTAACAATCTCAGCCTTGGAACTGAATGACTGATTACTATCCCTATCATCCTTATTTTTCTGATCAACAGTAGCTTTTACATTTTTCTGAGTCCCTCCTCGGAACTTCCTGAGATTTTCTAAAGCTTTTTGTCGCAATATTGCTTCAAGATCATCAGCACCTGAATTGGCACCCGGAATGGAGCCATCGGTCCTATTTTCCTTCTGTTTTTCATTCATCTCAACCTGATCCAAGAAAGAATCATGAACATTTTGATGATCAGTACTCTTTCTGCTTTCAATAGCTCCAACCACTCTATGGTTATACACACAAGTCTCTTTTCCTTCGTCATTTTCTTTCCTCTTATCAACTGATGTAAGAGAAGTTACATCCCTTTTACTTCCTCCAACGCTACTGTCATTACTTCTTGGGGAAGGATAATCATCATGATCATAKACAATKTCTTCCTTAAGTGAATCCTTCTCTGACTTGTTTCCTTCTTTCTCATTTGCCTGTTTAGCAAATATAATAACAGATTTCAAACGCCTAGACTTATGCTCACCAACAAAATTTTCGTCACCTCGACTAACACTATAGCTTTGATCCATGGACCTACTATATGAAGAATAACTCGGGGACCTATGAGTTCTCTTCTTCGTTCCAAGTCTTTCCCCACAAGACTGTTTCTTATGTTTCTTGTTTTCCCTAGATTTGAACCTAAGCTTTTGAACTTCACTCTCCTCACTGAGACTACCACTTTCCTCTTTACAAGTAGAGCAACCATMTGAACCACTAGTTGCGGACCTACTACTCACYTCTCTCCTAGGCTTTTTCTTTTGCAGTTTCTTCCTTGATTTAGAATCACTATTCTTCCTAGTCCTTTTTCTTTTCTTCTTGCGGGAAAAGTCCTCACTACTCTCACTGTTGGAGGATCTCCTTCGGACCCTTTTTCCTGTACTCTTCAAGTGACGTCTTGTGCGTGAGACCTTCTTCCTGCACCTGTACGTACCCTCTGAACTGGACGAGGAGAAAGACACTGAACTCATGGAATCACTATCAGAATATAAAGAATGAGAATCATTACTCGCCGAGGAAATGGACTGTGAACTCATAGAATCATCAGAACTGGTGTCATGACGGCGGGTGACGTTCCTGGATTTACTACTCCTGCTCTTTTTCACCTTTTTCATCTTCCGGGGCTAACCACATAAAATCAGAATATAAAGAAACCAAGGTTAGACATAATGCTTGTTTTTTCAAGAAAAGTGAGGGAGAAAATTGAAAATAAAAGGGCAGATTCCCTGTTAATTCACAATTTCACAGAAAACATAGCTACATTGAATTGAACACGATCACAATTAGAGGGTTCAAAATTTCCACTTTTCTCTTATTCTTCCTCAAATTCCCTGATCAACCCAATCGAAGGCGAGGCATTTACATGAAAATGAAGGAAAAAGACAACCAGAAACCAACCCAATCCCAAAACTAGCAAGAATTAAACGAACCAAGAAAGAAAACAAAGATAAAAAGCAGTAATAGATATCATTCACATCATAATTATACGCAASCAAAGAGACGAACTTGAGAGGTGAGAGGGAAACACCTTAGAACGAATTTTAGAACTTCCCTTTTTGGAAGATTTTGCTTTAGAGGAAGAACCCATATCTCTAACTGGGATTTGACTTCTCTTCTTCTTCTTCCACCTGCAAAAGATTAACAAGAAAAGGAAAAGAAATAGAGAAAAAGGGTTAAACGAGACTTCCAGATAAAACTGAAATAGCAGAAAGTCAGGAGGAGAATAGTGCTGCTTCGGGGCTCATTTTGGTCCCTGGAGGGGTTTGCTTTCTGCCCCCAAGAGCCAAAACAATATAGATTTCTCTCCACAAAAGGAAATTAGTGCCGAAGGTCTCGCCCTCTTTCTTTATCTCTTCCTCTTTCCTACATTTAACGGCATTAGAATATTGCTATGTTTATACTATTAATAATCCGGCAATCGAATTGGTTTAAATAATAAATAATTATTATCTTTAGATCAATAAAGTTAAAAAATATTATCTCTTTTTTTAATTTTTTAGTTGAACTTGTAACCTATATTCATCGCGTATTTTTATCAAGTAACTTGAAAAAATTTTATCGATTTTTTTGATCCTTCCAACTCAAACCTAAAATAGACAAAGTTGAAAAAATTTTATCTCCTCATAAACCATCCCAACTTGAATCCAAAATAACTAAAGCTAAACATTTTGTATACCAAATGGCTCATATATATAATGCTGCCTAATAATTGCTTATAAGGTTTAAAAAAAATCGACTTCTTCTAAAAATAAGAATATCAAAATTAGACCCTTTCAATTAATGTCCAGAGCTTACGTTTCGAATTATAGACAAAATATAGTTGTACTTTATAGACCTTAAAATTTAAGATTTGTTTTCTAAAGTAGAATAAATAGTGTACAAATATYTAGTTATTAAACCAAATAATTCTCCGTTTTGTAAATTAACAAAACATCCTTTATTTCATAGAATATAGAAAAGAAGACAATCTTAATTAATTAATACTATAATTAAGGAGAYATGTGGAAAAGCAACTTATGTCAATTTGAAGAGGATATATAGCAGACATGATCCGAAACCCTCCCTGTTTGATACTTTGGGCTTATTTCCCTGGGCTGAAAAGCATTTTTACGCTCTCCAATAAAATACACATAAAAACCACACAGCAAATGGCTACAAAAACGAAAAAGAGGATTATTCCCTAAACTGGCATTCATCTTTGCCCCTCACAGCATGAAGGCATTACTACTCTAACTTTCAGAACATGAAACACAGTGTCAAGGGTCAATGTCAAGATGAACAACCACAACAGCCATACATTATAGGGTTCCAACTTCTATCTATTGCATAAAACATCGTTGCTCGGTACATTATTACATTTATACATGCAAAATCAGATCTACACCTCTTCAGTGTCACTCATGCTTGGACGAGTATCAATGTAAAATTCAGAGTCCAAACTGTCCGCAATCCTTCCTCTGTTTGGAAAAATAAACAAGTTAGAGTGCATCTTAGATGAACAACATGTGAGAGGTCCTCTTTCCCCCCCCTTTTTTTCCTTTTTTTTTAATATTTAAAGGGAGGAGGAAGGAACAGATCTTATCCAGCAGTACGGTAAGGAACAAACTTGCCTTTCAAGAACATACTTTCCCTCTTTGTACTTTTGACTTTTTTCATGTGCAGCTTCCTGAAAGGAAAAAAATTGATGAGTTTGAAGGCAAATAACAGTGCTAACAATTAACCATAGAGATGAAAGTGATATTGTCACCATTGACCAGCCACACAAGTGAGAGTGCATTTGAGTGCCCAAAAGAGTACAAGCATGCATATGTGTGTGAGAGAGAGAGAGAGAGAGAGAGAGTACATATTTCCAACCAAGATTTTGACCGCAGCAACAGCAATAAATATCTGCTACTGTGTGCATTCCAGAAAGCATCATCCTCTCCTCATGGGGACCAACAGTTACATTCACCCTATATCACACACGAACTCACTAAAAGTAGAAGACAAGAAAATGTCCAAAAGAAATAAATCATTAAAACACCACTTCTCTTTGGTTTCTTTCCTGCTTTGATTGGGCACATGAATGTGGTGGGTGGAAACTTTGTTCAAGTATTTCTTTTCAAATAGAACAACAACACAATGTCATAAATTACGAGTATTCTGATTTCTTTTTGAGATACTTAATTCCTTATTCAGGCTGTTTTCAGATAATGTAAGCATCAAACTTGCCTTGACTGCCTGAGTAAGAACCAAAACAACGAGCTTCAGTATAACTCGACTTACCGTAATCATTACCTGGCAGTCTTTCACCTACTTCTACCAATTTTTTCCAGTTGAACTATGATAATCAAGAACAAGGAAGTCTATTTTCATCAAGAGAAACAGGCTCACATAAAATATTTGATTATCTAATGTGAACACTAGTCATGCCTGGCTGAAAATGTTAAGAAACTGCTTGAAGAACTTGTGATAGAAGGTTCCAGAACTAGAATATCAGTTCATATCTCATAGAAATCTTAAGCCCACGATCATAAAAATTTGAACTTGCAGATTATTTTGAAGATACATCCTTTAAGAGTGTTGCAAAAGATAATACTTGAGGCAAGTTGGTAAAGTACCATGCATGTCTGATTCACTTCCAAGTCATTTCCTGGGATTAGACATGCAGATTCACAAATGATGAAGTTAGAACCTCGAACTGAGGTTTGCAATTAATACACAGGACCACAGGGAAAAGAACATTGCAACGCTTCAGCGCTACTTTTTTAGCAGTTACAAGTTTTCTACATTATTTATACAACTACAATAAAGGTTAAAGTCAAGAATCAAAATAGCATAGCTCAGGGAGTATATAAACAGAAAAACAACAAAGAGCATGAAATCTTTGGTCAAATTCCAGAAAYCATTAGGTGTTTGTACAATGCTGCATTGTTGAAATATAGGACYCCAGTCATCTCATTATGTATTAAGAATATTTTCAACTTTTGAAGCACGTAAACATCGGTAGAATCTAATGATCACAATTAATAATATGTTCAGGAGATGCGATAGAAACTCACGCATTGTTGAAGAGGTATGCTTTTCCTCTGCGGCAATGAAATGCCTGATCAAATTGCAAAGAAAACATTAAGATTTGAAAAGCACATGGTTCCAACTCAGAATGTAACTAGAATATGCAGGAACCCTTGACGTCAARAAACATACAAAGAGACAAATGCAAAAATCGAAAGGAATACTAAATTGTGGACTCCACCAAGCACAAGAGACAAGGAAATCAAGTGTTTCCTATATTTCCTAGGTACACAACAGTTGTGATCTCAGTGACGAATCAATCTTTATTCTGGAAGTGGCATATACTAATAATCCAAGAACAAAGAGCTGTATTCTATAATTAAGATAACTCYAGCATCAATAKAATGTCCATTTGCACCATTTACAAGCTCAAAACCAGTCACTGAGAGCAAATAATTGGAAGAGTAAGTGATGCAAGCCATAACGAAGAAGAAACTCACAAATGCAACTGAAAAACTAAAACTCTCAGCAAATCTATCACAAAATTCAAATTGGAATCCACAGTAATGCATTTGGACCCCAATTACAGCCATTTAAAAAAAATTAAAAAAAAAGAATTCTTCAGAGCAAAATGGAGACGCCGAGAAACAATTTTTTACTCAGAAGAACTTGACAACTAACAAAAGACCAAGACTATAAACCTATTCCCGAAAATTGAAACCGAAATACTAGTAATACATCAGCAAAGGAGAACTTGAATATATCACCTTAACACTTGTAAGAACCATAAGAAGAAAAGGCTAAAAAAAAAAAAAAAAATCTTCTGAGCACAGAAATGAAAAGGGGCATAGCATATCTGATATACACAGAGAGATATATATACATAGAGAGAAGCAGAGAAAAGAGGAAGAGTACTCTGGAAACAAGGTCATCTGCAAGAGCTAAGTTGGTTTTGCAAAATTTGCAGCGGTACGCCCTGCCTTCCAGATCCACCACGAATATCCTTCCCATCTCTAATTCTCTATTCCTTCCTTCAGAACTCCGCTCGCTATACATGTATCCACCAAATACAGAACCAGAAAGAGAATTTTGTAGTTTCTTTATCGATCTTTTCGTTTCCCTCTTTTTCTTCTTTTGGGTAAAAGACTTGTCTGGAATCCGGAAACGACTCGAGGCCAAAGGGCACCGCCCACCTTCGCCTAATGTGTCTGGTCCCGATGCTTTTACTCCAGTAATAGTTTGCCTCTTGGGCTTTACAAAGATATGGGCCCAAGCTCATTGGGCTTTCCCAACCCAATTAGTACATTTGTTTTTTCAAAAATTAATATATTTTTAAAAAAATTTCAACTCTATTAGTAATAAGCAAAAAGTCGTAGCAACAAATTTAGATCGAATGAAAGGAGTCCGATTCCTTCCTTTAATCAGAAGTTTGTAAAAATCTCGATCAGCGAACGAGCTCAATTAGTCGGGACTTCGCCCCCCAAACCCTTGGAGAAGCCAAAGAAAAATGGGAAAAATGAGAAAAGAAACCATCTTTTGTTCTTGGGGTCTCTAAATTGGAACTTCATTCAAGTTTTCTTCTTTATAAAATAATTCTTTCTCATATTTGATTTCAACTCCTTCGGAAACCGATTAAAGTTGAATACCTCAAGAACTTGAAAGTTTTTTTTTGACCTTTTTGAACATGCATTCAAGATTCCAACTGGTGAGAAAAAACTTTTCTTGGCAAATCCAACTACTTTACAAATATCAGTTCTTAGCTCAACCCACAAATTATCTCTTGRACAGCCCATCTTCAAAGAGAATTATCCCTTTCCATTTCTACACTCAGAACTATAAACACCTAGCCCAGCAAATCCCAGGTAATTCAATAACTGACAATTCAGATTTTTCGGCAGATGCGAATTCCAGTGTAGATGATGATGCTATCAGAATCCAAAACGTTCTCAAGCTTAAACCCGACAATTCAGTTGAAGAAATTGAGCAAGTACTCAATGCCTGCAATCTGTCTTTATCAGAAGACTTGGTTCTAAATGTACTTAAAAGACATCGTTCTGATTGGAAACCAGCTTATACTTTCTTCAACTGGGTTACCAAAGGGAAGAATTATAACGGGTATTTGCCAGACACTGGTGTGTACAATCAGATGCTTGATATTCTTGGCCGAATGCATCGCTTTGATAAACTCTCCCAAGTGCTCGACGAAATGTCGAAGAGGAAAACCTTGATCAATGAGAGGACGTATGGAATTGTGATTAATAGGTACGCTGCAGCTCACAAGATTGAAGAAGCCATTGATTTTTTTTATAAGAGGAAAGAGTTGGGTCTAGAGCTTGATTTGATAGCGTTTCAAACACTTCTGCTGTCATTGTGTCGTTACAAGCATGTAGAAGCTGCTGAATTTTTGTTCAACAATAAGAAATATGAGTTTAAGGATGATATAAAGACGCGGAATATCATTTTAAACGGATGGTGCGTTTTGGGTAATTTGCGTGAGGCCAAGAGGTTCTGGAATGATATAGTGACTTCAAACTGCAAACCGGACAAGTTTACCTATGGGATTTTTATTAATTCCTTGAGTAAGGCCGGAAAAATTAGCACGGCTGTGAAGTTGTTTCAGGCCATGTGGGAGAAGGGTTGCGACCCAGATGTGGCCATTTGCAATTGTATCATTGATGGTTTATGCTTCAAGAAGAGGGTCCCTGAGGCTCTTGAGATTTTTCAAGAGATGAATGACAGAGACTGCTCACCGGATGTTGTCACCTATAACTCACTCATTAAACATTTATGTAGGATCGAGAGGATGAAAGAGGTTTATGAGCTGTTGGATGAAATGGAAATGAAAGGGGAAGTTTGTAAACCAAATGCTAGAACTTATGGCTACTTGCTGAATTCCGCAAAGAATCCCGAGGAAGTTTCTGATATATTGGAGAGGATGGAAAGGAGGGGATGTAAGTTGGTTGCAGATACCTACAATCTACTTTTGAGGTTGTTTATGAAATGGGATAAGCAAGATAAAGTTGAGACTCTTTGGCATGAGATGGAGAAGAGTGGATTAGGACCTGATCAGAGATCATACACGATTATGATTCATGGCCTTTTCGAGAAGGAAATGATGGAGGAAGCATTGCATTATTTCCAGGAGATGACTTCAAAAGGAATGGTGCCTGAGCCAAGGACCAAATTGTTGATTGATGCCATGAATATTAAGATGAATAAAGGAGTTCCATTGAAGATTTCAAATAAGAGGGGAGTAGGAAATCTCAATAATCCTCCTGTWTTCAGTAATTTATCTTGAGCTCTGTTACGACTATGTTTTGGAGCTGCTTCCAAATCACTCTCGTGATTTTCATGTAAATTTTGATTTTCTAACTTTCATAGTTGCATTCTTCATTAATAATAGAACCAAGTTATGTGGAGATCCTAAGGAAGTAGAGGAAGTATGACTTTGGTTATCTTTCCAACTTATAAGAGTTTACACTGGTCAAATATTTAATAATTCCAGCGGGACTATGCTGTTAGAGGACTCAAAAAATGGACCAAAAAAAAAATGGAAACAGGTCAAAATATGCCCCCCAATCCCCCAACCAAAGGCGCATTTGAACAGCATAAAGCAGCTCGTCCATCCTGTGGGGTAACCAAGAGATTTTGCTCCAAACTCGCAAAGACGGTAAAAGACATCACAAATTTAGTTATCCATCTTTTATCCCTTTTCTGAAGTTGTGGGTACAAGGTTAGCATGACGCTCTAGACTTCTAGTAGCATCAAGCATACCATAGTCAATAAACATGTTTTCAAGAGAACTTGTGACAAAATAGATTGATAGCTAATATAGCACAAGAAGGAATTACACACTAGCAGAAATAGAAAAGGAGATGTAATCTGAAGACAAGAATGTAAAAGAAACTATTTTCCCAGGTATTGCTGTTTGATACATTTAACATAAAATATTCGTGATGTTATCACGCTGTTGGAGCAGCAGCAGCTGGATCTGGAGCTGGCGCTGGTACATACCAGCCATGGTGGATTTCAACTGCTTTCTTCCTTCTTGCCAGCCGAGATTTTCTCCTTGCTCCAGTATTTCTGTGAAGTGTTCCTACTTTAACTGCTTTATCAATAGTTGAGTATGCCTCTGCAATTAATTTCTCAATTGTAAGAACTTCCTCAGGTTGTGCATCAGGTTTTTTGCGCAATGCATCTAATTCTTCCAAAACCTGAAGAAGAAAGAAAAAGTTGAATCTAAGTTGTATATACTAGTGTTGACTCCAAACTACAACTATCAAATATCACGTCTCTCAGAGAAAAGTCATCAGCCTCACTTCCCATAGGAAAATCTAGGATTTTGAAAGAGGGAGGGGGAGTGGCTACAAAATGTTGATGTTTCAAGTTAACCCACCACAATTCCATGGTCTGCTTATGCTTCTGCACTAGAACAATTTTAGCAGTATTCTTGGCATGTCAGCAATAGTAGGCACAGAATGAAACTGTATGTATTTGAATGTTGCCCAAAAGAAACTACAGAAGSAACAAAAATGAAGTTGGAAAAACAAAACAAAAAATGAGGGTGGTGCTGGGGAAAAACATAGGGAGCTTAAGAAGAATTAACTTCCATAGATCTTTCTTGCATAACAAGTTCCTGGGGTGTTAAAATTCTAGTTTATCTTTTTATACCTGCTACAGTTTTTTCAAAAGTTCAAGAGAATGCACCGACTCCAAAACCTATCTTTCTTTTTCGGTTTCCTAGTAAAGCATTAAAGCACCATTGAACAAGCTCTCTTGCATATACTTGATTACAAAGTTAAAGATCACCAGGCTGCATATGGTATTTGAGTCCTCTAGATTCAAAGCGAGAAATTACAAAATATGTAGATGCCTCCAACTTTCCAGATTAAATTGATCAGTATGCCAACCTCCATGGAGGACCATCAATGTATTAACTTATGAGACACAGCCATTCTATGGTTTCAGTTAATGATACACAGAATTTGATGGTGAATACATATTCCACTAAAGTGAGAACTATGCCTATGGATTGTATTCTCACTCAGGTTTCAACTATAGTTCATAGCAATAACACATTATTTGCCAATAAGATGAAGATGAAACAATTCATATTGGCTGAACCAAATCTTTTAGTACCACAAAGAGCAACAGCCTTCACTATACTATCCACGAGGAAGTTATTCCAGAACAACAATAMGCTCACACAAAGCATGACAACTTTACCATAAAAATGAATAAGGGAACCACAGTTGAGTTGTATGTTGGAAAAAAGTGTTGATCATAAGATCAAACYTAAAAGGTTTTTGCACTCTATTGACATTTTTTAAATTAGTTTTAATTTTGTAATGAGGGAGGATCAATAATGCCCAAAGCTTACCCAATTCTTAAACATGCAATTAACTGCAAGAATCCAAATGGCAGCCAAGAATCTAAAATGAAAGAKAATAWAGACAATTAACCCAATTCTTAAACATGTAATAGCTTCTTATTCASAATCCCTCATAGTTTATGCTTGTATAAACTGGAAAGACAATAAAGAATTATAAAACGAAAGAAAACTACTCGTTAGTTGTACATTGTCAAAATGATACACCATATTTCATCCAACGAAAGTAGACAACCCAAATATTCAGGCTAAGTTCCCATTGCAAAGCTGTATTCCAGTTTCTTCGCTACCATATCCTAGACTTCCAAACTTTTTCATTTCAATTTCAAGCTTAGAAGACTCCCATTAGCATTTTCCTTTCACCAGWAATAACATTGTAAGAAARWGGATTCCATTATCTTACATTTTCCATCTCCAATGAACTTTGGAAGGCGATCAAGGTACTAACTTTTTTTCCTGTTATTTCTCAGATTGAGATAAGAAGAASTGCAGTACAACATTTCCCTTAGGCATTTCAAGAGTTGCAATGACCACCCAACCCCTCCACTTCGCTTTGAGAAGTGGAAAACAAGAAATATATATGACATCCATAGGAGATGATAATGTGTATATTCTGAGACAACCATGTTAAGTTAAAATCCTATTGAGTGTTTTAACAATTAGCGCAAAATAGTAATAGCTTCACAAAAGAAAAGGTTGTTCTATGAGCATAACTGATTAAAATTTGCTCCACGTTTAGTAAGTAAAGGAGATTTGGCCCTTACATACACAACTACTGCTAGGGGCAGAGTTTCTACAATTTAGTTAAAACTGTGATAGCATGGCCCTGAAGCTTTACAATCCCAATGTGACAAAAACATCTTTATAAGCAATCATTAAGCAATAACACTCTGCCGCAACCGTGATACAATCCAAATCGCAAAGCCATTGATGGTGAAAACCCAGAAAAGGAAATAAAGAAAATAGCACTCACCTTTTTCATTCGAGTCTTAATTTCAGACTTACGGGCTTTATTGTATATACGCCTTTTCTCCGCCTGGCGAGCCCTTTTGGCAGCTGAATCACCCTTCTTCCTTGTTTCTGCCTCACACACGATTGAATGACGAGGTTTCCTTTGCAGAGGGCTCATAGTTACAACACCTGAAATTCACATAAAATGATAAACAAATTCTTTTGGAAAAGAAAATGTTTTTTGGCATAAGCAGACATTAGCCCGGGACACTCAAAACAGAAACAGTAAAAATGGGTTCCAGAAATAATACCTCTGGAAAAAAGGCTGAGGGAAGTGTTGGCAGAGAAGCTAAGGGGCTTAAAGGTAGCCACGTTGGCGGTGGTAGTGGCATTTTGGTGAGGGCTATTGAGACAAAGAGTTTTGAATTGGCAAGGAAGGACCCAAGAAGAAGAAGAGATGCAATGCATAGCTCCAGCAATCCAATCCGTGGTTCAACCTTGAAAGTCTGCAACAAGCAGAACAGATTTGTGAAGAAAAGCAAGGAAAGGTTCACAGGAACTGTGACACTTTTCTTCTTTTATCTTCTACTCACTCTCTTATCCACTGTCCTGGGCGGACTCTTGCACTGCGAATTTGGGTTCTGTTTSGATAGGGAAATAGGTAAGTCCAAACTCTTATTGAAAATTCTAAGAGAAAGAAGGGAACAACTTCAAAATTTAATAAATAATATTTTTTTCTAATGGCTGTCCTCAACGAGACATATTTTATTACTTGTATGTTCATATAAAATGATAACTCGATGAATTACTTTATAATTATTTTAATTCAATTACCTTAAAATCAAACTACGAATACAAGTAAAATTTTGTGTATATATTAATCTATTTTTTCTTTCAATTAAATTATCAATTACCTTTACTTAAAATTCAATTTAAATTTCATTCGTAAAATTTAATTTTTACTTAAAGAAAATCTAACCTAAACTCTTTTAACTTAATATCAAATAAAAATAATATGTAATATCACTTTAACATAGCAATAAGTATATAAACTACACTAAACTATTAAATTTTTACTATACTGTCAAAAAAAAAAAATTGGACATTTTTAATTAAGTTCGATTCTCCACCCTTTCATTTTCCTTTTTAATAAAAATTAATCGAAATGCCTACATTCYTCTCRTATTTCCCTTCCTRTAAKCCATTTAATCGAAACATGGTATAAATCTCTACTGCAAAAGATTAGTAACCCTAGAAGATTATATGRACTGAGTCGAGGTATATAGATTCAAGATCTTAAATGAAGGGCCACGAGGATCATAAAAGGACTGAAATAAAGTCTGAATCATGTTACAGGAACCCATGTTAAAGCACCTAGGTAGATAATCTCTTGCAGATAAAACAATTATGTACATGCTCCAAGTATCTTATGCTGATAATAAGCAAAAGTTGTGAGTTCTCTCTTCAGGTAACTGCCACACGCTGGCTGTCAAAAGATCATCAAGATGATGTTTTACTGGATCTGATCAGGTCCTCAGGGCATAATCAGCAATGCATTAAAACCTGTCAGCTGTCACCACCACCGGTTGAGCTTCGCTGTGCTTTCCTGCAAGATAAGGACCCCTCCTGATAGCTTCCTCGAGCTGCAGGTAAGAGAACAGAAGCATAAACTAAAGATCTTGTGTGCTCCCTAAGTAGAAATTCTCACAATTGAGCAACCAACCAAAACTGCATTGCYACACTAACTACATGAATCCAGTGTATCAATATTTCATATTAACCTTGTTTGTTTTCCTGGATCCTTCATAGCCATAGTTTTATAAGTGGWAACTTTATTCTTATATATGTGCTCGACTTCGCACTCAAGTACTTCTAAAGGTTAACAGCCAAAACAACACCAAGATCTTTTAGCGAACAATACATGGCGTTGCTAAATCATTTGAAAAGAGTAAGATGAAGGGAAAAAAATACAAATGCTTGCACACCTTTGCAGAAATCCCAGCAAGGCCAGGGTCAGCAAGAAGTTTATTCAACGATGTCAATGCCTTGTAAATTGCCTCGCAACATTTATGCCTAGCTTCCATACCTGGAAATATATCAAACCTTCTTTAGATGTGAAGCTGCCCGGCCATATTTTCATACTTTTAAGATTTCTAATATGGAGGATCCTATTCCTGACTTGCTATCAAAATTTTGTCCTTMCTAAGACTTGTTTCTATCATCATTTTGCTGAGATGTCTCAACCAAAATAGCCCAAAATTGAACTSAATGAATTGAAAAGAAAAGGCACACATTCATTAATGAGAAACCAATTTATGGGTCAGGGAACAATGTGTTTTGATCAACTTCGAAGTACAAATAAATACTTGCAATACCTTTACCATGATGCTACTAGAGACATTGCAAGATATACAAGAGATACCAATTTGGTCAAAAGTATCCGAGCAGGGAAACAGCCTATGGCATATTGGGAAGAATGAAGACAAGTATAAGAAGGAATCGACTGCTCCCAAAACGTCAGAAGTTGAGTAATCAAGAGATATTGATACAAATACAAACCTATCTTTGTGGTCTCTGAGAATGGGTCAGTCACTATGTCTATTATTTCCCGTCTCGAGAGGATTTCCGTCAAGCACCAAGATCGGGCCACCAAACCTGTTACCAATCTATAACCCTGTACCACAGTGAAACAACCCAAAGTATTATTCAAGGAAAAGGTAAAAGATCAGAAGTACTTTACACTGAAAATTTTATGTGCGTTTATGTAAATTCAGTTCAGCTACCAGAAAAACAGGAAGAGGACCTTCCATTGTGCTTCAACTCAAAATAAAAACATAGAGACCTATCTATTATGCCTTTTTATTCATCGTGAGAGTTCTGTTTCCACTTTTTGGCTCCTTAACCTTAAGGTTTCAAAACTTTTGTCTTCCCTTGAACAAAAATCAATATTAATTATAAGCAGCTTAAGGTGACAGCTTCATGCTATGGCAAAACATAGTGGCAGACAGAGGAGATCTCTATGCTCCAGATATATGCAAGTAGCTTTTGATTGRCTAATAAGCACATTGCATCCTTGTCCAAGCAGAGATAGAGAAAGTACAATTTGGTAGCTATAAATATTTGAAAGTCAGATCTTTCCTTTATTTATTTTTTCTTTTTGTTAACAAGAAAGGGAGGGTTTATTTCAACCATTACCATCTGCTTGAGTAGCAGGGATTACATATTCAAGATGTCAGAATAATTGTAGGAGGAAGTTTCTCTGGAGTCTCTCAATTTTACAGTTCACTGATTGGAAAATATCTTCCAAAATGCCCAAGAAGGAAACTTATTAGGCGGGTTAACACAACCAAATCATAGATTGTAAGACTTGTAGATATCTACTCATGTGACACAGAAATCAGGTAGCAAGTACAAAAAATAGGAGAAATAATTCACATCTACTTGTTAGAGTTGGGGTGCATTTGGATTAGTTTTTAAAATGAGACTTTTTGCTGTTTTCAACCAAAATCTTATCTATTTTACTTCCCAAAACAAAACAGAATTTTGATTCATTTTGAAATCTCATTTGTTTTGGTTTTCAAAGAACACAAAAAACTATCTACAGTAAACCTTTTTCAAAAAAAAAATAAACTTTTATCTCCATCTTTCATCAATTTCATCATTCTGGGAAATAAATAGCCAGGTAGTACCTAAACATTACCCAGGTAATCAAGCAATATGACTGATTTACACCGACGAATATCCGAGTATTCAGGCAATACATTTGATTTATACCAATGAACGCTCGGGTATTACCCTAATAATACCCAAGTATTGAAGCAAAAATATCGAATTTGGCAAATGAATATCCAGGTATTAGCCCAACAATACCTATGTATTGAAGCAAACYTAATTGAATTTTGGCAGATGAATACCTGGTTATTAGTCCAACAATACCCAGCTACTCAAGTTCTTAAAGTGATCGTGATCCATCTGGATTCATTGTTTAGGAAAGTGTTTGTTTGTCATCTTTGAAAAAATTCCAATCCAAATGAGTTTTCAAAACAAAATATTTTTCTTATCTTTCCAATCCAAATGACTTTAGAAACAAAAACTTTTTCAATCACAAATTCAAATTTCAAATTTTAAAGTTTTCCCGCATTTTCGTTTAAAAACTTCTATCAAAACGTAATCCACTTTTTTCATTTTAAACTCTAATCCAAATACACCCTTGATCACCTATCTGCAGAAAAGGCAGAAGAGGCAATGAAGCAATAATGCAATAATTACCGTACTTCATGCATGAAATAATAATTTAGGAAAACACTATAGAAGCAATTTATACCAACAACTATCTAATAAGYTGATGCATCTTTTTGGTAACTTATGGAAAGTATATTCTCACCGCCAAACGAATTTCTGAATCTTGTTGAAGAACTGATAGGAGGAGGCCCTGCAATATCCATGAACAACTTAATCTCCAAAACTAATGGAAGGTGAACACAGAATAATCATGAAAATACAAAGCTTAGATTAAAGGCTTGGATGAATCACTGTGTCGATAGCAAAAATTCTCTAGCAAAGTTAAAATGTTTCATACCCTTAAATCTTCTTTATTTACTCACCTGATTCCTTAGTTCACATGCATATTAAACTAAAGCACACAAAAAATAAGCGRTCAAGGCAAATATACCAAATTGATATAATGAAACAAGAGTAGCAAGCAAAAACAGCAGTCCGGGAAAAAGAACCAAAATTTAACTTACAGATGGTGTCAGCTTTGAAGTCCTAGAAGCTGCTTCATAGACCAAGTGTCGCATGCATTCTTCTGCCTCATTATTGAGGAATAKATTGTTTTCATACCGACTTTCTCCAGAAATGTTCCCAAGAGAATGTAATGCAGCCTGTTTTGTTTCCATTTTATCAGAAAAGCACCCAATATGACAACATCGTAATGCATCCAAAGTTTAATAGCTGAGCACAACTTCATTTTTCTTTCTTCAAAGTGTCTTTCCCATCACTTCCTGAAGGCTTGTTTCAGAAATATGTTGCTCATTTCCTTTGGAAAAAGCTACTTTAAGTTTGTCTAGATAGACAGATATTTTAGTAGTTATTTTCATTTGTTTTGAAACATACAAAGTTGAAATTTATCTCTTTTTYTCTTAAACTTTGCAGCATCATAAGGAGAAAAGAGAATCCCTCAAACCAAAAGTTCTATAGTAAAGGATGTTACAGAACAAGTTGGCCCCCAGTGTTGATCAGAAAACAAACGAGAAGAAATTCATAATCCATCACAACCACTAGAATGCAGCTACATAATTTCGAAAGATGTCTTACCCATTGTTTATTATGATGTTGCCGATCAAAGGCAGCATTAATAACATGTCTTGCTGCAGGAGGCGAACTTGACAAAAGTAATGCAGCTCCAGGGTTTGCTGCAGGATCCAGTTACAAAAAGAAAAGAGTGAAGAAATGAATATGATGTGACGGGGTTTAGACTAAACTACTTAAATGGTACCAGAGAAAATTATTTAAAAGATAGAAAAGACAAACATGGAATCAAGCTTTCGCATAAGACAACTTACAATCATTTTCAGAAAATAATTGGTAATTATTTTACCATATGAAGTATGATGATTTATAAGTTTAAGATAGAAAAATAAGAGATATAGTAATCATAACAACATCCTTATCCATTATGACCAGCTTACCATCTAAGAATTATGCAGCAAATCCCTGCTAAACCAGGATGCTTTGAAATAGCAACTATCTAGTGAGACATTCCTAAGACAGAGATGGCTCGGAATTTTATCTCAGATAACATAGCACTTAGCAGATAGATAATTGCAACAGAGCATTCAGCATCATACTTACTTAAACCAATTTGGCCCAAAGTCTCGAGTGCATATTCACATTCATCTGCTTCTTGAATCTGGAAGTCAAACCTTTTATCAATGGCCGCAACAACAGCTCTAGCACCTAAATATTTGGAAGACGATAAAATATCATCATGAACCTCCTCCTACCACTCATGATGTAGACAGAATTTGAGGACATGATAAGTCAAATAACTAAACTTGCAAAAAGCATCTAATATGTCATAAGATTTTGCTTCCATGTTATGACCAAGAGTGCAGAACGGTTTTGCATTCAGCAGAGAGGATCACTGAGTAACCTATCGTTTCTCCTTTAATGCAGAGACATCATAAAGAACACATAACCCTAATAATAAAACTAAATAATGCAATTTCTGAATACAAATCATGCTGGAAGTACCTATATACTTATCACATGCAAGAAARTACAGTGGCTTCAATCTTCTGCACAGAAAATGTATTCTATCTTCTATATGCTACTATCTTTTGTACTTCAGAAGAACATGAAAGTAGCAAGAAATATTCTGTGACTACTGCRGGGCCCTTTCTAGAATGGGAATTTCCCTTGCCATAAACAATTTTCACTATCTTAACAGTTGAAAGGAACTTATAAGTCTCAGGTGCTGGATAGAGTTAAGAGCTGTCAGACGGGAGGGAACAGGCTGCCCAGAACCCCCCACGAGGCGGACCAGCCTGCCAATATGCTTGGAAAACCCCAATCCAAGGTGGGTTGTGCATTTGGCAGGCCAGCCCGCCAAAAATACAATTTTTTTTTTTTAAATTTTTAAGTTACTCTAAACAAAGTCTATGAAACTAAATAAATAAATACAATATTCTTCAAACAATGTTTAGCATTTAACCAAATAGTTCAACAAATGGATTTAGGTTTGTTAAAGAAAAGAATGAATTTAGGTTACTTTTCTTCAATTGATTTTGATTATCTAATTTTAGTTATTTTTGGCCACGTAGGCCCACCTCCAAATGGATTGGAAAATTTCCAACTCAACCCACTCATTTTGCATAGAGGGCTGGGCTAGCAAGGTGGGCCCAACCCATTTTGACAGCTCTAGATAGAGTGTAGGAAGAAAAACAGAGCAACACAAAAAGAAAATGAAAAAAGAGAGAGAAAACCTTCATATCTTACTTGACTCATCAATGAACATAAAAGCATTTTCCTTTGACAGAAGCCTTCCAGTTATCATCATTGCTCTTGATCTTAAAATTGATTCAGCAGACAAATTCCTACCACCCACCCCAAAAAAAAAAAAAGGGAAAAAGAAAAGGCAAGTAAAAATTAAAACCAGAAGGATAAAGATGTTGGAAGTAAGCACTTTGCAAGAACAGCAATTATGTTAGGAACCTGATTATCGAACTCAGCAATTGAAGAAGCGTAGTTTTTGACAAGAACTCTACACTGTGTGGAACTTCTGATAACTTCACTCATCAAGTACAGACACGATCCAAAGGAAAATAAGGAAAAATAGAGATATTTAGAGAGATAAATAGTAGTAATCTACTTCTACAGAAAGTCAAGATTCAAAATTTATTGTGAGTTATAATACTAATCATTGACGATGACATAAAGAAGGAAAACAAACACTTCAATGTCAAAAGCAACTCTCTAATTCTATTYAATGTGCCACTTCCTTGGCTCCATAGAATTTGTGTCCATTTCCATACCTTCTAGAAGGAATTCTAGAACACTTGTGTAGCTCCATAAAAATATTGGCTAAAGGAAAGGAGAATATTTGGGACCTAGTACTTACCATGTCCTGGTTCAATCTGGTAAAGGGGACCTCAGAATGGGGAATCAAAAAACCAGGGAATCAGAATGAATCACCATTATCTCTTAGACGAAATTCAAGGTAAACCAAATATATCTTTTTTCTTTATTTGTTTTTTTCCCCCTCATTTTCCTCTCTTTTCCTTCATTCTTTCTTATTTGATGACCCTAGCTACGCACTAAGGGCATTCTTCACCAAAACCACCAGGGGATACCTGCATCCACTTCTATGACATCTTCCACTCAAAATCTTTCCATGTCTGTCCTCTTCTCACAGCGTAAATCAATTTATAGGGTTGAAATCATCAAAATTAATAATTTAGAAGGAAAGTAGCACCCAAAGTGGCAGCTATTAAACATCCAAAAGGTGAAAATATTGGTCAGCATAGGCAGACTTCAATTCTAATTATAAATAGAAAATAAATGGTGCATCTTAAATGGTTTATCGATGTTCTAGTCAATGATAAAATGGTAGCATAAACAGAATGCTTAAAAATTATATGCTCCTAAGTTAACACCTGCAAATTAGACCTCTGTCAACTCTGTTCTAAGAGTACATTAATTATCAGTAGCACTATGATCGAGCAAACTTCACAATCACCTCATAGAGRGCTATTTGTAGTAGTTACAGCCTGTCTATAGTTGTTTCTACAAAGCAATTACCAATCACCATAACTCAAGGCATCTGAAATTTTACCTTCACAGGACAAAGGATGAATTTCTCAAAAATGAAAGCAATTTTTTATGCTGTCACAACCATAAAAGCGGCAAAGAAAAGAATGGTAATCACCAACGAAATCAAGCATGAGTAGACTAGTATCAGATGAGGCAWGAGATTATTGTAGCAAACCTCATATAGAAGTTCCAGCACACTCAAAGTTACCAAAGTGTCATTTGCATTAGTAACTTCTTCCTCCAATAGAGTGAGGAGTTTAGAATTACAGACTGCTGATGCCATAGAACTYGAGATAGAGAATAGCTTCACTATCAATGCCAAAATTCGAACTCTTCCCTGCAATAGATTTTTGAAGAGTGAAGCACTCATTAACCAACCAAAAAGAGAGGGGYGAGAGAGAGAGAGAGTAATAAAAAAAGGATAATAGAAAACAACAACTGCTAATTGCTCATCAACTTATACCAATGATGAACATTTCGCCATCAGGTTGCCAAGATGTGTTGCTTCACTGTTATTAGATGGAAAGACAACAATCTATACAAAAATTTGCAAAATTCATTAGAGGTTCTTAGATAAATTCTGTCACATTATCCACCGGGTACTTTTAACTCAATGACCAAGATGAGAAGAAGCCATGTACATACCAAGCCTTTCGAAGAACCAGCTAAATTCTTAATTGCATCTGCTGCTGCAGTTGCAACTTGCTCCTCCCTAGAGGACAAAAATTAGTAACATTTACATTCTTACCTTTAAAAGAAAATTGGAAGGAGGAAATGAGTGGGGCAGKAAAATCATTTGGAAACAGCAATGGCTGATAACAACACAGCTTTGGGAAATTATTAATCTAGTAATCTATAAGAGTTTCATGGGTTCATATCCAATTAAATCAAAGTAGCACATAGGATCTTTTATTTAATGTGCCATGAACCAGCAAAACTCTGTTCAAATCAAAGAATGAAATGGACAAAACACAAATGAAGTTTCAAAAGTATTAGAAAAGAACCAATATATGGACAGCAAACATATTCAAGCTGCTCTGTTAGCTTCGACCAATTATTGACTAACTTATTGCATTTTTTAGGCGTACCTTTTTTACAGARCTTATACTCAGAAAGGTGCCCATCTTCTAAATATTTTTATCATTCGTATTAAAAAAATGTAATAAATAGAACAATGCAAAATTATTGAAATAAAAGAGCAGAATACAGAAGCTAAATACATTGGAAAGTTAGAAAGTGCAACAAGAAGAGCTTACCCGTGTACAAGGCAGTCAAGCAGAAGAGGGTACACACCATAATGAATGACTAGATTTGCAGCAATTGRCTCATCAGTATTCTCCAAAAGGCAAGACACCTGCAAATATTGCCATACGTATAGTTGACATCAGAATTAGATGACAACTTACAAATATGAAATTATCACGCATTTGTAATAAAGTAAAACAGAAAAACAAGGAGAAAACTCTAGAAATAGCAATTGGCAAGATTTCGATTCATTTTCAGTAATAATATCACATCAAAATGTGGACGACATCAATCAATCTAGAAAATCTATCATAAGTTTGAAATGCTAAAAGATTACAGTTACCGTTTTACAAGCTAAGCATCTGACTCTTTGTGAATCTGCACCAAGACCAACTATGACAAAGGGCTGAAAGAGAAGACAAGCAAAAGTGAAGAGCAGAACATAGATGCCGCATTTTAAACACATATAGTCAACATCTTAAGATGATCAAAAGCATATGCAAGTYCATTCAATAAAGGAGATCAATTATTTTCAAATTTCATTTATGAAAGTATGCGAGAAATGTACATGATTTTTGGTAGAACCTGTACAAGAAATTTGCAGTTAATTCACAGTTGCAGATGTTGATCCATGAATGAGGAATGAAATTATGATGGAGTATAAACACTAAAATTGCACAAAGGTCAAGGTGACAGTACCATGAAATGTGGAATGAGAGATGCCCCATATTTTGTTCTGAAAATCCTCTCTAAAGTGTTAACCAAAGCCTCCTCCAGCCTCGGATATTCAGCTTTCGTTTGTAAAGTACTGCAATTACATAAAGTTAACAAATTTGCAAATTCAAGGGATGAAAACCATGTTTCTTGAATAAAAAAAGTGTCTGTTATTCTTGGCCATTTGTGCACAAGGCACCTTACATCTTGACCCACCAATTCAGAAATGTGTAGATATCCAAACCAGGAAAAATATGAAAGAACATATATATATTTAGCTCTGAAGAGGTAGCAAGCTTTATGCCCGAGTAAGTTTATTGTTCAATTAAGTCATCCGCAAARATAACCYGAGCATTAAAAAATTCACCAGAATGATAGGATGCCAAAATCCAGAGGATTGCCCAAATTCACAACCGCGATGCATGCTGTTAAATGTGTACTTTTATGAAATAAAAAAGAAGCAAACGGCGTCTAAAGCAGAAAACTTACTTGATAATGGCTGGGAGAGGAAAGCGACTGAGAAATTCTTGTGCAGAAGCATCGGAGTTAGCAACTGAAATTAGGAGATGAAGTAGACAGAGATTATCARACTTACATATGCTAATAAATGTTTAAACACAGAGGAAACAAAAATGCATATGAGATTAGGCACCGGGGCTATAAGCAAATTCAGTAGCTGCCTCGAGCAACAGAGCTGGATCAATTGAGTATTCTTCTGCCATGGCTATGCTGGCTTGCGCACAAGTTCAGTTTTCTT
>MEJB01000008.1:4521706-4654394 GCA_001752375.1 Rhazya stricta
AAGAATAATAAAATTCGTTAGCACTATTCAATATGAAGTTAAGATATAAATAAATATAATTAAAATTATAACATTATTAATTATTCTTTTATCCTCTTTTACTCTTCACGCCGTCAAAAGATAATTAACTATATTGTTATTTTTTAACTCCAATAAAATATTTATCAATTATACGGGAGTAAAAATGAATTAAGTTCTCATGAGCGAATCATAATTCGATTCGTTATTAATTATTCTTTTATCCTCTTTTACTCTTCACGCCGTCAAAAGATAATTAACTATATTGTTACTTTTTAACTCCAATAAAATATTGATCAATTATACGGGAGTAAAAATGAATTAAGTTCTCACGAGCGAATCATAATTCGATTCGATATTAAACTCGATAAGTTTAACTCATGAGCCAAATGAGCGATATATGAGCAAAGATTATTTGTTTTGAAACGGGAGTATGAACTAAGTAGAATTTAATCATTTGTCTCAATATAATAAATAAATAAATAAAAATATATATAAATATAACAAATAAAAAGTTTAAATATATTTTATTTTAAATTTAGTTAGGAGCTAATGCATTTAGATTTTCTACAATGCTAGAAATATTTTCAAATTCCGAAAAGAATATTTATAGGTGAAATTAGAAAGCTTTCGAAGATTCAATATAGTCTACAAGTGTGAAACTTAAAAGCACGAAGTTAACTTATTCAATTCAACTTCAATGTCATATTCAACGTAATTGAATGTATTGTCATGAATATTGTTTTCTTTAGTTGCCACATAGTTTTAGATATTTTATTCATATTAAACTAAAATTATTAATTTTAGTTAATAGAGGAGCTAAGTTGAGAGCTGCTCGAAAGCTATATGAACGAAATAAATTGACTCACATTAAAAATGAGCTACGTCAAATTTGAATAAATCGATTTTGAACTAACTTTATCTCAATTCATTCTTATTTTGTAATTTTATCAGACTCAAAATGGGCTAAAAAAATTGCCTAAAGAGGGATCGAATTTTGCAAGTTAGAGGATATTTGATTCCAAACAAGTAAAAATGGACTAAGTCCATCAATCTAATTAGAGATTTTTTAACACTCTTTATTAAGTATATATATATATATATATCGTTATGCTTTCTTGTTCAATATTTAATTATATATATATAAATATAAACATGATAATGCATGTACATATTTAATTTTTTAAATAGAAAAGATTATGTATATATATTTAATCCCTACACATAATTCTCTCCATTTTAAAAATTAATATATATATTAATGTACTAAGAGTTACAGAATCAATTAATCGAGCAGGATTAGTTTAGAAATTATGCACGTAGCGAGTACATACGTCAAGCTACATGTCTAGTCCCCAGCGCACCGCTTCGACACCACCATATCGTACTTATGAGTCATCATCAGTAGAACCTCGTCCCCTCACCCCTCAGGTGGACCCACTTTTCTCCAAAGCTCGTTTTGGCAATAAAAGACTTCGGCCTTTACTTTTTCACTCAAATAACTATACAAAAATATAATTTCCACAGTGACGTTGTATTAGTCCATTGCCAGTGGTTGAGCCCATTGGGTCATCATAATAAAAGTCCAATTCAACAACATTTTGCACCAACATAGTATAAGGCGTGCGAGGCCTAACTGCCGTACGCTGCCCCACAACCCACTCAGTCTACAAGACTATAGACGCCCAAAGTGGTGCAGTCGTGATTGGATTCACCAATTTTAACAGAAATTTACGGCCCAATTTCACTAAGATTCAAACCGATTTTGCTGGACCACATTCCTCATCATTTTCCAAGGATGTGGACCATACTTACTTCCATTCTTTGACCCTCTCATGCTTGTCACGTGATGATTGCGTTTTTATACATCATTAACCCAATGCTATTCATTTTATTGAATAAGTTCTATTAAAACAAGATAATTATTAAATGATTTATTAAATTAAAACAATATTTCCAATTCAATTTTGGCTTTTTTTAGAATAAGAATCGGACCAAATCGAAATCATTCAACAAAGTTAAGGAAATACCCCTAGAGTAAGTGTTGTCAGAGAAAGCAGTCATTGTTGCTCTCTAAAAAAGCTTTAATTTTTAGCTATGCCGCACAGTATTTAAAGTTTACCAAACAACTTAGATAAATTTGTCCAATTAAAAATTACCGAACACCTAAAAATAACGTTTTGCTTTTTTAATTGAAAAAAAACAATTTCAACGGCATCCTTACTCTTTCTTGGTTGTCTAATTAAAGATTGTCATGTTTAATATATCTGCGGCCCAGTTGAGAGCACTCGTGATCATGCAGCCGGAGGTTGCTCGAGAGCATACTGAATTAGGACGACGCCCCTAACCCCTCCGGTTGCGGAACAATCTTCTTTGAATATACAAACATTCTGGATTGGAACATAGCTGCACACATTGAGACCCACATCTCAAATTTTTAGATGCCTTGAGATCCTGCAAAAGAGAATTTAATAACTTTGGATTGCACACCAATCCTTCTCTAACCACGGACAAGTATCTCAATTGCCTGTGAACCAAAATGGTAACATTTGAAGCTTGCCATGAACTAGCAGAATGCATATTGAAAGCAATAACATTTGGTCAGAGTACGAATTGGTAACTAAGGACATTAATGAATTCCATTACCATGCAATAAATTAGCCGAATGTTATCAGCAACTACCGGTTACGTAGTACTAACAAAGCTTCTTCGTCGTACACATAAAGGTTGCATCATTTCAAACTACATAGAAAATTAACATAATAAGCATCGATATTAGCTGAAAAGACAGCACCGATTCAGATTTCAGAAGCTCCACATGCAATCAAGCTCGGAAGGACCGGCTTTCTGATTCTCCGGCACAGCCCAGCTGGAGAGGGAACCGTAATGAACAGCTTGGTCACTGCTGATGGGGTTCATGGGTGGTGGTGCAGCACTGGAGAAGAACAAAGGTAGGTGAAGGTTTTCCTGCAACGACCTCAAGCTTGGGAATGCAGGAACTCCAGAAGCTCTACCGAATCGGGCAAGAGATGGCTGTGATGATGACTCCAACAGTGATGAAAGTGTGCCTGACTGAGCGGGGGAAAGTTGCAGCGGAGGTGGGAGTTCGAACAGCGACTGATGGTTGAAACCGGGTGCAGAAGAAGTGGAGAAACAGGGCACGTGCTCCTTTGAGGAGTTGCCGTCATAGGAGCAGCTCTCGCGGTCAGTAGTGGAGGCGGAAGTGGCAGTGGCATTGTATGGTGAAGAGTCGAGGAGAGGCGGGAGAGAAACCGAGGATGGAGAACTAACATCAGGATAGAGATTGATGCTAGGGTTCATCCTCTTTTTTCCTCCGCCGGGGACAGCGGCAGTCCCGGAACCACTCTTCTGAAACACCCTTGAAATGACCCACTCATCCTGCTAAGTAAAAAAGTTGTTCAGAAAAGTTGGATTGTGCCACAAACTCCATATTCTCGAGACAAATGCTAATGTATAAATGCATCATCAGAGAATGAAAGTGATTTGCATGTAAATAAAAAACAGCATACCTTCTTGATAACACCATCGAAAAAGTCAAGAAAAGAGACAAAATTTACATTAAAATCTATGCAGAAATCAACATCACATATAAGACCAAAACAAAACACTGCAAAATAACTTAGGAAAATCCCTTATTTTGTCTTTCGAAGTGAGGGACCTTGTGCGTTGCATGCAAGTTAGCATCATCAAAGGGCTATAAACTTATCATTTCATGAAAAAGTTTATGAGGAGGTACTTTGATGTATGCATTAGCACGAACTTTTTGCTTTAAATGACTTTCGCACTTTGATCAATGAAATGTCAGTGTAATTCACCTTCACATCAGGAAAGGGATACTGTCCCAAAGTACAAAAAGTAATTTGCATGAACCCCAAGAAGCTAACATAGATTTGAATATAATTAGGTGTTGAAGAACACAGGTTCTAATAATTATCAAAGTGAGACAGAACAGTACAATAGTACATCCAACTGTAGTTACATTTACTCTCGAAGCAATTCTGCTTCCAGATATTAGATTAGGAGCCGTACAGTTTAATAGGGAATTAGTCTCCCGAGTACGATTCAGGCAATGGTTTTAAAGCTCTAGTTGGGAGCATGCTGTGTAAATAGTTCAATGAAGAGGGCCGGGGGAGTACCTTGGAGCTTCTGGAGAGGTAATGGTAGGCAAATTTGCCTTCAAGACGGTACTCGTGCATGACCCAGTTGCTTTTCTCTCCTTTTGGAGCTCTGCCTCGATAGAAAACCAGGGTTTTCTTCATACCCACAAGTGAGCAAGTCTTTGTGCTGTAAATCTCCCTGTCTTTGCCTGTTGCCTTCCAGTAACCAGCTTCTGTTGCTCGATTAGTCCTCAACCCAGTTGGGTACTTGCGATCACGCAAGCTGAAAAAGTACCATTCTTTCTCCCCCATTTTGGATTTTGCTGCAAAGTAATTGAAAGGAAATAGGTTATAAAAACCTTCATGATGTCTACCTCTGGTCAGAAATAAATGGAAAGGAAATATAAACCTAATCAGAAGTACCTGGCAGCTCCCAGGGCTCGCACTTGTTGAGGTCAACTTCAGCAATGGCTTTGCCGGTGAAATTGCTGTCAAGAACTTTTTTGAGAAGGTAGAAGGTAATGAGTTCTTCATCAGTGGGGTGAAAGCGGTAACCAGGCGGTAAATGTGAATCCGTGTTGTCGAAATAGTGATAGTTTTCCATGGAAAACAGTTCCAGAAACAAAAAGCAAGTTACAGAAAGTCTTAATTGCAGAAATCAACAAAAGAAGACAACTTCAAACACAGCTTAAATAGGGTTTTCAAGTGAATACAAACTACGGCAACTGAACATATCAAGAATCCCGGAAGAACCTCTCACATTCTGTGTAACAAGAGAAGTACTGAAGAACGCGGAGGACGATCACGCATGGTACTTTCTTTGTAATTGAGAAAATGGTTTTTTATGAGATGGGCTGTGCAGTGGGTGGGAGTATTATAAGGGGTTGTTCATAGGGATTTGCTGAATAGAGTGGCAGAGGAAAGGCGAAATGATAAGGGACGATATGGCTAGAAAAAATCTGAGGCTCTGGGCTGTCCTCTTCTGTTCTCTCTGATCACTCTCTGAACTCTACTGCGGCCTTACCATATCCAAATGCCTAGAGAGAGAAAGAAAGAGAGAGAGACAGACAGATAGAGTGTAGAGAGGGGAAAGAGAGGATGATGTATGTATCTGAGGAGTGGGCTCTGGCTGTGCTTTGAGTATGCGTGCGGTGTGTGAGGAAATGTGCAGGTATTCCTTTGTCAGTGAAGAAAAATGAACGGGAGGGAACAGGAAGTAGTTTAAAGGGAGAGGCCATTTTAGAGGGGGGAGAGAGAGAGGTGGAGAAAATTTCACCATGGATCGATAAAGCTGATTCATATCTCTTCTGTCAGCATAGTACAAAGATTAAATAATCCGGATGGACAGAGACGAGGTAAATCCATACCCTTCTGTTTTCATACTCCTCACTTACCCAATCTATACACTCATCATCACATGCCTCCGTGAATCTAACTTTTCTGTTCAACTTTTTTACCATTTTCTGTTTTCTCAAGCTGTTTTAGAACATTTTTTGCGGTTCTTTGCCTCTTAATATATCTCGAATCTCCATTCTCTTTTAATATTAAGATTAAGAAGCCGAATAGAATTGAGTTATTCCATGAGCGGAAGTGGTACTGTTGAGCGTTGATTCCTCATATGGACAAAAATTCAGGTTACAAATATAAACCATGTGAAGTATGAAGTTCCCCTCTTAATTTGCATTAAACGGACGTACGAAGGGTCTGATTTTTTTCCCATTATTACCTGCAAATGCACATCACACGCACCAGTTCAGGCAAGGGGTTGATACTGAGAATAATGCAAGATTTCGCAGAAAAAGATTTCGAAGAAACTCTGATCAATTGAGTTGTTAAAGTTTGTAATCGGCATGCAAATCTTGATAAAAAAAGTACATGAATATGATCCAACATGTGCTTCTCCATCTTCTTGGCAGAAACGTCTGTGATATGAGTTCTGAAGATTGAAGAGAAATCAATACCAACTCCATATTTAGGAGTAGTAGTTGGAAGTGAGTGCCCTAAACACAAGATTTTCAACAGCAGAAATGATTTCGATGGTCATGGATGTATCTATTCATCAATCCCATCCATCCACACGTCCTTCCAATTCCAGCCATCACAATCAAGAAAACGAAGATTGATGCTCTAAGATTTTGACGCGTCATGCTCGGATTTTGAGATACAAAAGCCCTACTCCAGGCTTTACATCAAATCATCTAATCAATCTGCATGCAAAGTGCAATCTCTCTCTCCTCTGTGCCTATCTTTTCATCATGTCAAACCGATGGCTAACAGTAGTTACCATAAAAAGCCAAGAAATCACCATTGATCGCATGCTACTTCAGGAGACTTGTGAGAAAAATACATGGAGATGACATGTTTTTACTGCATTCCTAGTTTTCCTACTTACTGCTTTCTTCCCTAGTTTTTTAACTTCAGTAATTGAATTGAAAGGTGAAAATACAAGCACCGGCTCAGCAGCCCAGTGTGGTGGTGGCGGTGGCGATTTTGGATCTACTACGATCATCACACCAATACACATTCTCGCAACTGATTAAGAAGATGCTAAATTGTGTTGAATGTGCATGACAATATGAGAGAATTGACATTTCTCATGAGCGTCATGTCGAATTCTTTTCTGGGACTATTTGATATACTCATTTAAAGAATTAATTTGAATTTAATTCAAATGGTATGTAACTCTTAATAAAAAAATTAATTTAAAATTCTTTTAATATAACATTATAAGTAAGAAATAAATTTAAAATTTTATTTTACCAACTGAGTCCAATTGTTAGATTTTCATTGCTAGCTTCTTATGCATGCAGAGCTTATGCACTTATCCATCTATATTCCAACTTGATCATTAGAGCTGGATTTGAAATATAAGGTATAATTTAGTTTGAAAATTGAAGTATTAAGTACAAAATTAATCAAATCTAAATATTAATATTTTAGAATTCGGCTGGAGCCGGCTGATGTATGAGATGTCAGCATGTTGGAGTTGAACCGGGTAAGGTCTCGTGTGCCGCGGCCTAAATATGTAATTCCCACCCGAATAGAAGTTGACTTCGATTTAGAAAAGAAATAAAACTGTGAGGAACTTAAATATTATTGGCCATCGAAAGTTGTGCGAATCATCAAAAAGACAAAAAGGCTCAATAATTCAGAGATCATCGTGTGGCTCGCACATGACGACAATCTGAAGTCACCCGCCGCCCTCCACCTACGGCGCTTTATAGCGTAAGGCCCCACCTCTACAAGTATTATTTTCCTTAGCGTGAACTTTTGGTTAAACCGAACAGGGCTTTCATTAAATGCTCCACATCATTCCCAACCGGTGATCGCAGGAGCAACCCCAGGACAATATGGACCGTCGATATGCGTGACATGGTAAAATATTCAGGTACCATGGAATGTCCATTTACTCATCCCTTAGTATTCTTTCTACCATAAAAAATTTAACTTATGATATTAATTATTAATTATACGACAATTAAAATTTTAATATTTATTTAATTTTTTTACAGGTACCATAAGATAATTTAATAATTAAAAATTAAATAAATTCAAAGTTTTTTAGATATTTAAATTGAGATATTCCTTTCATTATTAACATGATATAAATCTTAACTTAATATTTGTTAGTTAATATGCTCAGATATATGAAATTTAACAAGTTTTTTATATTCTCATTTCCTTTGTATTTTTCTCCATTATCATTATTCTCAGCATTTTTTTATTCAATCCCTATTTGGTGATTGAAAGATTTCCTTCGAGCGACATCCATCACATTAAAAGAGTTTTGAATCAATAAATAACAGCTAGATAACGTTAAAAAAAAATTTTAAAATTTAGCAATTAAAGTAAAAGTCTCAAATTTAATCAACGGTTAACCTTTAACAAAACCTAAGTGGCTACATCCCAAATGTGGTGCCCAGAAATGGAAAGGCAGACGAAACTTTCACTGGAATAACTGTTGAAAAAATTGGCTTCTCCAACTGAAAAATTATTGCCCTCTTTTTGCTTCTTTTAATAGTAACTGAAATTAATAATTTTAACATCTTTAATAAGATTCTTGTTGCTGCTGCTGCCTTCAATTTACTGACATAAATTAAATCAGTATACCAAATATTCTGGACTCATTTTCAAGTGTTTTATAATGTATTATATTTAATAATAAGAATAGCTTCATAATGAGTCATTAAAGTTACGATTAATTATTTATTTAAATAAAATTTTAAATCCGAATTTTATAAAAATAAGTGGTCGGCCCACTATTCACCAGGCCTGCCTCAATTCTTGTAGGTAAGGCATTTGGGCCTAACAAGAAACCAACCAAATCCCCTCTTATATGATATTCATCCCTCAAAGTTTGGCCCGAACAAATATTTGGCGTTCCTTTTTTACCCTTTTTTTTCAGAGTCGATTATTCGAATGGTAGTAAAATAATATTTTTTTATTGAAAGGGCCATCGGTAAATCCAATATTTTCTCCCTCCCCAGTATCCTAGCTGTTGTAATGAGACGGTGAAAAGATYGACGTTTATGAATAATAAATGAATTAGATAAAAAATTTTATAACTTCAATTTGTATATCGATTCAAAATAATGCTATTTGTGAGTAAATAATGCTATTAAGCATTAGCTTGGTTACTTTACAACACTATAAGGATAAAAACTAACTGATATGCCTACTAGACTAGCATTAGAGTCAGAAATCCATGACCTTTCTAATTGACTGGTTTGTCTTGTTTCCTGTAATTAGCTTCGTAAGATATGATGGCTCACTCCTATCTCAAAGCCAAAACATAACCAGATATCCTWASTAACGGTCCAAACTGTTTAAATTCTCTTTGGGAAATTGAATTAATATGAAATGATCAAATATTGTTRCATTAAGTTAACGTGTCTARAGTTAATGAGTTACTTATTAAYTCAAAATAAGATTCYTGTTRGATTATATTMATATTCTATATTAAAKGAATTTTYCATTAAATCTTTCTTRYAATAAGAGTCAAGTTATGCGAATYCAATTCGAATTAAAAATGGATTAATCTCATTAAAAAGAGAGCGCAAAGTGATCTAATAAAAAAATAAAAATAATATTTTCTTGTTCCCATTAACATYTATGTACTGATTAATAGCTTAACAATGTGAATACTTGAATGAATTATTTTTAAATTTATTTTGAAAAACAAGTTCGTTCGTAATGATCTTGGCGGCATATATTTTAGATTGTGTGATTTTTCATTTCCATTGGAATGAATCGAATTGAATTTATTATTTAACTTATCTTAACCTGATATTCATCGAGGCAGCCAATACCCCCGTATAGCTAGGCACTATGGGTTGCAACAAATGCCATTCGCTTCGAACTACCAAGTATCAAGAATCTAGTAAATGATTGTTGACGGGTTTGAAAAGATGAATGAAGCAAATCCCAAAGGGKCTGTAAATTTCACCCAAGAAAGGCCAAAATTGGGGAAAAGGTTGGAGATATGAGAACGAGAACATTTATTTGCCTCTCCTTCACCAAAATATCAATCACCTTGCGCRACTGGTAATGGAGGAAAAATTATTATGGAAGAAAGCAAAGATTCCTACAAGAAAGTGTAAGACAATAGTCAGTCACCAGCTTTCGTCTTTCTCACAAACTTCTACAGACGAAATCAAACGCTTCCCTACAGACTACAAAATGTTCAAACTCAAGACAACTTCGGAATCCTTTCTGTTTCCACAATATTAAAAATTAATACAGTTTTTGTCTTGTATTCACCCCTTTCTTCATAAACGGCACCCCACCTTTTTCATTCTTAATCTCCATTCTGAAGTATCTTCATTCAGTCCCTCTCCTTCTTTGGAATTTCTCTATGGCATCCTCCAACTCTGGTATGTAATTTTACTCCCTTTTCGAATTCTGGAATTTTCTTGAAATTTTTATGTTATGGGATGGTCTCGGAGTTATTGATTTCGGACCTTTTTTCCCTTCTATGGCTCTCACTAACTCGGGAATGTTTTTTTCTGTGATTCAGTGGCTGCAGCAGAGGTCGAGAATGGTGAAGACTTCAAAGTGCATGTCTTTTCATCAGCATCAGAGGTTCGTAATGATAAATTCCCTTRTTTTTATTTTTGTTGGTTTCTGTGCGTATTCATTCAGTCTTGAATTTTTCTTGATGAATTAGGTGGAAGAGAATTGTATCATTTCCTAAAGTATATACTTCATTTTCTCAATCCAKATTTATTAATGATTCCAAGTCAGATCAGCAATTTGTACTGAATTGTGTTTCATATACTCATGCTCTTCAGTCTTCACTGGACTTACCAAAATGTTAATCTATGCTGGCATGTTTTAGGGCTGTTAAGCGTAATGCCAATTTAAAAATCAAGAAGGGCCGAATGAGGTTTGCTTAAGCATAGCCACCTATAAAGCTKAAGTCAATCATCTAATCTTAAATTAGATCTTTAAGATGGTTGAACTATATAAGCTTCTGTACATGTTTTTTTTTTTTGGTCTAAAGACGAATATTAGTTGTATCATTTTGTCATATGATTGTGCCTGTTAGTGGCTAATTCTGAAGRTTACTGTACTGTGAGAAGAGAGTTCAATAGGATGCTCTCTGAAGCGAGACCAGTGAATTTTCAAAACTCTATGGAACACTGAAGGGTATTCTCTGMGTGTATAAATGCTTTCAGCTCTTTAGAAGAAGGGGTTAGATATGGTGATGCTTGGACAAAAAAGATTGTTCAGCAATTGGATGTTGTAGCAATATTCTGCCCTGTGAATCTTTTGTTCTTCTCTTAGTTAATTGCAGTGCTAGTTTACAGTAAATGAAGAGAAGTATTATTGTGTGTGGGTGCAAAATCTAGAGCTGGACGATATAAAATAGAAGTGTAATTGTAGCCATTTAATGCAARAAAAGAAATAGGATTATCCTAGGGAGTCAACATTTTAGCTATTCAAGGATGGAACTAGTGCTAATTTTCAGGCCCAAGATAAGAAATTTGTCAACGAAATGTTTGTCAATCTCTCATGAGATATGCTGTTTATTTCTAAGCAGTGAAGAGTGCCAAACTTGCTTTCCTTTCACGTGGATAATGTTTCTTATTGTACTACAAGTTAAAAGTGTTTTTTAATGTTTTTGGGTTCCATCAGTTGCTGGAAAAGCTGCAAGAGAAGTGGAAGTCTGTGAAACCACAGCCCTATCCAGCGATGTATTCAAGCATATTTGGTGGAATTATTCTGGATCCTGCTATGATGGTCATTCCAATGGATGATCACATGGTACATCGAGGACATGGTGTCTTTGATACAGCAATTATTGTTGATGGGTAGGCATGTTTTACTTGAAATTTAATTCACACTTTTGAAGATTGCAACTGCTAAACATAACTGAATCTCTGCAAATGATCTKTCTGTATGGAAATTCTACTCTTCTGAATATCTGCTCTAAGTTCAACTTGAAGTCTCAGTCTCTCGGAAGCCTTGAGTACCATGATACTGCTGAGACTACCTTATGCTTCCATTTACTTATACGTTTCTTCTATTGAGAACTTTGTGGTATGCCATGTCCTAATCACTCGTGTATGCAAGTCATTAAATGAATATTCTGTTTCTGAAGCAGGCTACTTTATTTAAAAGAAATGGATCAAGATCTTAATRGATGTTGCAAATTTTATGCATACTTTTAACTTAGCACCATAATACTTAAGTTAATCATTTCAGTTGCTCCTTTTATGGTCTTTGCATAGGTATCTCTACGAGTTGGATGTTCATTTGGATCGTTTTCTTAGATCATCATCAAAAGCAAAAATTGTGTCACCKTTCCCTAAATCTATTCTTAGGAGCATTCTTATTCAGCTTGCCGCTGCATCAAAGTGCAGAAAAGGGACTCTAAGATACTGGTTAAGTGCAGGACCAGGRGATTTCTTACTTTCTCCAGTAGGATGRCCAACATCAGCATTTTATGCTGTGGTGATTGATGAAGACTTTTCACCGTGCAAAGAGGGGGTTAAAGTGATAACGTCTACAATCCCTATGAAGCAACCACTCTTCGCCACAATGAAGAATGTAAACTATCTCCCGAATGTCCTGTCTAAAATGGAAGCTGAAGAGCAGGGAGCATTTGCTTCCATCTGGGTTGATGAAGAAGGATATATTGCAGAGGGTCCAAATGTGAACGTGGCTATTATAACAAATGAGGAGGAGCTTATCATGCCCGTGTTTGATAAAATATTGCGCGGCTGCACTGCAGCTAGGCTTCTTGAACTTGCACCCAAGCTAGTTGAGAAGGGGATTCTTAAAAGTGTCAAAACTGACAATCTCACAGCTGAGGAAGCCAAAAAATGTGCTGAAATGATGTATGTAGGAAGCACACTTCCAGTTTTGCCAATTATCGCCTGGGATGACAAACCTATTGGAGATGGTAATCATTCATCTTTGCCTAATCTCTACTTCTGATCAATTCCAGTGTATAATTTCACTTAACAATGCACATTTTGCTCATTTTATGGATGGATAATGTATTGATCACCAAAACCATATTTCTCCACCCCCCAAAAAATGAAAAACAAATCATCCCAGCGAATTAGTATTAACCAGGGTGTTGCTGTTAACAGGGCATGTTGGAGAGTTGACAATGGCACTCTCAGACCTGCTTTGGGAGGACATGGTGGCTGGTCCAGAAACGCAGAGGTTCCCAGTTCCGTATGAGTTAGCCTAAAGAGGAATCCTTGCGATTATTATCAGATTGCTGGGAATTTTATAGCAGCAAGCGCCTGTTGTATGCTTGGCACTATGGTTTCCTCTCCGTGATGAAYAGGAAATCAATATGAAAGATTATTTCTAAAGGAGCTCACCTTTGTTTGAGAAATAATGAAGTATGCTTAACTTCATGCAAGCCAATGTTATGTTCTCATGTGTCCGTGTTCCGTGTTTTTGCAGACCAATAGATATGATTCACCAAGTTTTATGTGTACAGTAAAATTTTTACTTTCTGAATTAAGGTATTGACATAGAGTTAAATTTAATGAGCCTAATTTGACTTGAGTTCTCGAAWTGATTGAAAATATCGATTGATTAAATAAAATAAATGAAAATAAATGGTAATCTTGCCAYTAACATGACTGCYCTTGGTAGAAGGGATTAAAACCCACCAACTCGTGATTGGAAAATTACCTCGGGAAGCCACGYAGTATAATTGGCAGAGAAGGACTAAAAGTTTCCTGGCTATAAAAAGTTTTTAAAAATAAATATTTCTGAAATAGTCCTCCAATTGTTCAGTTTATCAGTTTCGTATGTAAACTTTTTTACTCCTTCAATTTTTGTTTTCTCGTGTCTTTTTTATGACACAATAAACTATTTTTTATGAGGTCGATTAATACCTAATACTTAATAAAATGGACAAATAATTGACTACAGTTTTAAGAGAGACCTTATTCATTTTTAGTGCATTTGTGAATCAAAGTACCATGTGAGAGTTAAATTACATTTTTGAGTATGAAGAAAAAGACATTAATTACCAACAACCAAGAAACACATAAAAGGTAGTCTAAAATCATGTACCACAAATCTTATAGGAAATAATATGCTTAGTCAAACTAGAAACAACATATATCAATTACTTCGAAGGAGGAAGACCTTCCCCCCTGGGTAGCTTGGTGAAAAATGTCCAAGATGAATGTTGGAAACTTGAGAGTTGTTTTTTTCCTCCCCCCCCCCTTAAATAGGTGTCCTCTCAGAGAAGATATCCATAATGGACGAAATTGTTGAAAATGTGGCAATGATGAACCTAATGCATTCGGTGAATGCGTCAGTAGCTTAATCAACGCATTTCGGAAACGCGTTGGGTCCTTGCTCTAATTTCGAGATAAGTACCCAATGCATATAAAAAATGCAATTTTTTTTAAATCAGTGCATTTCAAAAATGTGTTCGGTCCTTGTTCCAACTTCAAAATAAGTACCCAATGCATTAAAAAAATGCGATTATTTTTTGCTACCGTTGCATTACGAAAATGCAATCATAGTGACAACATTAAAAAAAAAAAAAAAAAAGAGATGAGTTTCATCTTGCCCTCCCAATTTAGAGCAATGAAAACCTACTTTTTAACTTTCTCCTTTCTAAAATTTCCTCCAAATTTATGAAACTCGTTCCTTCAACGCTTGGTAGCCGTCCGTTCGCRGCTCGTTAGCCACTGGTTCACCAGCTCCTTCGCCTCCAGATCTTCGCTGCTTCATTGTTCTTGGCTGGCCATTTAATTGCTCATCCTAAATCACGTCGAAACAAATTTAGGTTCGTTTCTCTTCAGCATTTCAATTTATCGGCCATTCAATTCAATTAGCAATACAAAATTTGTTAATTTTGTTTGTGTTTGGCTAAGGCATTTAGCTTCATTTTCTCCATTGATTGAGCTAATCATTTTTTGGTAATGAATTTGGTGCAAATTTTTCTCCAAATGCTTCAGAACTGCTTTTATTTTCAAATTTGTTGGTGAGTTGTATTTTGATGAAAATTTTACTTGTTTAATTCAAAAATTTTGGCTTAGTAAAATTAAAATTTTGGCTTAGAGAACAAGAATTTCCTAGTAAAATTACAGAGCCTGTCTTGAGAAGGGAATTTAAATTTGGTGATGGGATTATAAACTTGTGCATTTTCTTTTTGTCTATTATCCTTTAAGAATATCTCTTCCTTTCTGTTTTCCCTCATTTTTTGTGTCTTGGTCACGAATATGTAAAGTTGGTTATATGTGTTGATGCCCTTTAACACAATTTTGATTAAGAAAAGAAAGAAAGAGTACGATCTACCTAACTAACTATCTAAGTATTGGCTTCATTMTACAAATTCCTAGAAGAAAATCATTGGATCCTCCTAGAAAAAAATCCATAGATCAGCTCGAGTTGAGCCATGTGTTTTTCATTGTTGTTAGCATCTTGGTACAGCTTTGAAGTGTCAACTAATTCGTTGTTCGTGCAGAGCTTCAAGGTTCTGAAAGAGTATAGAATAAAATTACCTTAGTTGTTTATTAATGAATTAGGATTGTTGTCCATTCAGATATCTCGTTTGCCTGGTTAGTCTGTGTTTTCAATCATGAATATGATTCTCTTAGGATGTCAGTGTTTATCTTTAGGTTTTGCAAGTTATTTTGTCAGTCTCAGAAATGATTCTACACCTTAAATTGGAATAGGTTTTACAATTGATTGCATCATTCTGATGGTGATATTGAGTTCATCATCATTCAAACTTGACAACTTAATACATTTACTTCCACAAATAGCTTGATACATTTGGTTCTGAACTGCTGGTATAATTGTTTCAAAATCTGAAAAAAGTTGGCTGAAGGTTGCTTGTGAGATTAGTCAAAGCATTTTTCTATATTGCCTAGGTTGAGGATTAGTTTGGGTTCACTTAAGTATCTAATCCCATCCTAATTGAACTATCTGAAATGTCAGATAAATCAGTGATAAGTTATAATTTTATCTTCGTTCCTACCTTAGTCCTTCATTTTGAACAGGACTAATATTGGATAGTTGTATTTGAAGTTGTTGGTTTCTTCCTTATAAACTTTGTGTATTACCATGGTGGACGTTACTATGGATTTTTGTAGATTCATCATTTAGCTTATGTTTGCATTTTTTTGCACATGTTGTTGGATGCTGTTTAGTACAAATTGGTACATAAACAGTTCTGATCCATGCTTTGTTTGTAATTTTGCACCTATGATGCTTGTTGCTTTATATATGTTTTAACACAGGATGTATAATTGAATTGAACTAAAATATGTTTTTAAATTATTTCTCTTTCTTTTAAGAGACTCTACGTCTATCTTGTGTATAGGTATGAGAACATTTTTTACCCATGGTTAATATGATGGAAGCATTTAGAATTTTATATAAAGAAAGCTAGAAGCAACATCATGTAGTTTAGTTTCTTGCTCCTTTTTCAAAAAGTTATTAATTATGCTTAAATATCTAAAATACCTAACAAAAGACATGAATTTGTCCCAAAATCTATGACAACACTATTCCATGACAGCGATGCCAAGAGTATACTATAGCATGTGTCAAAGTTATTTCTTGCATTCTCTAGTCATTTCTGTAAGAATATGTCCATATATGTTTGAAATCATACTCTAGAAATGAACAAAAATATACATGTTGAGATTGTGACGTACCTTGGCACTTAATTCTTCAAGCATGAAATAGTGGAAGTTAACYATTATCATTTGTAAATAAAATTAGAGAACATAGAGAGTTATTTGTTTATAGTCATTTAGTTATTATTTTTATACTTATGATTTTGCAATGATATATTAAATATGATGTTTACAAATTTGTTAATAGATGGAACGAGTTTCTTTAGATATCCATCRGGACCCATTAGATGCYTCATTATTGTCTAGACAAGTACAACACAGGTCTAACCTTATATGTGCTGGTGAGAAGCCATTTGTGTCTAAAGGATTATAGTATAGGACTCATGTAGGTAGATTCTGGTCAGCTTATGGTGTGACAGATCTCAGAGTTAGGGATGCCATAGATGCAACTGGCTTTCAGGGAGCTTGTAGGTTAGGAAATATAAGCGTTGATCATGCCCTTATATCGCTTCGGTTGAGCAATGGCGGTTGGAGACACAGACATTTTATCTACCCTTTGTGGAGGCTACAGCGACACTGTAGGACGTTGCTGCGTTGATCGGTTTGAGGGTTGATGGTGACATGATTATAAGAGGTCTTGCTACAAATAGTTTGCAAGCGTGGGAGGGCACCGTGCATTTGTTACCATTTGGCAGATTATTATTCTCTAATAAATTGAACATATTTATTCCTCTTTACTTTCTGCACCAGCTTGAGGATCTTTGTAGGTGTGGGCAGTAAAGTTAGGGAAGTAATGTTCTAGCTCACCTATATCAATCTTTATGCGATGCAGCATTAGGTTCAAGTAAAGAGATATATGGTACGATGTTCTTGATACGTGTAAACTTTTCACATATAATTATCTTCACTTATAAATATATTTAGCTTGTTCAAATGATTTTAATTACTGACCATCTCTTATGGATACTTTATATTTTTAGTTATAGATGTATGAGTACTTTCTTACTTTATGCCCAGTTCGTGCCTAGCCATTACATATATTGCCGCATCTTACTCCATATGGAGTGAGGTGGAACTGGCCTTTCGATCTGATACAGTTGTCAACACATGTATTGGTGACATATATAATTCAGTTAGATATCCTTATCACTGATCAGGTCCGTATAATATATTGTAATTTGTGAACAAATTTCTTTTATGTTTGATATTCAAACAATTGTAATTCTAATTAAAAAATATTTTTTATTTGTATGCGGTTTATATGAATGCGTTACACAGATATTTTGTATCAATTACCAGCCTTTTTTTAAAAGGGTCCGACATCAGGCTATCATCTCCCGTGAATTTGATATGCTAGAACATCATCGAGTGTTGCTTCCCTTAGGGTGATGAGGTAGTTTGGGTTCGAGCAGGTCATGCTCACTTTGATTGATAATTTTGGCACTCACAGTATATGAGGAATGGGCAGTCATACACTGTGGAGGGATGAGAACATAGGTATATGAATGAATATGTTACTTGGAGAGCGAGGATTGTGGTGGGGATGCCAGCAGCTCAGTTGGAAGTTGCTCTCGCAGATTACATGGAAAGGTATACTCGTCGTACTCGTTTTCTTATTGGAGATCCCCTCACGAGACCACAAGATCCCGAGAGTTAATCAATCTACTAATTCTCAGTTACAGTTTGTAGTCTATGTTTCTTATATCTTTGTTATGTTCAATTTGTCATTTTAAATACATTATTCTTGTCCTAGTTGATTGCAATTGCTCATTATTTTCTTTCACTTTTTCTAGGCAATAATTTTTCGTGAATGTTTAGATATTGTGAATCGAGCSACGTCACATATAAGTCCACCTTCTCAAACAGTATTTGCATAGCTGAGYAAGAAGATGARGAGAACCATGAGGCACTTGGATCTCTCGCGGCAAGATGTTGACATGTCACCACTTCTTGCGACTGCTCGTCGCCTTCGGAGAAAGATCGTTATTTTCTTTCACTTTTTCTAGGCAATAATTTTTCGTGAATGTTTAGATATTGTGAATCGAGCGACGTCACATATAAGTCCACCTTCTCAAACAGTATTTGCATAGCTGAGYAAGAAGATGARGAGAACCATGAGGCACTTGGATCTCTCGCGGCAAGATGTTGACATGTCACCACTTCTTGCGACTGCTCGTCGCCTTCGGAGAAAGATTGATGCCCGCAGTGAGCCTAGATAGCGACACAGTAGTAGATGTCGACATCCCCTTGGCACAGCCTCCCGAGCCTGAACATCAACAGCCCGGAGCCATCACCATGGTTCACCAGAAACGGGGAAGGGGAGGGGGAGAGAGTGTGTTAAGACCAGAAGGCAGAACCAAAGACGAAGAGCGGTTAACACCGCAGTTCGTCACCATCACGGCTTCGCTTTCACCGCTTTGCTCTCGCTGCGGCAGATAAAAAACCAGAAGGAAGAAACCTTCTCCCTAGTTGCCGTCACTACTGGCCACKGCCATGGCCGTCGGAAAACAGAAGGTAGAGGTCATGACCATGGCAATGCGGAGGAGCAGATCTGAAGACGTCATCCGTCACCCGTCGTCGGCCGCCGCAGCTCGAAGCCTTCAGTGTACTCCGGCGAAGGGAAGAAGACCAGTTCTGCAAAAAGGGATTTGGGTTGTGCTTCCAATCGGCCCGCAACAGCAAGTAAATACAAACCGGGCGGCACGGGTTTGGGCTGCCTTCTCCTGGCCCACTAAGCAAACAGACTAAAAGTAACGGGCTGTCGGTTGGGCCATTTGTCCAACCAGCCCGCCGATAAGAAAAGAGCAAAGGCCCACAAGAAAAATAGGCCAGAAGGGGAAAAAGGGAAAAAAAAGTGCTAACAGAAAAAAAAAAAAAATGTGAAAAGCAAAAAGAGAAAAAAAATGGAAAGGCAAGTAAAGAAAACATGGCAAGAAAAGAGCAAAGAAAAAGAAGGTGAAGTACAAAATAGAGAAGGAAAAGAGATGAAAAGACAAGCAAGTAAAATTACTTGACTCTTGCAAACAAAAAAAAGGTGTTCATGATAGGAAAAATATGAAAGTTTATCTTTCTATATCTTTTTCTGGCACCTCTTGCTGTTGAGGTCTCTCTTGGAATTCCTCAAGCTCAAAGACAAATGCTACATCTACATAAGAGARTTACGTAAGCAATAGTAGGGTGACTTATCAAAATAAGAAGAGACACAAGGCAACTTACCAAGGTACCAAAATTGGTGATGCAAAGAAAAGTAAGAGGGGAGAAACTTATGTAATTGAAATGTATATATATAGACAAAAAAAATTGCGTTAAGATTATGAAAATAAGTTTATCACAACTCCAACTTAGCCTAAGAAGATGAAGGAAGAAGAATTAGCCCAACAAATTGAAAAAAAAAAAATCCAACACATTGAAGAAAAGGGGAAAAGCCCAATAAATTAAAAAAAGGGGACAAACACAACAAATTGAAGGAAAGATGTAAGCCTAGAGAATTGAACAAAAGAAAAGGCCCATTATTTGAAGAATGAAGGGGGTCCAAATATTTAAATATGACCCAAGAAAAATAACCCAAATTATTAAACTTGCAATATTGATCCAAAATGATGTAAACCGAGTTGTAACTTGTCCATTCGAAATTCATCTTCGAGTTATACCCATGACCAAGTTATGGGGGTAATTTGTAGATACAAAAATTTTATAAAATTAAATTTTCATAATCTATTTAAATAATTAAAAATTAATTTTTAATACTCCTATTAAATTGGAGAATATGTGACATCTCGGCTAATAAAACGATGACACGTGTCAAGGATGATAATGTTCAACTAATGAAAATCAATAATGGAGTTCGATGAATCAAGTGATGCCACATTACTCCTAAATATGATTTCGGCTAATCAAATCAATTCGTTTTGTCTATAAATAAAGGAAAAATCACAAGAGAAAGATGTCCAAAKACTCATATTAAGGGCCACAAATTATTGAGAGAAGCTCAGAAGAAAGAGCACTAAATTTCTCTCACTCAAAATCCTGAGATTACAAAGAGAAGAATCAACGGATTGAGGTTCTTGATTTGAGAATATTTCAGAGATTGTAACAATTCTTGCCAAATTTATAAAATTCATTATTTGTTGTGCATTTCTCTTATTTTCTTATTATCTTTGCAAACAAGAAATTTGTGTAAACAATGATATTCGTAACTCACTTTTGTCATTGTTAATTTAGCTCCGCCGATATAATCTTATGAGCATTATTATGTATGAAATAGCACCACCAATATACATGTATTAAAGTACAATATAACATGTATCAATTACCAAGGTTTGTTCAAGTGATAAGTGCTGAGGTCCATTATCGAAAAGGTTAGGGCTTCAATTCCTGTCATCTGCAAGTGAACAATAAATTATCTCATAATTTAACTAATGTTTTCTTATATATTTCTTGAATCGAATTAATTAGGTCAATCAAATGCTCAAACACCCGTATTTGCTCCATGGTTGGAGAAGTCAGGACCTYTGAAAATAAAGAAGTGATGGTCTAAGGACTAAACTAAGATATGTAAAATAGTTTTAGGATTATTTAAGAAAGATTTCTTAAAGGAAAAAGAAAAAAGAAAAGCTGACTCCTATGAAGAGAGAAGAGTGAAAGTCACGGCTAGCAAAGTGAACTCCAACACACTGCTGAGCTGACCCAAACGCAAACACAAGGCACCATTTCCACAGATTTTCTGTTTTCGCTAAGAATCTTTCTCCAAAATACCTTAGGGCTAGGGTTTTCCTCTAACCAAAAATAGTAGTTTGTGATCAATGGCGGAGAATACTTCAAATGCGGCGGCGAAACCGGTGTCTCTGAGAAAACCTGTGTTTGTTAAGGTGGAGGCTCTGAAGCCCGGGACTTTTGGTCACACTCTCATAGTGAAGGTCATCGAGTCCAACACTGTATTGCAGAAAGGCCGTGCAGTCTCTCCGCACCTCCGGAACACTCGCATTGCTGAGTGCCTCGTTGGAGACGAGACCGCCACCATTTTGTTCACCGCTCGAAACGATCAAGGTATAGATGAAGCATCTCATGATGTTCGTGCATACATTACTGGAAATGCGATAACGTGGTCGTTTCAGTACGTAGCTTGATTTATGTTGAAAATTATTCCTTTGTTTATGGATGGGAAGAGGTGACGTTGGTTATGTACATCTGGGACTGTAATCTTTAAATATTACGCGCTTATTTAGGTGGGCAGAGGGACTAGTGATCTTGGGATTTTTAAACAACGTCTTTTCCATTTGACTTGCAGAAAACGTGGTTCATGTCGTTGGTCATGGAAAATGAGAAATTTAAGTGAAGTTCCATTTCAAAATAGCTGGAAAACCTTTTCTTCTGATCTATTTTCATTTCTGTTTTAAGTTTTTATTTTCTTTGGAAGTCATTGTGTGTTTGCTAGCAAGCCCATCTGCTAGAATAAGTTTGCTGAGTGTCAAAGTAATGGAGTTAATGGCACGAAGTATATGAATTGTTCTACTTAAAGCTCCAAAGAATGATGCTAGTAGCGGAAGGTTTAAAGTAATGATTGTTAACTTAATTAATGATTCTAAATAGAAGTATGAGATATAGTTGACATTTTATCCCTTGGTAGAGCGGAAAAGGGAAGATTTTGTTTTCAGCCCGTTCTGAAAAAAAGTTTGGAGAATCATTTTTTTTTTTTTTCCGAGATCAGTAATTTGTCAATTTCATGCAGTTCAGTTATCACTCTTTTTTCGGGGAAAATTTTAAGTAGCTTTGTGTCATATGTTCCAAAATGCATTCTGTTAACTTGGTTTGCAATTTGCTCCCATGCCAGAACTTTATTGAATTTTACTGTCAACCCAGTCAGTCATCTTGTATCTACGATCATGTGTGGGCAATTTTGAGCTCATTTTCTATGTTTGATGGGCCGATGCTTCCTCTTCCTTTACTGAGCAATTAGACATTTTCAGAAGTGTCTTATGCCCTCTTCTGTTTTTCATTATTGATTTTAAATGTTATGCAAGTAAATACTAACTATATCAAGTAGACTTAATTTTCCGGATTCGCAGCAATGTAAGTATCTTGCCTTGTTCTCATCAGAAAATGATTGTGGAGGCACTTGGCTACATAGAACTGGTTTTATATGAATCTTTGATTTAGCAGTTTTAGGTGGATTTTCTTTGCTGGAAAATAGGTGGCTTGACTGGCTAAATAGCATTTCTTTTAAATTATTTAATGTTGTCTATGATTTTGATAAAGTTTATCTTATGAGGTGTAGTTTGATCAGATTTTCTGATGGTAGTATGTTTGTTTTTATTTATTTAAAAAGATGACTTGTAATTAAATGGAAGTTTATGCTATGGAATTCAGCATTCATCCTTTCGAATCCTTCATAGCATGCATTTGGACATTTTTACCATACTTAAATAGGTAATCTATAGACTAGGCATTTCTTGCATTAATTATGTCTTTAATTAGGTACAAATACCATAGACGATTTCCAAAAGAGAAGTTCATTAGTCCTAAGAAATCCTAGCATCAAAGTCTTTTGGTATGTCATCTGTTCTTTCCTGATTTAGAACATTATCACTTTCATCACATTTTCTTAACATTGAAACAGAAATATTCCCTTATCACAGGTGGTCAAATTAGGTAAACCTTACGAAACCTTTATCCAAATATTTGAGCAAGTTTTTTTTTATTTATTTCTCATACCACTTTCATAACTTGGGTCTTGAATGAAATTGCGAACTGCAATTTCTGTGCTTTTCAGTCTTCTACAGTTAACTATTAAGTGGTTCCTTGAAACGGTCGAGACTCTGCACCTTTGAAGTTTATAGTATAATTAAATTTAAGTTGTTATGGAATGGGGGTAGATCTTCATACAATAGGCACATATTTTTGTTTATTGGGAGGAAGAGTAGCAAGAGGATAACTATAATGGAAAGATAAGGACAAAAATATAGGAAAATCTACTATCTTCTGCTCATGGGTAGCAGTGTCTACCATTGTGAAATTCAATATAATGCTGCTATGGCTTGATTTTGTTGCTTCCTGTGCATATTATTTGCCCAAAGAAACTTCAAGCCAAATTTAAGAATCCTTGGGTTTGAGCTAGTTGTCTGTCACAAAACAACAATAATGAGAACCTAGCAATGCATATATTTCAAGAACCTATTTCCGCTCCTCCTGATGTTTCTTATGTTTGAATTTTTTACTTTTTCTTGGGCCTGCGCATCTTTGTTAGGTTCAGATATATCTTTTTGTCTTGATTCTGTGCATGATAATTTCCAGATATGCTATGTTTTATTAAATTTTGCTTCCTGCGAGCTCTTTCTGTGGGTTATGTCCGATGTGTAAGGAGGGCGAGGAATTGTCTGAAAAACCAAATCTATTTTCACCAGCCTCTTGGGCAAAAATTGGCGTTTTCTTATTTCGGACTACTAGAAATATTTGATTCTGGAAACCAACATTATCTGAACTTGTTTTGGCTAAGGACAAAAGCATTGTGTCTAAAATGGAAATTTGAAATGATTGATGCTTGAGGAACAACACATGGCACGTTCTTGCAATATATTGTGCTTTTGGTTTCTGCCTTTATTGAGTTTCCTTTTCTCATGGAGCTTCATTTCACACCTTCTTCATCTACTTCTCTCGTGATGTCCTTATAACCTGTGAATGAAACTAGTGAAAGTGGTTAATAGGCCTGTTTGTATATCATATTTTTCTTCTTCAAGATATCTAACTGCACTCATGGTATGCTTTATTTGTATTATCCTGCTGTGGTGCTTTGGTGTTGCTGTTCAGTTGAAGTGATGAAACCTGGTACAACTATGATTCTGCGAAATGCAAAGATCGACATGTTCAAGGGATCCATGAGGCTAGCAGTTGATAAATGGGGCCGTATTGAGGTCACTGAACCTGCTGCATTTGAGGTGAAAGAGGATAACAATCTCTCTCTAGTGGAGTATGAACTGGTGAATGTCGTTGATGAGTAGCAGGCATCCCTCCATACTCAACCTTAAACATATGGAGGTTTAGAAAAGTAGGAAAGTTTTCTTATCTAGGGCAATGTGGTTACTTCTCATTTTGATATGATAGCTTCAAGATGGCACTATAAACCTCTTGTGAAGAATCTTCTTTATGGCCATCACTAGATTTGGCAGAAAATCTTCATCTTTGAATACGGAAGTGCAAAGAAACTTCTCTAGTGCTTTCCAAATTTCCAATGGTGTCGGAATTCTCCTWATTTTACCATTAACAGGCCCAAGAGGACAAGAAGGGATTTAAAGGGTGGAGGTGAGACTTTATTTTGCTTTTGTAGAAAGGAAATTCAAGTCTTATTAGTAGCCCAGTAATGCAGATATATATAATTTTTCAATAAAGCCCCGAAAGTCAGATTGAGACTATCGATAGATAAATATAGCAACGCTATCATTAATTAATTTTTTTGGCTATTTTAATTCAGTAATTTGCTTACTATGTGTCCGATTTGTTGGGTCAAACGTTTCAATTGTTGACTCACCATTCCTCAGTTGTGCCATATATAGCTAACTACCCTACATATACACAAACCACTCTTTGGGACATTGGTGAGAACTGTAGTGGCCTTGAAAAGGTTTCAAACAGAACAGGAGACGTGACAAATTCCTCTATTGCATGAGAAACTTGACAAGAGAAGTGGTCTAATTGGGCCTCTTTAGAGGTTTACCTTTCAATCAAGGTTAAAGTTCATTTTAAGTTATTCTCAAACAATTTATGTAATTTATACTTTTCGATGTGATTTGTGAATATTGAATTGAAGGGTTATTTTATCATAGTGCATCCAAAAAATAGCGGTTGCTGATTTCATGTCATAAAAGGAAAAATTAATCTATCCATGGTGCTGGCTGAGCCTTGTAGATTACCGTAAATAGCCACCCTCTACGAAGGAGTACCAAGAAAATCACAAGTCACAGAATCAACCCTTTCCGGAGGGTATTCTTGTCAGAGAGGTGCTAGAATTAACGTCAAAGGTTGTCTTAAACCTCTATATGAAAAGTCGCGTCCTTGAAAAGAATACGGCTACCTTCTCCCCTCCAATCTCTGTGGCTTTTCTCTCTCCATATTTGAAGACCCTACAAAGAACATTATTGTTTCTTTTCCCGGAAATAGCTCCCTTCTTCATCTTGCTATTCTTGAGGTGAAGTAAGGAAGCTATGGAGGATTGCAGGCCATTGGGGTTCTTGATTGGCTTGCCTTTTGCACTTCTTGGATTGGTTCTTTCCCTCATTGGTGCTGTTCTTTGGCTTCTCGGGTTCGTTTTCTTTTACTTTTTTGCGAACGTTGTTTTTTCTAATCCTTAGCAATGTTGTTTCATTTTTCTTTAGTTTCTTGAATTCATCAAATTTGTTGTCTTTGCAGCACATTTTCTTGCATTCCTCAATCTGTTTTCATTTTTTTCTTTTATGGCTTTTTGGATGGTTGATAAACTTCCATGCTTCATTTGTTAATGGAATGTGTAATGTGGGTTGGTTAGAAGCCAGGATTGTGATTTGGACTCTTATTTCGATTTATGGCTCAGTTTGAGAGACAGATTCTACATCCTGAACCAGRCAAATGTTGTTCTTGAAACTGTGTTTTCTCCTTTCACCCTTGCGTCATTAATTTGGGTTGTTCTCTTGAAACTTTATTGATGAGTATATTTGAATGCTTCTTTGGAATTTAATTGATGAGTGCACGCTTCTCAATGCAGGTCTCTGTTTAGTTTCTTATGTCCTTGTTGCATATGCTGTGCTGGAATTGCAAATTTGGCTGTGTGCCTGGTGAAGCTTCCTGTGACCATCATCAAATGGTTTATTGATCTCATTCCTTGCTGATGATTCAGGCTTGAAATTTTTTTACCTCTATGTGGGCATGACCCTGTAAAATCATCTCTTCATTTTGGCAAACTCTGTACATATTATAGCATCTGTTCTTGCTGATTCATTCCCTGGTATATAGGTATGGGATTTCTAGTTACGTCATTGTAATACACCACACTTCGACTTCTATTTGTATCCATAAGAGAACACCATTGCACGATTCTCTTCATAACGAGTTTTGCCTCATATTTTTTTATTCCCACATTGTTTTCCAGCKACAAGCGATCAAAGCAGATTGTGTTAATCACTCATTAAGGAATCAATGTTGGATAAGAGGAAGTGAAATACTTGTTCTACATGCATGGCAGTCTTCGTTCCTTGACCTACTTTGGCAGTGTTTGTTTAGGATGATAAATCAAGCAGTAGCCTTTGGTAATTCCTAATTTGCATCAGTGTAGAACATCAGAGGGCAATGCATATATGGTATGCCTAGTGTTCTGTGCTCATGATGAGCAGCAAAGAAAACCTTCAAGAGTACAACTTTAGCATCATGCATCAACCTTGAATTGTTACCATCTGCGAGTGATTCCTATGGTATTACCCCGAATGATTTGAATCATTTTCTTTTTGGTCAACAAGGAGTATGAGGTGTAGTTGGCTCACATGGAACCTAGCCATGTAGCGAAACTTAGAAATCACCTATGCTAGCCTCTCAATAATGAAGCCTCATTTAAACAAAAACCATCGTCAAAGACTTGTCGGGAGTATGAACTGAATCTTCGATATTTGTTTTTTGGAACTTTTCTCTAATGTGGGTATAATGTAAGAGAATTAATTTGGATGGAGGATGCTTTAGTCATATAAAACAAGCCACTTTAGTTGATATTTCTCCGCTTTAATAAGATCGTCGAAAAGAAAAAGAAAGGTTTTGCACCACTTTTAGAGTATCCATGCTGAGCAATTATGCACAACAAATCCTCCAAAAAGCTTTATCCTGTGGCAAGCAAAGCACAGCAAAATAGCTGATTTGAACTCCATCGAACACTTAAAAAACTGATTAAAAGGCAAACCTGTGTCTGCCATATTGTTGGCAACCTTTCTTGGATCTCTATAAGCAAGAATTAGGAGTTTTTTCTTGGCATCAACTGCTCTGCAAATTCATCTGCACACAGTCTCTGATTTCAACATCAATTTCAATTTCTTTACTGGTCATTTTCCTCTTCTGTCTATGACGAATATAAACAAATTAACCTGTAAATTTAGCCTGTGAAAAATACACCATTGCAGATCACAGTCCTGGAAAGCCTCTGCCTTTCTCCTCTGTATCCTGAACCTGGTGTTGTTCTTGGATGCTATAAAGCAATTTTAGGTAGAAGAGAATAAGAAAAGTAGTGCTAAATCTTTGGAACTGTTTATGATGCTAACAAGTCATATGACAGATCATAGTATTTTATGTTATCATATAGAAAATAATGAAGGTAGGGCAATAAACACTACTCTACTTTCGTCGATTCATCGCAGACTGTTTCCGGAATGATTCATCAAAATTCCGTCTAAAGAAAAAGAGAATAGAACATATCATTATAATTGTCTTTATCATTAAAAGCAGACTCAACATATTTGTTTCTTTCATGTTTATATTGACTCAACCAATCTTCTTTATTTCCTTTCTGTCAAGGATGTGGAGCCAGAGGCTGAGTAGCCGGCAACCCGGCGGTTCATTGTTTAGGAAGTTTATGAAGATTAGATTTCAGTCCACTGAGTATAAAGGAATGTGGAGCCAAGGGATTTGGCATTTGGCTTGTTGGTGTTACAGAAGAAGTTCAAGATTGTGCAAATCTTTATCCAAAGTTAATGCATTATCGTCTTCAAAAGTACTGAGATGCATGGGCAAAGCTTTCAAACTTCAATCATTACGTAACTATGGGGAACATTGTGGCCTTCCTGCAGCGTTCCAAATAAGAGTGCTAATCCTGCTTTTTTGCTCAAGATTTACAGATACGGTAAATTGCTTTGTGTTCTTCTTCACCTTGTAAAGACGAATGTGGTCGATGATGATGGTGACTCCCATAGTGTTGTCGGATATATGAGTAGTCCATTACAAGGCCATTGAGAACCAGAAACCATATTCTTCAGCAATGAATATATGCATCTGTTACTTTCAACTTTTTTTATATTCCAAAAATTCGATAAAAGATAAGTGCCGCATTTTATACAAAACTTCATTTCTAGTATGGACTGAAAATTTTCTTCTCTGTAAGAAGGGATTTTGACATGGAGGAGATCAAAAGCTGAGAGATCGACTTCGGTGTCTGGAAAAGACGACTTGCTCAATGCTTAAGAAATGGTTTTCAAGAACTAAAAGGGAATCTCCTTGACTTGGTAATTGTTCCTCAAGTTAATAATATCCACTTCTGCTTTTGATTAGACTGAACCTTCCCTGGTCTCTAGGTGATGGTCAGCAAAAAATTTCAAGAAAACAGGTATGGATAAACACCTATTCTGTTTCAGGTAACCTGTCATTATTCATTGATAACTATCCCAAACTCAAGTCTCATTTTGATCCCCATACCAAGGAGAGGAAGAGAAATATCTAACCATCATCATATGAAATTAATTAGAATATATGATTTTCGAATCTTATGTCTAAAGAAAAAGATGTACATAAAATTAATCATATTTCTATGATGTTAAAAGGATATTTTTATATCTTTAAAAGTAAACAATTTATTTATGACGTGTATTTACATTTTTAAATATAAAATTTATATATAAATAAACAAGATTAATTCGATGAAATAGTGTTAACTCTTGACATATGCCCCATTGAATTTAATATATGTAGTCCTACTATAAGCAAAGGAGCAGTGACAGCAAATTTGAGTAGCAAGAACACAGCCAAGTTCATGATCCTAATTTGGTACTTGCTCTAGATAATGTTATTTAATATGCCTTTGAACTTGTTAATCCAGAACAGATAAACTTTTATACAGGAACATTTACACAAAAACATTATTCTATACTAGCAATGTAGGACCAAGCCCACGTGAACCCAATGCTCATGCATGAGAAGTCAGCCTCTCTTTCAATTCACAAACTAAAATTTCAGAGCCTGCACCATTTATGGTAAGTATATAAAAACCACAGAACCCGGTTATCGAATCTTGAATACTTGCATTCCTCTATAAGCCCTCAAGAATTATCTCCATCTCATATTCCCTGTTTCAATTCTCAATTACAAAAGAACTTGAAAATTTCGGATCATCGACATGAATATCTTGAATTCTCAGAACCAGAAAGACCATTCAAACAGACTTAACAAAAAGAGGTTGAATCAAGATCAGGTGAGGCTTTTGGAGGCAAGTTTCAATTACAATAAGAAGCTTGAGCCTGAGCAGAAGTTGCAGCTGGCTAGACAACTAGGTGTTCCTCCTAGGCAAATCGCCATATGGTACCAGAACAAGAGAGCTCGATGGAAGAATCAGAGCCTTGAGCTCGATTATGGAGCCCTGCAATTGAGACTGGAGACAGCATTGGCTGAGAAAAGACTGCTTGAGAAAGAAGTACAGCAGCTTCAAGGTGAACTGCAGAAGGCAGAAGAAACTTTACTTGCTTATAGACGAGGACAAGAGCAACTTCCTCCAATTTCTTCTTTCTCTGATTGTTGTGATGAAGGAGGAACTTCTAGCTGTTCCTGGGAAGCTGGTGATCAGGCTTTGCAACTTGAGGAGCTTTATGCTTGCTTAATGGGAGCAGAAGGATCAGGTTGCAGATCCATTGAGCAAAATGAAAATTTTTCTTTGTATAAACAGACAAAAATTTAAGGTGCTCGTGTTATACTATGAGATGCAATAAGAAACATAATCTTTAAACATAGATTGCCTGCCTTTAGAAACATCCATGTTTCCCAAACTGGAAACCTGTGTTGCATTCTGAACTGAAACAGAGTTCATTTTTTCCCTTGATTTATTATAGAGACTTTCATGTCCTACGCTTTTGACTGATTTTCTGGAACACTTAAAGAAAAGGAGAAGAAGAAGAAAAAAGGCCGATRTCTAAATAAAACGCAGACAGAATAATTTTTTATCAGTTCTCCATTATCAGGATCCATGCCAAGAAATTCTCAGCTTCTTTTTTCCATTCAATCCCAACAAGTAATAAGGTAGTAAAAATCCATGTTCCTTTGACAATGCTTTGATATCACACGAAAGCAATTTGGTCTGAATTTTTTATAGCAGCTGAGATGAATAAATCAGAGGAAATGTTCATTTAGAGTAAACCTCATATATTTCCATCTTCCATAGATTTTAATGCCAATTGTTAAACAAGCTCATCGATAACATCACATCTGAGTCAATATATGCATCCTCTTCTTCATGATCAACAGCAACAGCTTTGAAGTAACCTGGCAAAGAAAAAACCTTCTGCACGTCTACCTGTAAGAATTTTTCATGCTAAAATGTAATCTGTAGCATGCCAAAATGGAAAAGCCTGGCGGTGGCCAGCCCCAAAAGTCAAGATCCAAGATTCAACTTATGAAAGCAAAAAGAAGGAGACAAAGGCATTACATGGCGTTCCTTCATTCTGGTTACAGAAGGGATTTCAGAGGGTATGGTGTCACCATCAATGGTGGCTCTGTAGAAGCCAAATTTTACAGACATTGGGATCAACTAATGTTTTCAAGAAAGATCAAAGCCTAGACAGGTTGCTGTATCAAGCTTTAAATGATTTGAAAGTGGCCACCACCAAAGTAACAGAAGTAATATCTCTGATTACAATTTGGAAGTCAAATATATATCCTATTCTGCTTGTTTCATGCTCAAAGAAATCTATAGCCGTCCCTGTAGTAAACTTGAAAAACTTCATTTGTGAAAGCAGTCCAATGGAATTCTTTCACATCAAAGATCTTCATTTGATGATAATTTGATATATTTGACCCTATACAATCTGTATAAGCTACTCAAAAGTAATTGTATTTTACAATGGACTTTTAAGATATTAACTTAATCAGACATTGTAAAGTAATTAGAACATCTCCAATGTTATGATGTTAATATTTGTATATTATGTCTTAAAATAGATCGTGTCTCGATAATTTGATTTTTAGTGCATAACATATTGAGGTATCTTATGCTAATGTGGAAAGAACAATGTCAAGGCCATCYTCTAATTTAGAGAATAATTGAACAAATTCTAGCATACGAACACTTAATAAATGAAATATCAATCTATATCATATTATGTTGAGGCAAGGGAAGTGAAATTTGAAAACTAAATCAAATGCTTAATGTCAACATCTTCTTTAATCCTATATCCGTAGCGGTTATTTTTTAAAAATAATATAATATTAAAATGTCACATGTCAAAATTTGTTAGTGTAGCATTCGATATACTCTTGTAAGCACTTTATTTCTAATTACTTTTGGATAAAAGTGTATGGCACATTATTTTATATCATATATTCTTATGTTAATTTATAAATTGTATCGATTAATATTTTAAATATGTAATTAAAAATTAAAAAAATAAAAAAAATTACTAGATTGATACAATGTAATCATATTTGTGTTACCGCATTATTCATGATAATTACTAGTATGAGATACGTACGATGCACGTTTTTTATCATGTGTTCTTATATAGCTATTTTCCTTCATAATATGAGATAAAATGCATTACACGTTTTTTTTATCACATATTTTTATATTATTTTATAAATTTTGTTAAATAAATATTTTTAAATATATATAAAATAATATGCATTTGGCACAAATGGTTAGTATTTATTATTGTGAAGGATTAAATTTATAGTATTTTTTATAAATATTCAAGTTAGCGAAATGATCAAGAAAACGAATGTGAAAAAAATAGTTTAAAAAATAGGAAAATAGGTTAAGAAGGAATTATCTTTAATTTCTTCTCAACACAAATAGTTTTAAAAGAGCTTTTAATGGAACAAAAAGAAGTATATATTTTAACAAACTCAAGTCAGTCTTCAATTTGAATTTAATTTTTTAAAATTTTATTTTGAAAAAAAATCGAAAGGAAATTCCAATTCCAATCAAGGAAGGCATTTTTCTTTTCTTTCTTTTTTTTTTTTTTTGCACTTGAATGTCCTTAAACATAATCAAACCATAAGCAAAAGTGAATTGAATGTATCTTGAATTTTCTTGAAAAATGCTCTAAATAGATTATTTATCAATATTCTAAGTAATTGTTTCTACATCATTTTTTAATCGTAATAATTTAATATTTGACCTTCATTGTTTTAAGTATTTAATATAACATTATAACGTATGTATCCTTTAATATATTTATTTTATTTTTATTTATTTATTTATTTGAGAATTATAGAACTTATAAAATGTTACTTTGAACTTAACTTGATAAATTCATTTATTTTTAATATATTTAACATATATTTATCTCTTTTAAATGCTAAAAAATAAAATTATTATTAAAAAATTAAAAGTAAGGTAAGGAATAAAAGTGTCACAAAATGATTCTATTTTCATGTAATATTTTAATATATTATATACYTAGATTATAGTTTAAACATAAAACTTTAAAAATATTTTCCTTAAGAGAAGTATCTTTTATACCAATAAAAAGAAAAGAAGAAGAACATTATTTCTATTGGCCCTCTAATTTACAAGAAATTACCAGAAGGGCACAAATTTTTTGTAATTTCTTTACCTACGGCACAATAATAACAAAATAGCCCCTCACGGTTTCCCATTCCCTCCAAGAGAAACTTTGGGACCCTCATCACTCCCGCTGAAAATCGAGCATTTGAAAACCCCAAAGTGCCAATGGCGTCGACTTCTGCTCCACGCAGTAACCCTGCTGCCTATGGAAGATTCAAAACTGCGGCATCTACACTTTCCTCCGACAATCAATCTCTTATTGTTGTAAGTAGATGAAGATTCTTTGTAATTCTTCGTCTGACTCTCTATTCTCAGCTTTAATCTGCGTTATGTTTTGATTTCAGGAAATAAGGAAGGCTGTCACTATGATGAAGGATGTCGCCGTTGATTTGGAGAAAGATAATGAATCCGAAATGGTACTTGTTGATAAACCCTACCTTTTCTGTTTATTGTATTGGTGTCTTCAATTCCAGTGTAAAATTCCCTGCTTCTCCTAGGGAACTTCTAATGAATTCCTTCATGCATTTTCCGGCTTGAATTTTTATTCTGTGAATAGAGGTCAACCGATGCTTGTTTTCTAAGGACTTTGTCAGAGATTAGCATAGTTTTCTGGCGTTCAGAAACTAGCCATAAAATTCGCCTTTTTTTAATTTGCAAGGATTTCCTTTCGATTTTTAAGGGTTGAAACTGGAATGCAAAGGCGCTAGGTTAGATTTGTATGTGATATTTCTATCCAGGGTCCAAGTCTTAAGTTTATACAAGCAATTAATCTAATTCAAAGGCCATGCTCCAAACTGCTGAAGCAGCTTGAATAGATCTTGTGAAGACAAAATAAGGATTATCATATAAACATATAGGTTTTGAACAATAATGAAGTGGATGATATAAATTCTGGCTTGAGATATTTGATAAATTATTGATTTATTTTCATATAGGCTTTGAGAAACTTTAACAGAAGTTTCTAATGAAATGGTTCTCAATGTTATTACAGGTGAAAGAGCTCGAGGCTAGTGTAGTACAGCTGTTAGAATCTTCAAATGACTGCACACATCTTTCTGCAGCTATCCAATCTATTGGAAACTCGTATGTGCCTGGTCCAGAGGTATCTTTGGTCTATTCTGTTAAGTAGGACATGTGATTTATCATTCTCAGCTTCAAATTTATAGATTTTACATAATTTTAGTTTTTTTCTCTATGCTTCAGCCAACAGATTTTCGGAAGTTATTTGATGATGAGATTACAAAATCAAAGGCTTGTTCATCTTCTACTCCAGAAAACCATTCATTATTACGACAGTTTAGGGAAGCTGTCTGGGTATGTCTATTTATTGGATTTTTGTTCAAGCATAAAAACTTTTCTTTGGTCTTTGGCTAGTTTTGAAGTTTTCACTTTGTTGTTCTGTTCTGTTTACTTATGTGTCATTGCATGGCTGCACTATGCAGTAGCAGCACAGATTAGGATTTATTACATTTATTATTCCTCCTTTGGTTAATGCAACTTGTGTCATCGTTTACATCCAAAACAAATCTTAGATGTCAAAGAGCCTTGACTTGTAGCATTAATATCACAAAGCCGATACACACCTAATACTTTCATGAAATATGCTTACCGTTGCCTGCAAAAGGGTGATCGTTCATTTCTATTAAGTAGGGGGCACTCTGCAAACATGGCCCTGGCCTAGTCCCTATATTGGTCACTTTTAATCGTTCTAGGAGTTTCTTCTGATTTTTTTATGTCATTGTAATTCAAAATATTAGCTGGTGCCCCTTCAAGTGAAATAATTGCAAGAGACAGGGAAAGAAAATATTTAATTCAAGAGCTAGGAGAGTGAAAATTTGTGACATAGACTTTGGGAAAACGTATGTTGCTCTAGAAATAGAGCTTGTCTTTTTTATAGTTACAGGTTATAGCATGCCTTTTTAAGATCTCTTAGGTTAGGTTATATCATGAAGCTAGATGAAACTGTTATGAAGAGTAACGAAAATGATTTGTGCTTGAAAATACATTGGCTTGCCCTATATTCATGAAAGGTGATGTCATTTTGGTTTTTGGTAATTCGCATCTGCAAATGTAGAGGTTACAAAGAGCATGTGTTAGATGATATGGCTAATGACGCAGCCTAGTAGCAGCTATGTTCAAGAAAGCAGTTAACATGCTATGGATCAAATATGTTATGTATGGAATAAGAATCTTGAAACCTAAATGCAGTGTTTTCTTGGACTCACTTCCGGAATCAGTATTACAAACATTGTTCTGGGAGTTGTACTTCACTTATCTACTATTCTACATCTATGAGTTTTGCAGTATCGCTTTATGTTGGTATGCTTTCTTAGAGTTCATTTCACCAATTTGAATTATTTAGTTTTCTGTGATTCACATTTCTCACTGTATTACTGTAGAATGTTCACCATTCAGGGCAGCCAATGCCAGGTGAAGAGCTGGAGGACATCATAGTAACTAGTACACAATACAACTTTCTGAATATAAATTGCCCGCTAACGTTAAAGCCTGTCACTGACCTAGCAGATCCAGTCCAAAGGTATAGTAACTTTTCTGCATGTCAGGCCTCTTTCGTCAACCAACCATATGCATCTGCAGATAATTTCAAGAAGGAATTGAAAATCTGTTAACTTTCTAGCTGGTCTGCATTTATAGCTGATTTCCTTGGTATGAATGTATATGCATGTGGACACCCATCTCTCCGGCTAGGCAGGATTGCACTTACTCGCATCACCTCTATATCTAGGGAGATGCTCATAATACATGACACTCAGAGCACCCACACTGGAGCTGAAACTTAGGATCTTTTGGGAGTGGTTGCTACCACCATGAGGACGTATATTTGCCAAAGATGCTCCAAGGACTAGGAATCTTAACCATATGGGAGTGCACTTGAGCCATCCAATGGTTGGTTATAGCCTGAAATATTCACAGCTTCTTGAAATACCATAATTTATTGAGCAATACATTAGTGCAGCACTTGTGCTCTTATGAGATTGGAGGTCTGTTATATGGATCTTGCTTCTATTGTTTCCAAGAATAGAAGCAATTATACACGCTAGAAGACATGATAATTTGGAATGTTGTTGAGTGCTCCCTGAACTAATGAGGTATCGAGGCAAACAATCTGATATAAGTGAACATCAAATGGGAACTTGCATAGGACTTCTCGGAGTTCTTTCTTTGTTTCTTTTTTGCGCTTCCCATCTTCCATTTTCTTCACTGGCAGTTTGCACTAGGTGGAAGTGAAAAGCTGTTTGTACTAGTCTACCTAATCCCATCTATAGTAGTGATGCCCTTGCTAATTCCTGTTTCCGAATTGCTAGCAAATATGCCTGAGATTTTTCATAAAAATCAATAATTGGTAAGTCTCTCATGTAGTCTCACACTGAAGTTGTTTAGCTGCAGCAAATGTTGGATAACTCGATAATTCTCCCTTATTTTGTGTTTTGTCTTATTACTCGGCTTTGCTTTCTTTTTGACCCATCTGTTGCAGTATCGATTGCAAGCATGTATATGAAAAGAAAGCTATCATGCAGTACGTGAGATCCAAGGATTTTCGTGGTCAATGCCCTGTGGCAGGTACCTTTCCCTCTACTTCAATTATGAACGTTTCTTTGTCTTTTCCTCCTTTCCCTTAYCCTGGCAATTTCGCCCTACTAAGGCATTTTCTTTTTGCAGGCTGCCCTAAAAWGCTATTGGCTCAGAGCCTACAGTGCAACCCGTTGTTATTAGTAGAAATCGAAGAACTTCGCTCACTGCGCAGAGAAGCCGCTTCATCTGATATTATTGAAGATTTTACTGAGCTGGCTGGTYAAGGAAATAGTCAATGAGTTGACTATGCTTATGTTTTCTGGAAACAAGAAAGGATTTATAGGTTCTATGTTAGTCATTCCTCTTCCGCGAATTCCCTAGTTCTCCTTTGCTTCCCAAGTCAAAATCTAGAAAATCATTTTTGTACAGCCATGGCCCATCGTTATTATGCATTGGCCAGTAAGACAAAGATGAGTGATAATGTCCAAAACATGCCATTTTCCTAAAGAACATTCTGAACTAGCCAGTTTACTGTAGTGTCTAGATTTGTTTTAACCTTCAATTAATTTTACCTTATTTTTTTTTCTTTCCCTTTTCAATTCTCTGTTAGTGCAGGCAAAGAACTGCATCTGTAGATAATGTGCAATTAGCAGTTGAAACACCTCCAACTCCAATGATATTCCCCATTACACCTTTAGTTTACAGAAACATATTTGATGAAATTGTGCATCAGAAGGCATATCAAAATTCATCTGGTATAATAATAGACGGTAACATACATAATTTTATTGAAGTGCTAATTTAATTAGTCATAGCACGTTTGGATTGAAGTAGTTATAATTTATAAGAGGAGAAAAAGGCAAATTTAATTAAATTTATATTCTGTATGGTTTAAAATTCTTGTTTTTGGACCTTCAAGCATACTTTTCTTTGATTCCATATTTAGTATGACTCATATATATACTAAAGTCTTGAGATAGAAATAATGTTATCAAGCTTTACCTCTTTATGAATTTTCTGAGTTCCGCTGCCTTCTTTCCTCAAAAAAAAAAAAAAAAAAAAAAGGGTTCCGCTGCCTTCTTGATAAAATTTTTCATTATAAAAACGGCCGGGAAAGAGAAAAGGAAACAAGAAATCTTTTCATCGATTTCCGTCCAAAACCCAAAACCCTTTATGAACTGGCAAAATATGTTGCCAGTGTACGAAAAATCCTCGGAGATGTTCTTCCCAAGATTTTCTTCCTTATGCCGACGGACTCCTCTCTCTTTTCCTGCAATCCTAACTCTCTCCTTGCCTTCTCTTCAACCAAGTCGTAGCCTCAGCACCAAAGCCACTCTTCACATGGAAGAACAATCTACTACTTCTCCAATCCAAGACTTACCTCCCAACAAAAACAACCGTTGGAAGCCCATGTGTTTGTACTACACTCAAGGTAAGTGCACTAAGGTAATAAACTCCACTAATCTACTTAAGACTGTTGTGGGCTTCTCTGATTCCTTTTGCTTTATTTCTTTGGGGATTGAGTTGTTGATTGCGTTTGTTTGCGACTTATGGTAGATTCATGATCCTGCTCATACTGAGATATTTAGCCATGATTGCTCTTCTGGGCTTGGGTTGGACGCAGCTGATTTCAAAAATTTGCAGTCCCAGAAGCTGGATTATTTTCTTGTACTTGATTTGGAGGGCAAGGTTGAAATTCTTGAGTTTCCTGTTCTGTTATTTGATGCCAAAACCATGACTGTCGTCGACTTTTTTCACAGGTTTTAGCTCTCTTTCGGATAAAATGTAAATTTTTGCTGTCTACACTTTCAATTCTTTCGAATATAAAAAATGCATATTGTACTTTGTGTATGTAATGTTGTCCAACTAGTAACTTAATCTATTCTTTTCTGTAATTTTTGTAGATTTTACAAGTTGTCAAACATGATAGGAGAGTAGCTTTACATGGTTTGAGAGTAAAGTTAGCATCCCTGCTTATCTGATTAGTTAGTGCACTGGCAGAATTTGTGTCTGGAGATTGTCGGGCTAATTTATTTCACAGTGTTGTAGCCTGTAGGAATTGTTCAAGGTGGTCAGAGAAAGTTTGACTAAAAGCTTTCAATGTATTATTTTCATATGCTTTTTCTGATTTGATAGTTCAACTTTGTATGTATTTAAAGAAGTTAGCTTGATTGTTAGTACCAAATAAGGTATTGCACCTAGTAGTTGTAATCGTGCTGAAAATGCGACTGATATGGAATTATCGCAAGGAATTTTTCATATTATATATGGAAATATTAGTKAGAAAAATATAAATTGATTTTGGGTCACTGACTATTTCTTCTTTTATTAATTGTCTCAGGTTCGTAAGGCCCTCAAAAATGACTGAGCAAAGAATATATCAGTATATCGAAGGAAAGTATGGCAAACTAGGAGTTGATCGGTACATTTCCAGATCTGCTTCCCTAACTACTAGATTGGTCGTGCTCATTGATCGTAAGGGGTTTCAGCTTATGCTACCATATATTATGTCCAAGTCTTTTATTTTCTCAAAGGATGGGCATCACAACTCCTGCACTCTTCTAATGCATGAAAGATATAGTTGTTTTTGAGAAATAAGGCAGCTTCTCATGTCTTACATGGTTAGCAATTCTATTTATGTACTTTTTTGATTGTTTAATTATGTTTGAGAAGATAAAATGTGAACATAAAGTTCCAATGGTGGATTAAATTGCAAATGATTTTAATTCCAATTTATAGCTATAACTTGTTGTTCAGGAGTACATGCTCCTGACACCATTAAATGAGCCTGAGAAGGTGAGACAAAAGTTGTATATCTTGCAGTCAATCCATTATAAAATATATTAGAGAAACTAATTCTCAGAATGAAATGGGAAATAACTCTCATTTGAAGTGTCTGTGACTTCTTTGGTCTTATTTAGTAAAGGAATATTAGTGCAAAAAATGTTGTACAGGAATTAATGGTCCATAAGACCCAAAGAGGACTCACTGTCAATTTCTCCTGAAGTAAATCTTTTCTATGCTCATTAGCTGTTAATCTTATTTGCAGAATTTTACGGCTAAACTGTGTTAAGTCCAGAATCTGGGACAGTTTAATATGCATATTTGCTATATGATTTGAATCTTCTTTTCCTGTGCAGTGTTTGGCATGATACTGCTATTCCCTTTCATGAGGTGATTCAACAATTTGAAGATTGGTTGGTGAAACATCATTTGTGGGAAAGAAGACCAGCTGGGCTTCTAAATAAAGCTGCATTCGTGACATGGTAAGTTTATTATCTATACAGTTGCTTGGATAGCCATTTTCAATTTGTGGAATATTGTGTTTCCTGAACTTTAACCTTCAGGTTTCCAATTGTCCAATAGCATCTGGAAAATGACATTGGAGGCCCTTTATTTTCAGAAATGCAGAGCACACCTTTAGGAATCCTGTCACATAGAAGAACATTGTTTATTTGTAACATTTCTATGTCATGCTTAAACGCTTTACTATTACAACTTACCAAACCTTCAGCTCCTCGAAGCATGCTACTTTTGTCCATACCACCATCCATTTTATTGTTTGTGAAATTGATTCATGTAAAGACCTGCATTAATTTGTAGAAAACGTAATGTAAGTTTCCTTTCCAACAAAATGCTGATTGATATATCAATATAAAAGTCATATTGTTCCGATGCAATAGGATAACCATTTTATTCTGGTGTTTTGACTGGATTCTTTAAAATATTTTACTGACGTCTATGTTTTACATGATCTAGTGGGAATTGGGATGTGAAAACAAAGATTCCTGAGCAGTGCAGAGTATCAAGTATCAAACTTCCATCATATTTTATGGAATGGATCAATCTGAAGGATATTTATTTGAACTTTTATAAGAGGCGGGTGAGTACATAAGAAATTCTAAGCTGTATCGAATCTACTTGCATTCTCTGGTTATGCTTTACATGTATGATACTAGTTTTGCCATAGATGTTAACATACACGATGATTAAAGAAACCTATGACTTGATTAGTCTTATCTGGGTAACTCATTTGTTTTCGGTCAGCAATTAGTTTCTTTGATAAGATCCATAATGCTATCCTAGCCCTAGAACATGATTATTATTTACTACTAGTGTTTATTAGACCAGCTATTGGTTTTAGTAACTCCATGAAATACAAAGATCTGGTATAGTTATCTCTTTCAACTACAGTTATAGTTTCTGTTGCTTGTAATTTCCTCCTATCCTCACCAGGCTAGTTGTCTGCTGTTGTTAGGCCCCCGGGATGATTTCAATGATGAGGGAACTCAATATTCCTCTGCGAGGAAGTCACCATCTTGGAATCGATGATGCCAAGAATATAACGAGAGTGTTACATCACATGCTTACTGATGGTGCCTCTCTGCAAATCACTGCAAGGAGGCACCCCAGTGCTCCTGAAAAAGTCAAGTTTCTCTTCCAAGATCGTATCAAGTAGCCAGTGCTCTCAATGCATACTGCTGTTAACGTGTATGTGACCTCCTCTTTCGACTAATCATGGGATGCTCTCCATGTTCTGCTATCCCCGTTCTCTTCGGACCAAGTATTGGAGATCTAGGATCTGAGGTTTTTGGGTAAAATGTTGAAAGCCAATATTAGTAGTTCAATACTGCTCTGTTAAACTCAAGAGCCTGGGATTGATTTTGTGCAAAATCAAATTAATGAGTTTTCATTCTTAACTTGATCTCAGACTACCGCTTACTGATCCTGCACTCTTTCTTTGGTCAAGTATTTACTTATTCGTGGGGTGATAATGAAATCCGTGGCAGCTAGAACTTGCATTAGAATGCTTAATACTGGTATATTCTTTTAGCTTCCCAAATCTGTTGAACTATAACAAGTTTTGAATCTTGCTATGTGCTTCCYTCATTGGAAAATTTTCCTATTTAAAGATGTGCAAGAACAAGAACAAGCACATAAAACAATGATTGAGTTTGAAGAATTAAGAGAAGAAATATGRTTCCTGTGTACAAGTTGAAGATTTTGAGGACATAGTAATTAAAACAAATGCTCGATGAATAAACATTTAACGAAATGCTTTTGAATCTTGGGTTTGTTTCGTGTTTGTCATAACCTTGACGACTCTTTGTAGGTTAGATTTCAGACTTAAAGAGTTTAACTTCTATTGTTATTAAAAGAAATACTTAAAAAAAAGCCATTTCCAATATCYGCAAGAGAAAATTGTATTTGGCGGTAACGTTGGGTGGGGAAAAAATAAAATGTTATTTAATTTATTTGATTCTTCGGCACACCCACTCACTCTCACTGGCGCGTATGTTTATCTCCCCAAATATCCACACYGGATAGAGCCACGTCACTGGTACATTCTGGGCCCGGACCTTTTACCTTTTCCCAAATGGATCTTGCTCCCCACGCGCTATATGTGCACGTGATCATAACTCCCGAAATATCAGAGTATCCTCGCAGAATTGCCTGCGGTGTGAACCCTTCTCAACTCTTCCGCCTTAGTCGTCCTCTTCGCCCTCGTAACCCATCAAAGAAAACCTCCAAAAACCGAACCTACAAAATCTAAACCCCTTCATCAGAGCATCAGAAAATTTTCTCAATGGAAGCTGTAATCCTAAATCCATTGTTTCTGGGGGTTTTGCTTTTCCTTTTTGAAATTTGATTGCTTTCTTCTCAGTGATCAACACATCCAGGTTAGTTCCTCATTTCCATCATTTTCTTCAATTTTACTCCTTTATCTGGTATGGAATAGAAGAAAAATACAGTATATAGGGTCTCATTTCCTCATTCTAGCATATGATTTCATACAAGTAAATGCYCGCTGACACATTGGTATTTAGTGCACGCATTCCCAGAAAATCATTGATCTATATAAGGTGTATATATTGGTCAAGTATTGCCATGCGATTGTCGAAGTCTGAATCTGTGGGGAAGAGAAGGAAAGATAAGAAGTTGGGAAGTTCTAGGAGTAGGAAGAAGCATAAGAGATTGGATGCAATTTGTGAAGAAGCGTATACTAGGAGCCATAGTGGGGTTCAGAAAGTGGAATTGGTTGACGGAAATGCAGAATCAAATGCAATGGAGCTCCGCCGGAGCAATAGGGTTAGGAGGGCTCCAGTTGTGCTTGATGCATCACCTACCCCACCAAAAAAGCGGCAGAAGATTGATAAGAAGGGTSTTGTGAGTAGTGTGGACAGAGGGAAGAGAGTAGGTGGAGTGAAGAGTGAGACTCCAACGTCCTCTACTGTGAGGAGTTTGGATGAAAAGTCAAGTGGTTGGAGATCACGATTGAGAGCTCAGGGCAAATATGTAAGCTGTAAAGGGAATGAAAATGGGGATTCAGCATCAAAAGGTAGAAGGAAACTTTTTGAGGATTCTGGRGGTGATAAGGAAGAATCAGGATTAGTGATTGAAGAAAGTGATGATAAGGAAGATGAATTTGTTGATGGAAATTCTAATGCTGAACAGTTGGAGGAAGCAAAGGATTTGTGTTTTGTAGGAAATGAGGATCAGGAAAATGATTTGGGTGGTGGTGTGGGCGATAATAATCAGCTGAATGAGGAGGAGGTGCTAGGGATCAGGAAAGAGGGGACTGATTTGATCTCGAGGATTCAAAGTGGATGTGACGGAACAGAAGATGGCCCAACACCKCAAAAGCTGGTCGAGAGAGAGGATTTAAAAGTTCAAACTAGTCCAGAGTTGGAGGAGCACCAGAGCAATGATGGTGCTGAAACTCTGGAAGATGAGGTCCTCCCTYGAAAGCAGGCACATGTTAAGGGAGAGGGCCAAATTAATACTGTAGAAAGTGATGCAGTTATGCCAGATGCAGACAAAACAAAAGATGGAGGACAAAATGATAAACCTCTAGAGGATGGGATCTGTGAGAAGTTAAACAAAAACAATACAAATCATGGTTCAGATTGTGCACTCAGGCCTGTGCGGATAAAGGAGGGAAGACGCTGTGGTTTGTGTGGAGGAGGTACTGATGGAAAACCTCCTAAAAAGCTGGTACATGATGGACCTGTCAGTGATAATGAGGCATATAGTGGTGGCTCAGCTTCCGACGAACCTAATTATGACATATGGGATGGGTTTGGAGATGAACCTGGTTGGCTTGGACGCCTCTTGGGTCCAATTAATGATCGTTTCGGCATAGCTGGAATTTGGGTGCATCAGCAATGTGCTGTTTGGAGTCCAGAGGTATGGCCTAGCTGAAATGAAAATTTCTTTCTCATGTTTCTTGCATCATCATCTCATGAGTAGAGTTTCTATTTATAGCACATCTTTTTTGGCTCTTGATGGATGTAACCTTTCAACTCTTACAGCACATACTTCTAACGAATTGACATATGCTGGTGATCTTAAAGAGCCAATTGCCTGGATAAAGTTTAGAAACTTTCAACTTAATTGACTGGAGCATCATCCATCTGTTGAAGAGAGAAGATGGAACAGAAACTTTATATCTATCAGTCTCCTGTATTTCTAGGAACTAATTTCTTTATGCAAGTGACTCTTTGTATATCCCTCAAAATTGCTTATGTTACTTTGAATTTTTTGATAGATAGGAACGTAAAGAAAAACCAAGTTATTATGATATTATTTTACTGCTTAGCATTTGTCTATTGCATTCACTTATCCAGAAAATGGTGAGGTCTACAAAAATTTAAATGCGCAAAAGCCTATATCCTTCTAGAGTAAGTATGGAATATCTTCCTATGAGTGGCCTTTTTTGGTTCTGGAGTAGTTAGTGATGCAGCAGGGTTCTAGTCCATCACTTGACTGACCTCTATGACTTGCTGCGGAAATGCTTACTGATGCCATGTCTTTCTGAGTGTAGATTCAAATGGATATCTTGTGTCATATTACTGTTTAAATTCAAGATGTTTTTCATGCTGATATGTAATTGGTCAGATTCTCATATATTGAAAGACAATTTCATGTTTCAGTTGTAGTTATGCCACCTTTCAGCTGTTTGTTCTGTTGCCAATGAGGTGGAAATTTAGTGATGGAAATCTTTTGACAAGTAATAAGAATTAAATTGGAGATAAAGGAAAGGTAATTATGGATAAGAGTATTTAATGGGTCCGCAATTGGTTTCATTGCAATTAGGCATTCTATCATAGTAGATGTACTTCACCTTTTAGTTTATGTTATGACATCTTAAAATTATTGGACCTCGATGCATCTACTTTGAGTAGAATTGGGCTTGAGTGTCCTTTCAGAAACTGGCACATAGAAAGCTAGACATTAGAATGCAATTATGCCTGAAGTCTGTATATGCTTTTGAATGCATTGTAACCATTCTTGAGCATGAAAGAAAGTTTGAGGTTTTGGTTACCGATAGTTCAGTACTCCTTTTACTTGCCTTTTATCAATTTCAAAGAGGGGAAAAAGTGAAAGTTCAAACTATAAAATGTATGTTTATTAGCTGGCTGTTACATCTTTCTCTCTCTCTCTCTCTCTCTCTCTCTCCCCCTCTCTTGCGCATGCGCATTTTGTTATAGCTGCAGTTTGCAGCGTATCATTTTTTTTAATAATTGGCAATTTCTTGCCTGATCCTTGAGTAAGCTCACTTTTGATTGTATGTGTATGTGGTTAATTTCTATTTATGGTTTGAGATCTTTGTTCTTTTGCTTTTTCAAGTCATCACTTAATTGATAATGTTTATCCATTTCCTTCYATTCTAAGCTCACTTTTGATTGTATGTAAAATGCAGTTTAATTTCTATTTAAGGTTTGAGATCTTTGTTCATTTGCTTTTCTAGATGCAATTTTATTGATAATGTTTGTCGTTCTTTGATGGTAATACTTGGTCATGCCATTAGTCCTTTGTGACTGTACTTCTTCTCAAGCCCCTCATACTTAACCTTGAGTTAGATTCTATTTGTGTGTGCATCTCTTTTGTGATTTATTGGTTGAAAGGATATTACTTTCATTTGTCTAATTCATTGACTTGTTCTGAGTGCAAAATGCTCGTTCCGATATTAATCTATTTCCCCAAATCTGTTTCTATATGCAAGTATTTGCTTGAGCTAGATTCTATTTGTATATGCATTTTTTTTTTTTTTTTGTATTTTATTGGTTGAAAGGATATTAGTTTCATTTATCTGCTTCATTGACTTAGTTTTGAGTGCAAAATAATTGTTTTCATAGTAATCTAGTTGCTCCAAGTCTTTTTCTATCTGCAAGTTTTTATTCTGTTTTCCCCTCAACTGATATTCTTGGCTCTTGGATGCTATGAAAATTTTTGTTCAACCGTAATGACTGATATTGTGTGTTTATAAGGTTATCAGGGCTCCACATTTTATCATGTCAGCTCTTGCTATATCATGGAAATTTTAGTAGGAAGTAAGCAACATTTCTATCTGATTGACTTTGTTTACCTTTTACTCTACATGATTAATGGTTCTTACGGTCTATTCCTCTTAAAGGGATCTGCAGATGTTGTTTCACATTCTTTTGCTTAAAGCTGTACCGGTGGTTAGTTGTTGAAGAATATTCTTTACATGTTTGTGTTGTCAGGTTTATTTTGCTGGCTTGGGTTGCTTGAAAAATGTTAGGGCAGCACTGTGCAGGGGAAGAGCATTGAAATGCAGCCGCTGTGGGAGGCCTGGGGCAACCATTGGATGCCGTGTTGATCGCTGTCCAAAGACTTACCACCTTGTTAGTTTCCTCCCTTTACCTTTTCAATTCATAAGCTTGGTGATATTGGTTCTTACCTTTTCAAGAATCATACCAGCTTGAAGTCTTTTTTGTTCTCTTCACCAGTTCGGTCTTAGCTTTGCAATGTGCTAATTTTCCTCAAACTGATTTTGTAGCCATGTGCCCGAGATTGTGGTAGCATCTTTGATCATCGGAAATTTCTCATAGCCTGCAGAGATCATCGACATCTTTTTCAAGCACACGGGATTCAGTATGTACATCGTCTAAAGAAATTAAAGGCTAAAAAAATGAAGTTGGATCTGAGAAAGATGTCTAATGATGCATTGCGTAAGGATATTGAAGCAGAGGAAAAATGGTTAGAAAACTGTGGGGAGGACGAAGAGTTTCTAAAACGCGAAAGCAAGAGACTTCATCGAGATTTGTTGAGAATCGCACCTGTATATATTGGGGGCGGAAACTGTGATAGTGGGATGCAGTTTCAGGGGTGGGAATCTGTRGCTGGTCTTCAAGATATTATCCAGTGTATGAAAGAAGTTGTCATTCTTCCACTATTATATCCTGAATTTTTTAGTAATATTGGTCTTACACCTCCCAGGGGAGTTCTGTTACATGGGCATCCTGGAACTGGCAAAACTCTGGTTGTGCGTGCATTAATTGGTTCATGTGCACGTGGTGATAAAAAGATTGCATATTTTGCCCGCAAGGGTGCAGACTGTTTGGGTAAATATGTCGGTGATGCTGAGCGCCAGCTTAGACTTCTATTTCAAGTTGCTGAAAAATCTCAGCCTTCTATCATTTTCTTTGATGAGATTGATGGCTTGGCACCTTGTCGTAGTAGACAGCAAGATCAGACACATAGTTCAGTTGTTTCTACTCTGCTAGCTCTAATGGATGGTTTGAAGTCTCGAGGTTCAGTTGTTGTGATAGGTGCAACTAATCGTCCTGATGCTATTGACCCAGCTTTAAGGCGGCCTGGGAGGTTTGATCGTGAGATATATTTTCCATTGCCATCAGCTAAGGACAGAGAAMCTATTCTCGCACTTCATACACAAAAGTGGCCAAAACCAATTAGTGGCTCATTACTTAAGTGGGTAGCAAGGAGAACTGTGGGATTTGCTGGTGCTGATCTGCAGGCTCTCTGTACTCAGGCTGCTATTTTGGCTTTACGCAGAAACTTCCCTTTACAAGAAATTCTCTCTAGCAGTGGASAGAAAGCACCTCTTAGTAAACGTCCTCCAATACCCTCCTTTTCTGTTGAAGAGAGGGATTGGTTAGATGCTATCTCATCTGCACCACCTCCTTGCTCTCGTAGAGAAGCTGGAATCGCCGCAAATGACATAGTAGCATCACCTCTTGCATCGCATCTTATCCCTTGTTTACTGCAAACTTTGGCCAAATTGCTTGTTTCCCTTTATCTGGATGACCATGTATGGTTACCGCCTTCCCTTTKCAGGGCTGCCATGTTGATAAAAGGTGTAATTACTTCTGCTTTGGATAAGAAGAAACTGCAACGTGATAATTGGTGGTCCAATGTTGATGATTTACTTCAAGAAGCAGATGTACTTGGTGACATTGAGGATAACCTCTCATGTGCTACTGTCTTGACAGAAGATGCTACTGGGCATTTGAATACATTGGAAGATTCTGCTGATGATGGTTACCTGAAGTTTAAACCTTCCAGAGTACAACGTATTGGTGCTCAACCTGGCTTGCTGCATACCTTTGTCCATGAATCAGGAAAGAAACCAGGATTTCGAATATTGATTTCTGGAAAACCAAGATCTGGACAGAGGCATCTTGCTTCCTGTCTTCTCCACTGTTTTGTTGGGAATGTAGAAAGCCGGAAGCTTGATCTTGCTACTATGTCCCAAGAAGGACATGGAGATGTGGTTCAAGGGCTAACACAAATATTGAGTACGCTATCTTTCTGATTTTTAACATAAGATCTAGCTCGAGAAAGTGACTTGTATTATGAATGGTTCAGACTCAGTATGTACGTGTTTCATTTATTAGAGTGTCAGTTGCCTCTTTTCATGTCCATATACTTCATGTGTCTGCTTCACCAGGGATTTGAAGGCACACCTGTGGTTCAATAGCATCTTGCTTTACATTGTCGATTTATAGTTGCATTCAATGAGATCTCTAACATTTGAATGAGTTTTAACCATGCACATTAGCTTATTGAAAACGTTATATGTAATTATGATCTAATATTGCAGCATACAGATTTTACTCTTAGGTTGATTGAAAAGTTTGACATTTTACCATGCCAAGACTACTCCATTGTCTGTATTGATGGAATTTCAGTATCACAGTTTGTTCATTTGAAAGTTTTACCTTCTATATCAACAGGAACAGAATAACTTGATGTATCTTTTCTCATGCAGTGAGATGTGTCAATGTGCAACCATGCATGATATTTTTACCCAGAATTGATTTATGGGCCATGGAGACACGATATCAATCTTATGAAGGGCAAAGTGACTCTTCCTCCTCTAGGTGCAATGAGGCTGGGGAGTTCGCAGAGATTTTGGAGACTAAAGATGCTGTTAAAACTGCCTCATATCTATGGAACTCCTTTATTGAGCAGGTTGAATCTATACGAGTATGGGCATCCTTGATGATTCTGGTATGCCTACTTTCTTTAGCTGTGAGTTATTTTTAAAAGCTGCTAAAAGTATTAGAGAATAGTGATAGCAAAGCTTGGAAATATAAATACTCCTTGCTTAGATCTTTTGAAAACTCATGGCTTTCGCAGAAACATTTTGCATTCTTCGATTTATTGAGTTGGACTAATATTGATGTTTTTGGTATCTCTTTGCATGCAAAAGTGTGTTGGCTCTTTTTCCATTTTTATAATTGAGATGGATGTGTCTGGCTTTTTCATTCTTTTGCCTAAGGTCGCTCTCAACATTTTCCATTCCTGGCTTCTTTTCTGTAGTTTGCATTTATGAAATAGAATARGGTACATGGTTTGTATAAATATGGGAGAAGGAGCAGTTATTACTTGAGGTTGCCTAGGTAATTGTGCTGTATTATATTATGTAGGACAACCATTAAAAATGAATTTTTTTGCATTGTTCATACCATATGTGTGTCATTCACTGCATAGTTGAAGGATGAATGAGTGAGATCATTTTTATTCACATAGGTCCAGTACCTCTTTGGTTTGTATGGGGCATTAGGTCACTTTTGTTAGATATCTCCTAGCAGTGAGCTAGTGTAAATGGGAAAAGATATAGGAATATTCTTCTGGAAACTACATGCTGGCTACATTGCAATGTCTTTGGCTGTTGAAGGTTTCAGCTTCTCAATTCCTTGTATATTGCAATTTCTCTTACATAAACTACATGTCAAATGACTTATGTTGACTCTTACATTAAAGGTGACAGTTTYTAGTTATTGAATTTTGTTCCTTTTAGATGCTCTTTTCTATGTGAAACATGATCCCTCTTTATTTCAATTTGTGGTCCACCCAAATTGCTGCTGGAATGCTTCCCCGTATCAGGTCAAAGATTTCCCTTGTGAATTAACTTGCATCAACTAGAGATAATAGTTTGAGACTGGTATATCTCAGGCTCACTATTAATCCGAAAAGTATTACCCAGTTTGGATCTTCTGTTCTAAATTTTATACAACGTCCTCTCTTCTTGCGCCCTTAATTGTCTTGCCAATTGCCATTGTATAGCTTTTCAATTTGTCCTAATTTATGCAAACCTCTTGTACGAGCTAATATCATCCTAAATTCTCAATATGGAGCTAGGTACTCACTGAACATTTTATCTACTTAAACAGGCAACATCAGAAGTACCATTTGTAGATCTTCCTTGTAGAATAAGGCAGTTTTTCAGTTCTGAGATGTTGAATAACAACAGCCTCTCCAGTCCCTTAAAGGATACTGTACCCAGGTTTGTCGTGCAGGTAGATGGGAATTTGAATCATGATATGTTGATCGAGACCTCAGCTGCAAAGTTGTCAAAAGATGTAGTTCAATATTTTGTTCATTTGGTTCATCTAGGAAACCATAATCAGTTAAGCTCATCAGGTGAGAAGAAACTTTGTGAGAGTCATGAAGGAAATATTGATACATCACATCAAAGCTTATCACCAGGATCAGCCTCTGGAAATGTGAGCAAATATCCTGTTGCTCCTGTTACTTCTGTTGCAGTTCGGAATCCTATGAAAGGAAAACCAAACTTGATAATAGCAATATCCACCTTTGGCTATCAAATTTTGCGTTATCCTCATTTTGCGGAACTTTGTTGGTTTACGTCCAAGTTGAAAGAAGGTCCATGTACTCACATTAACGGACCTTGGAAGGGCTGGCCTTTCAATTCTTGCATTTTATGGCCTGTCAACCCACTAGAAAGGGTTACAGTTACCTGTACCTCCAATATGACTAGGAAAAAGGAAAAATCATGTGTAGTTAGAGGACTCACTGCTATTGGTTTATCAGCATACCGAAGTGAATATGCATCCCTTAGAGAAGTTTGCTTGGAGGTTCGGAAAGTTCTGGAACTCCTTGTTGGACTTGTTAATGATAAGATTCAGGCTGGGAAAGACAAATATAAATTCTTCCGTCTTTTGTCACAAGTGGCTTACTTTGAAGATATGGTTAGTAACTGGGCATATACACTACGAAGGTAACTGCTTGAATTAATTACAGTAATTTCTTGAATGAATTATTTGCTTTTTCAATTCTCATAAAAGAAAGAATCTTATTTTTTTTTTTTTTCTTTTTTCAGCTTTGAGGTGGATGCTCAGGTTTTGGAGACTCGAATTGGTACAGAATCTTTAAATAATAGTGTTATCTGCAAGGACAGTCTTCCTGAAGGCAATGATTGCAAGCAAAATATCTCTAATGACACTTTGCGTGAACCAGATGTGCTACGACAAGATTCACTGGAAGCTGATGCCAAGATAAATGAACGTCCRGTTTTTCGGGCTAATGGGGATTTAAGTTCTCCAAAGAGAGGTGATGAGGTTGCAACTGTGGTTGAGGAACCTTCAATGCAGGGGGTGTTGGATAATTCTGCCTGTGATGGTCSYGTACAGAATGGGATTGGTTCAGAATCCCCCAGGGAAATAGATGCTAAAAATCAGAATGGAATTGATGGTGATTGTGGATGCATCAAGGATTCTAATGGATTGATGCAGCAAAATCCTGATGCTCTTTTAAAGGATGTTCCCTATAGCTTGGGTGACGCATGGGGTACTGAGGGCTCTGACAATGCAATACTTTGCAATCAAGACAGTGGTATTCTATGTACTGGAAGTGGTTTCCAATTGGAAGGCAGTAATGGAAATTCTTCTAGGTTTGCAGAGATGTCTGTTGATCGTCCAAACTATTCTGGCATAGTTTGCATGTATTATTGTTGCTCCCATTGTATGGTCAACCTCCGGCAGTTGTTGCTGAAAATTCTCAAGTATGAGTGGGAAGTTAAAGGAAGCAATTTGACCGTCGAAGATTTTCATGATTTGGCATCCTCTTTATCCGCGAGTCTTCAATCAGCAGTAAGGACAGTGTTTGCGACTGAGAGTCCAAGCSATGGCTACGATGTAAAGCTGATAGAAAGTAACAAAAGTAAAGATTTCCAATGCCTGGGATCATGCACTTCTCAGTGTAATTCAGGTAAGAGGTTGACACCTATGAATTGTAGTTGTGATTCAACAGGAGATGGTTTAACAATAGAACCAGATTTCTCAGAGAAATCCAGACATGGGTATGACTTGAAATTCATTTTCAGAGACCTTGTACTGGCGTCTCCAACGGCTGACCATGATGTCCTTTTTCACTGTAAATTTGAGAAATTATGCCTTTGTTCTCTTGTAGACTGCATAAATATGAGTAAGAGCCTTTAGAATGTRGACATAAGGCAGAGKGTTGTAGAAAATGAAAATTTTGTATTGCCATAGAGCTACAGGTGAATTCMTTTCTTCGATTATCAACTGATGAACCAGTAAATATTTTACATCTGTTACTGCTACCTTTCTATCTGGAAACTGATATTGCAAATGGGGTCAAGTATGCGACCAATTATGTTGTCCGTGCATTTTACATTATATTTTCTTCGTTRTTTAAAATGTTTATTTTAATTTTTTATTTATTAAAAATATGTCACATTTCATCTATTAAGAAATAATTAAWTTTTGAAATTCTTTTGATCATTGTTTAATTATCGAAACAGAATATTCAACTTATAAAGTCACTTTTACCTACCTATTGACAATATCAATAGCTTGTTTGATTTCTTGGACCAACCAAGACAATGAATTTATAACAATACTGAAGGAACCTTTGGGTTTTTGTAACTTCTGCAATCCACAAAAGCTCAATAACTGCAAAGTGGTTGGTATGCAATGAAGAGTAAACTAAAAGCACACAAACGCAGTATTTAATTTCTTTTGAAATCAAATGAGGGTCACCTGCTTAAAATTTTAGACTCATCAATCAAAGAGTCACAGTGACATTTACAATGAAGGGTTAATTTAACAACTCGTATTAACCCTTGAATCTTAATCATATMTTTTTGGGAAAAGGTTTTATATCCTAAATAATTTTGAAATAGACCATGTAATCCAAAGATAGGGGAACAAACTCCTCTTATGAATACTCTTGATAACACAATTTGAGCCCAAAGATGGTGAGATTTCACAGAGATAAAAGCTTTTGATTCCTTGCACTTTTTCAAGCTTTTGAAAGTCTCTTTTGGAAGTATGCTTTTATTTACTTAATCCCAATATACACATTAAAAGTTTATTTAATCCCAAGATATTCATTAAAGTTCTTATTATAAAAAATGGCCTAAAAATTCTTTTATACCCAAGACCCAATGGTTAAAAACTAGTCATTTTTTTTTAATTTTGGAGTGTCTATTTTAAACATCTGAAATAAAAGAATTTTCATCCAAACACTTTCTAAATGGATATTGACTCAACACATTTTAACTTTAGATAGTCGAAACATCTTGAGATTAAGAATCTTCGAAATAAATTTCATACCCCAAGTCTTCATAGATTTCGAACAACTAAAATTTGAATATGTTTTATCTGAAATTTTACTAAAAGAATTTCAAAATCTACACTAACTAAGRTTTGGACGATCAAAGTATACGAAAATCTAAACCTGACGCAACACATTTCTAAGTTCGGACTTTGATTCTCAACTCTTCGAATGGTTGAAATTTAGTCTCATTGAATCCAAACCTTAGCTAGAAAGATTTCGAACTCTCTAAGGTAAAACATACCGATCAATGATATAATAAATTGATCTAAAATTATTATTAAAGTGGCATCTTTACTTTTATATTAGAAAAGAAGATAAAATGAGAGAAAAAATATTAARTAGATTAAAAGAAATTGATTTGAAAATTAAATAAAAGTAAGTATAGAAAATTATATTTACTAGTATTTTAATATTTGAAATGTGACGCACCTATCAAAAATTTATAAAGAAAATTTTATTTTAATATATCTTAACAAACGAAAAGAATATATCATTTTAAAAATCCACAAAACAATGCTCCGTGGCTGACAAATATACTCGGAAGTAAACCAGCCTTACCATTCTTTATTTTTAGCTCAAAGATTGTCTAAAAATCATGTTTCATAGTTTAAATATTTTCTAACAAACATGTATTCCAAAATTAAATAAAAATATTTTATACTCCCTTAAATTTTTTAAAATATGTTACAATAATTTTTTTTCCTTCACATCCTGTCGTATCAAGACATCATTATATATTATTTTCAACTTCATCCTTATTTAATTTTTAAACAATTCTATTTAGCCTGTACAATCTAGTATTTTGCTCTCATTTTATCTCATTTTTTGTATGTAAACAATCCTCTTCAAAAATAAGGATAAAAACGTCTTTTAATAGTAATTTAGATTAATTTATTGTCTTCTACTTAATAATAATTTTAAACCAATTTACTCTTAGGCCAAAAAAGGATAAAAAATAGAGGAGAGGATTCTTTTCAATAAGTCATTTTACATTTATAAACGAATACCAATATTACTCCTATGTATTGATATCAGGCTTATTGTAATGCATTTTTATATTATTTGATTGCTTATTTATTTTCTTAATATATTTTAAATAAGATTTAGAATTTATTTAAAGTACAAAAAATAAAGAAAAATGTAGCAAAATTAATTAATTTTGAATTCAGGAAAATAAGGGTTAATTTGAAATTGTTGTTGGGGAAAATAGTATAAGGGAAAGTCTGGTACTGTCAAGAAAGTTGATTAGTATTTGGTAAAAATGTATTGTCTCAATAAGCAGTTTATTAACTAAAATTAATTTAACTTGTKAAATGACATAAASGGACATTTCATAATGTAATACTTATTTATAAAAAATAAATACATTATTTTTTGTTTAATTTAATTAGTTGAATAACGTTATAAATTAATAAATTATTACGTTTTATTTAATTAAATTAATTTAATTATTACAATAATCAATAAACTAACAAAAATATAATAAGTTAAATAATCAAATGTTTCTTTTATTTAATTTAATTAGTTAAAATATTATTACAAATAATGTATTATTATCTTTTAGGAATTAAGAATAGAGTATGAGCTTAAATTTGTCATTTGGCATTTAACACTTGCTTTTTCCGAAGCCGTCAGAGCTGCTTTTAGAAAAAGCAGATAAGTTTTACCAAACAATTATAGAGATATTTTTAGCTATAAGAACTGCTATGCCAATAGGGAAAACAACTCCAAATGTACCATGAGAGAAGATAGAAGAATGATATATTAAGTAGTCAATGTAATAAATAATTAACTTATATTTTAAATTTACGTAATATTATGGCTAATTTGAGATTGTTACGATAGAAAAAATGCTGTTAAGAAAAGTGTTAGGAGGGAAAGCAACGCTTTCCCCTGCTGCTTTTAGGGAAAATTTAATGTTCTAATTTTTCTTAAAAGCGATTTTCTTCACAGCAAGTAAAGTTTATCAAATATCATAATAATTACTTTTGACCCTAAAAATAATTTTTTATTTTAAAAAAATAATATCAAATGCACCTTAAATTACATAAATATATACATTAATTTCGATAAGAGCTGTCACGAGGCTTTTAATGGCTGCKCCCAACAGTATCAGTTACCACGAAAAGGAACACGCATCGCCCTCCAAAATTATTAACGTGCTTTAACTCCATCATCCACCGAAAGGATGACTAGGGAAGAATGAATATTCATCACCCTTCATAAATTGGCAGCCCTGTTCATCGTCACTTCGAGATTATCAATACACAGATAGCTGAAACTCTTTTTAAGTTCAGGACAAGAAATATGCCATATTCAAAGAATTCAAAGCTTCATGTAGCCTTGTTCCCATGGTTGGCTACTGGCCATTTCACTCCATTTCTTCATCTGGCAAACGAGTTTGGTAAAAGGGGTCACAAGGTCTCTTACTTGTCGCCCAGAAAGCCAAAGCTACTACTTGAGAGCAAGAATCTTTATCCTGGCCTTGTTACCTTTCATGAGGTTTCTGTACCTCATGTTGAAGGCCTCCCTCCTGGTACAGAGAATGTCTCTGATGTCCCAATTTTTTTGACGCCTCTTGTGGCATTAGCTTTTGACTCCATGCGCGATCAAGTGGAAGCATTGCTGCATGAATTGAAGCCTGATATTGTGTTCTATGATGCTGCTTTTTGGCTTCCAGAAATTGCTCCAGTAATTGGCTTCAAAACTGTGTGCTACAATGTGGTTTCTGCTGCCTCCATCGCAATTGCATTTGTACCGGCTCGCACAATTCCCAAAGATAGGCCRTTAACAGAGGACGATCTTGTGCAACCCCCAGCTGGGTATCCATCTTCCACTGTGGTCCTTCGCAAGCACGAGGCTCGTTCCTTGTTGCCTCTGTATGGCGATTTGAGTGGCATGTCCATGTATAATCGGGTTACAACTGCCTTAAGAGGCTGTGATGCAATTGCCATAAGGACTTGCAGAGAATTGGAAGGACCCTTTTGTGATTATTTAAGTAGCCAATTTCAAAAGCCAGTGCTCGTGTCAGGGCCGATCTTGCCAGAGACGGATAAAGAACCACTTGAAGATCGGTGGTCTGAATGGCTCGGCAGGTTTGAGCCCGGGACAGTGATATTCTGTGCATTTGGGAGTCAATTGATTCTTGAAAAGGGTCAATTTCAAGAACTCGTTCTGGGGTTTGAGTTAACAGGGCATCCATTTCTGATAGCCTTGAAGGCACCAGTGGATACATCTTCCGTCAAAGAAGCCCTGCCGGAGGGGTTTGCGGAGAGGGTTGAAGGAAGAGGAGTGGTTTATGATGGTTGGGTGCAGCAGCAACAGATACTTAYGCATCCATCAGTTGGTTGCTTTGTGAGTCACTGTGGGTTTGGATCAATGTGGGAGTCTTTGATGAGTGATTGTCAGATTGTGCTTGTACCATTTCTAGGTGACCAAATCTTGAACACCAGGTCTCTGTGTGCAGAGCTTAAGGTTGCTCTAGAGGTRGAGAAAGACGAAAATGGTTGGTTTTCAAAGGAGAACTTGAGCAGTACCATCAAATCTGCAATGGGTCAAGATAGCGAATTGGGCAACTTGATWAAAAAGAATCATGCATGCTGGAAGGGAACTCTCATGAATCCTGAGTTCATGAGGAACTCRGTGGAGGACTTCATTGCACAAACTTWTGAGCTTTAGCCCTTCGACCAGCTTCTTGCTGAGGCCAGGACTGGCTTCCTATTTCGAACAATAATTGATGGAGAACTTGCCATCCCTGGATTTGGGCCTTGTTATTTCTTCATTACTGTAACAACATGCTCCCTCTGGTTTGTCTCTGCTTACTTTGGCAATTTTAATTAATGCATTGCCTCCCTTTGTCCTAAGAATGGAGAAAAAACCAACACTTTTTAGGTTCCATTTGGATTCTATCATATTAGAGTGTCATGACCTCCATTACGACTATAAGATTTCAGTTCTGTTTCATTTTRTAAATCTGAAATTACCAATCCAACTTCCAATTTCAATATCATTTTTATAAAAGAAAAAAAGAGAAAATCTTTAACCCCAAACAATTTAAAATTTTAAAATTTTCATTTTCTTGCCTCTTTTAACCTAAAAATCTTTCTTGAATTAAGAATATTTTTCTTAATTTAAATTGCCAATTTGAGTAGATCATGAGCTTGTTAGATTATCGATGTTGAATTATATTCGCATTATATATTTGTACATAGAAAAAATAATTTTTAGCTCAACTTGATCGAATGAAGAGGGGWAATTATATTCAATTATAGCTTTACCCTCATCCCTTTTCATATCCAAATTCATATTTTCAAAGCTCTTATCTCTTAATTATCTTATTTCTAAGAAGGAATACTACTAAGCGTAATTTTCCATTGAATATTTGAAGTTGTTTCTCTCTCTCTCTCTCTCTCTATCAGTAGCCATTACGATTGAGTTTATTGATTTACTGGCTCTCTTGATTGATTGTCCCCCTCATCCTCATACGGCACGCACGTAACTCTGAATTTGACCTTCTATCATAATGAAAATGATTTGGTCCTAGACAAAGGAGGACTATATTGATACAATAGTCGACAATGACTAAATAACTCTAATGTAATAAAATAATCGATTATATTAAAAAAGTTGGATAATCAGACTTCGATCAGACTCATATCAGATTGGGAAGGATTTGGAGGTAAGATMCAATTAAAACAAGTTTACATATGTTTTTATATGTATTTAATTGGAACAAATTTTCATGGATTAGGACGGAATTGAAAGTGGGGGGAAAATGACCATATGAGAGGGAAAGAATTCCCTCTAGAATCAGGAAGGGTATTTTGGAACTTTTAGTCCAGCAACTACTCTTATCCACAATAAATATAGATAAGTTGATCCACGTGGCATTATCCTTTGTATATAGAGGATCAATTTTTGGGCTCCTCTTTATTTCTTAAACTCTCTTCTATAATTCTTAATGTGAAAAAAAAAAAAGAAAAAGAAAAATGATGAATCTTGAAAATTTGGTCCTTAGTTTGAATGAATCTTGAAAATTTAACGTGATAAATGGATAGCGTTGCCTACTATAGAATGATTTGTAAATATTTAACTATTAAAATAGAGGAAAAGAAGTATTTGAATGATTAAAAATATATATATAATTTGTTCTCTAATTAATATTAAAAAAATATGGAACGAGTGTCACCAAAAATTGTATTAGAAGATGAGCGGCCTAAACAGATTCTTAATCTGCCCAGAAGGCCTAGGAAATGATGATCCAAGTAACTCCATAGATGGTGATCATTCATAGTTGTGGCAGACCTTGCTAGTTACTTTCACTAAGATCTAGGCTGTCGTCASAATACAATTCACATGCAAGATTCTCAGAGAGCACAAATTGGCAAATTCAAAAGCTATAACTGTAGTTCATGCAGGCTTTGGATGAATTTTTCTATGCATTCATTCATAAAGCTTGGCCTTGCTATGTTTTCCTTCCACTTTGCATGGTTTTCCTTAACCAAAATACCAACATTACTATCTTCATCCATCACTGATTTTATTGCTCTGCACAAATTCTCCTTCAAAAACCATCCATTTTCGTCCCTCTCTACCTCAACTGCAACCTTTAATTCTTCAGCTAGCAATCTAGCATTCAGGATTTGGTCACCCAGATGTGGAATCAGCACAATTTGGCTATCACTCATCAATGACTCCCACATTGATCCGAACCCACAATGATTAACAAAGCATCCTACTGATGGATGACTCAGTATTGCAGGCTGTTGCACCCACCCTCCATGAACCATACCCCTTCCTCTTATCCGATTTTCGAATCCTCCTGGCAATGCCTCTTCAACACTTGTGGCTCCAAATGGTGGTTTTAGAGCTACCAAGAATGGTAGACCTGTTAACTCAAACCCCAAAACAAGTTCTTGAAACTGCTCCTTTTCCAAGACCATTTGGCTCCCAAAAGCACAGAATACAACGGTGCCTGGCGCGAATGCATTGAGCCACTCTGCCCACTGGTTTTCCAAATGCTGTTCTCGTGGTTCAGGCAAAACTGGCCCTGTTAGAAGCACTGGCTTCTCATACTCACTTGAGATATAGTCACAAAATGGACCTTCCAGTTCTCTACATGTTCTAATCGATATTGCATCACATCTCTTCAAAGAAGTTGTGATGCGATCATAGAAACTTATGCCCTTACCAAATTCAAGATTTATGAAAGACAGAGATTTGGCTTCGTGCTTGTGAAGTACAACCTTCGATGAAGGGTAACCTGGTGGTGGTTGCATTAATTCCTCATCCGTAAGAGGTCTGTCCGTGGAAACTTTTCGTGCCGGGACCAATGCAATTGCGATAGAGGCAGCACAAACGACATTGTATTTCACTGTTTTGAATCCAATTGCAGATGCTAATTCCGGAATCCAGTGAGCCATATCATAGAAAACTATTTTTGGCTTCAATTGCTGGAGCAATTCTTTAACTTGATCACGCATAAGATCCATAGCAGTTGCCAGGAGAGTGGTGAGATGTATAGGTATGTCAGAAGCAGTCTCGGTGCCCGGAGGGAGGCCTTCAACAGGAGGAACACTGAGCGCGTGGAAGGTAATGAGATCGGGATGAAGATTGATGTCATTCAGTTGAAGTTTTGCCTTATTTGGCAACAAGAATGATACCTTATGGCCCTTTTCAGCAAGCTTGTTAGAGAGCTGCAAGAATGGCGTAATGTGACCAATGGCAAACCATGGAAACATGACTGTGTGAAATTTTGAACTATTTTTCTGGGCCATTTTTTGCCTTTTTTTGGCTGTAACCTTTTTCCTTGTATTTAATTCGAAAACTTTAATCGTTGTATTTACTATATTTGGGGCTCGTTTCCTGACTTTTTCTCTCTTGGTTTAAGGTTCTAAAGATGATTTTGCCCGATCATCCCTCTAGTAAAATTGAACTAGTCTCTCGTTTTGCCTCACCAATAACAACTCAAAAGACCATCTTATGATTCATTGTCCATTTACATGGCACGGATGGTATCATCTTGGACTTGTTCTCCTCCAACTTATAGCAAAATCTACTTTTAAACTTAGACCTGTATAGTTATTGCTATCAATTTGTCCTATAAATGAACATTGGTGGCACGATTCGATGGTATCGGTTACCATTCTGAAATATTGATTCCTCTCGCTTTCTTTTCTCAATGACTGACCTTTTTTATATTCATATTTACTTTCTGAATTGACATTACCTTTTACTTTTATCGTAAAATCTCATATTATAAATYATTTTTTKAAATTCATTAAAAATTATTAACGATGTAATGTAAGATACGTAATTCKCATGTATTAAGGTCAAAAGCAATAGAAAAAGGTGATTCGCAAAATTTTGTTAAAAATTAAAAACCTTTTCATTCTTGTATAATTTTTAATTTTTTTTGGTAAAAATGTATTTTGATGAGTTGGTGAAGCAAGTCAATGCTTCTTTTGATTGCATGTTAAGGAGTTCACCTCGTTTTATTATTGCAATTTCACTTAATTTATTGCCCAATTATTGCATCCTCTCAGCTAACTTAATTGTCAGATGTCACGCCTGAAAATCACCTCCTAATTTTTTATGATTTGAGGTAAGCTTCAACATGAAGTATATTAGGTATTTACCATTTATTAAATAATAAATTTTCTCATCATCGATTTGTACAAATGAACTAAATTAATAATTTTTAATAAAATAATATTTTTACAGAAAAACTTTGTCTAATCATTCAATCCAATTCGCATATTCTTATTTATTTTTCTTTACATTTAAAATTGTCTAAAATCTCATTCCTAATTTTTCGTATAGTATCTAAAATTTTGAAAATAAAAAGGATCCGTAAAGAAGGTAAAACTTTTACTCATCATTATTTGTTAACTCTATTCACAAAGTACGTATTTGACARGTTCCTTAAAAATTTTAAACTCCTTATCACTTGAATCTGTTTAATATAAATTCTCATTCGATATAAGGATTTAAATTTCTCTATAAAATATAAATAAAATTTAAAATTTATCATTTCTTGAAATTACTACAGGTAACCTACTAAACAATGGAGTGGTACTTGTAACTTACTTATCTGATAATATTATTTTTAATGTTGTTCCTAGGAAGACATTATAAAATTTGGCCTAAACTCAGAAGGCGACCCACAGAGATACGGCACCGTATATCGAGGAATATCTTATTATAATATGTTTTCATAATCTTACTCGAACCTTTTATTTCTTTAATCTTTTACCGTTCCGATGATGTTTGTTTACRACTATCTTAGCCGGTGATATGTACAAAAAGCGTCCATCGTTCAATGCATTTGCCTTTTTTCAATTTTTTATTTTATTTTTTTATATCACACGTATTCTCATTTTATAAAATTAAATTCGAATCGATGGGATTGGATTTATAGAATTTTACTCTTATTCGTAATAAAATTTGATTCGAAACTCTTTTAATATTGCATCACAATTAGGGATTGAATATAAAACCTCGCTTTAATTTAGCATCAGATAGCATATTTATCTATATGTTATTCTTTCTTCTTTTTTGAACACTAGTATGAGATAACATATGCTGCACTTTTTTTTATTACGTGTTCTTATATTATTTTATAAATTTGTCAAATAAATATTTTATATTATATATATAAAATAATATTCATTCAYCYRAAATAYTTCTTATAGTAATATAATATGATGTTAAAGAATCATATAAGAATTAGAAGTTTAGATACAATGTCATTTGAACTAATGATAATTTTTTAATTTTTAATTTATTATACTTATTTTATTAGGATCATATTATGCTTAGTTTTATTATTATGAATGCTTAAATTTATAATACTATTTTAATGTCTTAATCAAGTTGGCAAAATGGCCTGAAAATTGAATATGAAAAAAATAATTTGYAGAAAAATGAAAAGAGTATATCGTCATTGGATCCATATAATATAATTAAATTATATTTGTTATGAATTTTAATTTTTTGTGTCATTGTATTAGTCTACATTCAGTGCACGATTTCAAATTATATTAGAATTCTAATATGATTTTTTGTGCACACTTGAGACTATGAGACTATATGATCACTATTTATTAATTGTATATAGTACCGTCCATGTAAAATCTATTTTTTATTTATTTTTTAGTACATAYTTCATTTTTAGTTATAARGAGATTACAAGRAAAAACCTATAAAGAAGTATTATTCAAAATTCTCTTCTCATTCTCAAATGTCATCTTTCATATTTTTATTAACTTCATCTAAAACCCTATAATTCAAATTGAACTCAATTATTCGATAAATCTCATGGATTATAATTCCTTATTTTATTTTTAAAATTTTATTCTTTTATCTTGTGTTACATTTCACATTTCAAATAATATTATTATTGATAATATTTCATTAGTGAAAAGGTTATTTAAAAATAATTCCTATGAATTATAATATTTTAGCATAATATAGATATAGATATAAATATAGTATTACATTACAGTTTTTTTCTTCTTTTATAAAAAATATTATGACATATTATTAATGATATTAACAGCATAATATGTATTGGAATGCTATGATTTCCCAAGGCTAAACATCTGTTTATGGACTCTCTCTCTTTTTTTTTTTCCCCCCTTCAATAGATTAGAATGATAAGTTAGAAGGCATTGTAGGCAAATAACAGGTAAAAAATTATTTTATAATAATTTTACTCATCATTGTATTAAGTTTACCCACAATTTTGTAATATTTGAATGCCTTTTGTGTATAATTGTTAGCTATGTTTCAAATTATGAGTCATCCAAATTTCATAATTTACTCATTGTTCTCTTATAAAAAAGACTCTTAGAAACCAAATTAAGTCCCTTTTTTTATGCAGACAAAGGTAATACAAAAAAATAAAATCATTAAATAATTAAAAGATTTGTATTTAAAATGCAATTTATATTTTAAGAATAGAAATAACAACAAGAAATCTCGTAATACGTTCTCTTATAATATTCATTATATTAATTAAAGCACGACMTATATAAGGAAAATAAAAAATGAAGCAATAGATTTAGGTGAATTTAGGTATAATTCTCTCATTACATAGAAATAAATATCCACAATTAACCTTAGCTGTCACATGACGAGAGGCAAAAGTACATTGTGTAAACAAAGTTTGGTTTGTCTGATTATGAAGTGATCCATAAATAGAGGGGCATCACATGGGGATGTGCTGGCATCACTTTGTTGTCATCTTCTCCAAGTTCTTGCTTCTCTGCAATTAATTGCGCACACACCTCACTATCACACACCACAAAATKATTATATATTTATTTCTCTCAATAATACRCCCCCATGTTATGTAAGAGGCTAAAYCAACTATATTGTTTTCTTTTTTTCCCCTTAAAGAAAGAATCGTTTCTATTAATATAAATAATTTCATATTCATCAAAATGATATTTTTAATATTACTCATAGTTCTATCTTCAAATATCTTATAAGGAGCGTTGTTAAAATGATAAATCAGAAGATAGTTTTACTATGAAGAGAGGCTGGAGTTTTTTGAATGAGAGGGAGACAAGACAGAAAGATGGAAATGATAGACTTTACATCTTCTAGTACGTTTTAAATTAATATCATCTTTTAATTCCCAAAATAGAGTAGGAGAAAAGAGCTATTAAAAGAGTTAAAAATATAAATAATCGTAGAAGAAAAGAATTATTAAAAGAGTTAAAGAATATATATAAAATCGTGCTTCAATTTATTAATGTTAAAGAGATGTAACAAAACTTATAACAAAAAGTATCAAATATTTGAACCTTGCTTGTTAAGCCTGTATCACACACATAACCTGGGTAAAAATCAGCTGAATTCACGTAAAATATGCAGTATTATGCATGCGTGTAGGAGAAGTATGTCTGATATATAGTAATGATATTGTAACAATCTTMTAGCAATGGAGGCCCAATCCCACATGGCCTCCCAAGTCAGCATAGAAAAGGACAGCCTTTTCTTGAAAACCATATAAAACAGCAAATCACAAGAACCCCATGTGGGTCTTTTGCTAGAATCAATAGCTTTCCAAACATGAATCCTGTTGATCGTGAATCATCAACTTGTAAAGATGAAAAGGTCTCAGAGCCTGGAGATCTTCTGGATGAATCTTGGTTCTTCGGGAACTTGCTTCACAGAAAAACAAGGATGTCCAGATGTTATTCTGATCCTTGTCCTTCCTCAAACTATACTGAAGAAATGTTGGCTGGAAAATCCTTTGAAGAAACCTTTTCATCCTTGCAGAAACTTCCTGCAGATGGGGAAAACTTACCTCGTTCGGCATCAGCTTTGATTAGAACCCCGTCGTTGCCTGAAGAATCCTCGTCTCAAGCGAAGCAGCAGAGCCATCGTCTTGACAGAGGAAATAATTCAACTGTACAGACATCGGTTAACAATCTTTCTCGTGCACCGTCTCTGCCATCTTCTATAGGGAGGGAAGAGATTCAAGATGAAGAAAGTGATTTTTCTATGAGCAGATTGATTAGGCAAGCATCTTTGAAACATCCAGATACCTTACCCCCTAGACATCTTCCAAAGGTAGTTATAATCTTAGCTTTTCTAATGATCAAGTTTACCCAGGTTATGGGACATTGTTTTTCATGGTTTTCTTGAAATTTTTCACAAGGAAGACTGACCATGCAATTTCAGGCTGTGGTACAGGGTTCCAGCAGCACACCAAGGAACCGCCAGAGAAGAAAACCAGACCTTGAATGCTGTACCACGGAGAGCTCAGAGGGAACGATAAGAAGGCAAAACTCCATTACCAGAAGCAAGTTAACAAAGAGCTCGAGTGATCTTGTGTCTCAAGAGTTACGTGGTTTGAGGGACTTGCGTATAAAATTTGACAAAGTCGAGTTGGAGAACAAAAAGGGTAACAAAATTGCAGGTATGCAAGAAAAGAAACAGCATATTAGTCGCGAGGAGAAGATGAAGACATGGCAAGCACAGAACCAAAGCTTGGATAATGGTCCGAGGTCAGCAGAAGACATGAAAGCACAAATTAAGTTCTGGGCAAGAGCTGTAGCATCAAATGTGCGCCAAGAATGTTGATCAAWTTCAGATTTATCATTAATAAGCTTCAWTATACATGTTTAATTAGATAGCATTAATATTTYTCAAACTACAATASCAGTATAATTTATTCAAGATTTGTAACTGATGAAGATGTTCTTTTTGACGATTCATTTCTAAAATGTCTACTGAAGTACTGGTTTAACTGTGCATTTTGCTGCCTTTTAGGTAATCAAATACTACTTTTTTTGGGTTCAAACACATAATGATTTGTAACAGTTAGCATCCTTCATGTGAACCATAGATGGATTGCTTTATTGACTTCAGTTAGCAGCTTTGTTCCTCAACCCGACCAATCCCATTGTTATGATCTGGAAARTGTCTGTCATCTGAAGGAAAAATGGCGGATCTTGGAAGCAGAACATGGTTGGGTGTCAGTTCAATTCATTTTCACCATTAAGGTAGTCAATCCAATGTGCCTGCTTTATCTTTTGGTCTGACAAATTCAATTAGCCTATCCAGCTTTAAAGAAAGAAGAGAAAAATGACACAGGTCAAAATGGACTCCATTTTGTAAGGTATCTGTCTATGACCTATCGTAGGAGTCTAGGACAATGGACATTTCATTTGAACTAATGGGCAGCAGACTCTCTCTCCCTTTCTCTGTTAGTTGGGGTGATTGGAATTGCTTTTTCCTCCTCTTGAAGAAGAAAGCAGAAGACAGTGCATAACACGATGAACTTGATTTCGGGGTTTGGAAGAGTGGCAAGTTTGGTAAGAAAAGATAGGAAGGGGAGGAAGTAACATCCTCTTATCATGAAAAATAATTCTACTTAGATCAATGAAAGATTAGTCCTTGAATTACTTGCATGTTCTTGTTAGAAGATCTAATATTGTCTTATAGCTATACATATATATTAGAAAACCTTGCCAAATTAGATTAAGGATGCTAGTTACCGTCTCACCTAAGTACTTAAAATTATTCGAAAAGATTCTATTATTGTTTTGACATGTGATATGAGTTGGGATATTAATGCATAATATCATTCAAGTATTTATATCTATTTATTGTGTCTATCACGATGTACTCCAACTATTTAAATCACCTACCATGCACTAATTTTTTCTTTTTCCTTTTTTTTCCCATCAAACTCCCGTTGTATTAGGGTACAAATGAGGAATATAAATTTTTAAAAGAAAACTTACAAATAAATATTAAAAATAAAAATAATTGAATAACGTTATGCCTCAATTAATGTATGAATTTTAGAACGAGAAAAAATTGCATCAATCATTTTTCCCTTTATTATTAGTGAGTTTTTCAATTAGGATAAATTTCACTATAGAAACACAAGTTTTTTGGGTAATTCCTTAAAAAATTGGGGCACATGTGTGATATCTTTTACTCATTCGGACAAAGTTTGAACTTTTAAGACCAATTTAGATTTTTTCAAAAATGAAAATCTCTCATCTGAAATTTTTACATAAATTCGGACAAAATGCCCAAATGAAATCAAAATTACTTTTTGGACCACAATAATTACACAATCATAAAAAATCAAGTGATAACAGATAACATGATAATTTGGAAAAAGGAATTGATGAACGAACACCATAAACCCCATCATCATCATCGTCTTCCCCAAAACCCCTGAAAATCCAAATGTTGCAAGCACAGCATTTGGTTTCTTCCAACTTCTTCTTCCCAGTGACTCAATTTTCTCAATTGGGATTCTGTTCACCTTCTTTTAACTCCCTTTATGGACCCTTTACCGCAAGAAACCACTCTGTGGCAGCCTACAACCACCGTACCACCGCCGCTGATCCATGGTCAGCCCAAGTTTCGGAAGAACCTACTATTAGCAGTACGACAACGGCAACAGCAGAAGAAGGGGGTCCTATAGAACTCCCATCTTCTACTCCGTCCATTTTTGCCTTCTCCGACGACCCTACTCCTCTGCAAACTGCRACCAGTCTTCTTCTCACTGGCGCCATCTCCGTCTTCCTCTTTCGCTCTCTCCGTAGACGCGCCAAACGTGCTAAAGAACTGGTATATTGATATGTTTAATATCTCCAATTTCTTGACCTCCGTAGTGTGGTTGAGTATACTTGTTTCGAAATGTATAATAAAGTTTTAATCTTGCAATCTTGTATTTGAGTTWGTGAAAATGAAAAGCAAAATAAATTTCTTTTTTTTTTCCTCGTCATTTCTCAGTCTTACATACATTTTAATTACAAAGTTTTCAATTGTATCTGAACAAATGAGAGAGCTCAAAAGCAAATGATTTACAGAATAAGGCACTCCTACATTACTTTTGATCGTGATCATCTTTCATCTTATTTCTTTGATAACCAAACACACAAAAATAGAAAACGAATATCTTCGTGGAATGTCATTTTCTTGTTCCTCGCAAAATCAATGATATGTATTTATTTACTTGATTGGTTATATCTATTGAATCCCTCGTTGGCTCTTTAACATTAGTTGATAGTGCTATTTGTTGGATATGCATATTATGTGATCATGACCCACACATTGGCATTCAATGAATGACATTTGAGACTACCTATCTTCAAATTGAATCAAGCCCTAATAATCAATTTGAAGAGCCTTATGGTAGTCTTTTTAGCCTTTATAGGACAATCTGACTAAATTTTGGTGGGTCCAGAAATTTAGGTCATCAGGATCGAAGAAGTCACTGAAAGAGGAGGCCATGGAAACTTTGAAAGTTATGGCACCGAAACCTGTTGWTGCCAAGTCTCCTCCTTCTCCTCTTCAAGCACTGTGGGGAGGTTTAACAGCTGGTGTGATTGCATTTTTTCTTTACAAGTTCACCACTACCATTGAGGCTGCTCTCAGTCGCCAAACACTCTCTGATAATTTTTCGGTCAGTCCTTCAAATAAACTAACTGCATTCTGGATACATTTTCATGGTTGTGCTAATTGGTTTCATAATGTGGGATGAAATTGCAAATTCAGATTCTAGATTTTGCTTACAATTTGCTGCTTTTGAAATTGTTATCTGAATAATTTCATGTCCGTTCAAGTCTTTCTGGACTCAAGTTGCTGCAAAAATCAATGCRTGAAATCTTGCACGCAACAGTGATCCTAAGTTATGCACCAGKTCATAACCTTGAATCTAGTGCATTTGCTTCTGGATTTCGTGCTTACTTTTATTTGTAATGTGTCTCTCCTGTTCAGTTTTTAATCTTCAAATTTATAGGCTTCAATTTCTTTTTGCACTCTGGAGATTATAAACTTAGTTTTGCATTAAAGTTCTATTCTTATTTGCTCTTATGAAATCTTTGTTTCAAAATTTATGAAAAGCMTCATGCCTAGAAAACATTTGGATTGCTCGAAACTTGAGTTTAAACAATTAGTTGTAAAATCTGCCCTCAGTGACAAATCATCCCTTGGAGAAGCCAGACCGAGTGTTATCGTGGCGTTAATGGATTATACAGCTGGAATATCTGTTTATGCATGTGAGTTCATCCTGACAGGTCAACAATTTTTCTTGTCCTGGACATATTTGGAATGACTTAGTGGAAATGTTAGATCACTTTGCTTTAGAAAGGCTATAACTTTTGATGAACTTGTGCAAATGATTAAACCTATTCAGATGCATTATGCACTTACATGTCTATGATGTAAATATCTTCTAGGAAAAAAGATCTCTTAACCAATCAATAATTAGATATTTTTGATTAGCATCCTCATAAGGACTGAAGGGAACAAAAATCACCTGTTCTTTTATGATCCTCACATGAGATGATGTACCCGCAACCTCTGTAAAGCTCGCATATTTTCGTAGTATTATTCATTTTCATGCCAACTTTATCCCCTTCTTTTTGCAGGTTCGGCAGATAACAATCACCATCAGGTATTCTTAGCATTTATTATAACCATATTTTTCTGTCAATTGATGTGAATCTCCATAAACATTTTTTGATCTTCTCTGCCAGGACCATTGTCAATGGATTGTGTTACCTTGCTACATTTGTTTTTGCCATAAACTCTTTAGGATTATTCCTATACTCTGGGCAGCTTGCTATCAACTCATTCATGGGAGATTCCGCAGCAAATGAAGCCAAGAATGCAGAAGAGCAACCGTTAGATTCATCAAGTGAATCATTGAAGGTTCCTGAGGATACTTCCGGAATAGACAGTGGCAGTGAGGATCAAAGAGCAGATAAAGCACGATAACAAAGATATATCAAGTCCATTAATGTGAATTGTTTTAATTCCCATCAACAATCTTGTGGGCAGGCTTGTAACTTGTAAGCGCTTTTAGGTCACTCAGCTTTGGAATGTTTTACATCTCTTGGTCAGTATATTCCCTCTTCTCTGTGCAGTCCTTATGATGACATATGTAATTGATACTTAATTCTTCCAGTGTGTATGAAGCATACTTAATTCTTCCATTTAACAATTTCATCGTTTCATGAATATCTCGAGTTTAGCAGCTGCCATGTACGTGTGTGAGAGGAATGAGAGAGGCATCTTTCTTTCCACTGCTTTCTGTCTAATAAAGAAACAAATAAATAATGCATGTTATTGATAAAAATTAGGACAAGAAAGATGTTTCATCTTCTGAGGAAGGGATAGAAAAACACAGTCAATGGGAACGGATTTCTCGCTGCTATTTAATGTTTTACTTAAACTTAGTTACATACCAGATCGTAACTCCTTGTCCATCCTGCGTGTTTGTTATTCGCATACCTTAGTAATGAAACCAATTGAAGCATCTTTTTGCACAGAGGGCACAATTTAACCTTTTCTGCGTGGAAATAATTTACCGGTCCATTAAAATAGCTGTTGTAAGTTAATATCTCAGTTATTTGACCATAAAATCAGGTTTGATCTTAGCATCAAGATGGAAAATGCCGGTCCCCAAGTACTGTTGTACCAGGTTTTACTGAAGTTGATTCCAATACCTGGAGCTGGAAACTATGTAGCTGTTACAAGTATGAATCTACCATATGTAATACTCTTGATTATTTAGGAACAAAACAAGATAATTCGTTTGGACTTTAGAGTTTGTATATAATGATTCTATTCGAGATATCCGACATGATTTTGCAATGGCCTAGGCTCTTTCTTGAAATCTTTCTCCTTCAATCCCCGCCTTCCCTGTGGGCATCATCTACTGGCGATCTATTGTGGACTCTCATGATGCTCAATAAACTTGCTGGCAGCAATACTTATATCGTGACCAATCTTCTTGAGAAAATCACMGGCAGCTGATTGATATTGATGAAAGGCTTTGTATTTCTGTCTAGATTTCCCACCATGATCACCGAAGAAACAAGCATGGGAATTGGACCAAGAACCCAGAACAGTAGAGTGGTAGCAAAATAAAGTTCCCGCATGCGAAGCTCCCAGAAATTATTCCCTCTTATGACTTCCTTTTCGACATATACTATAGGGATGTCACTATTTGGCATGCTTATGAGAAAATTAACATGAGAAAAGCACCTTGCTATATGCACAAAAGCACCAAAGGCTATCAGGAAGCAGATGAGAAGTGCAATATACTTGATGGAGATAATTGATGGGCTTGTATCTCCATAAACAAGATTGCTTGTGAAGATATTTCTTGATGAACTTCCTAACCATGCTCCTATGAGAGGGCTGAGGACTAGGGCAACTGAAGCCAGAGAACAAGCTGCTGATATGTTGTTGCCGATCACTGAAATAGCTGGTCCTCTATCTTTGGCATCAATCTGCAGAACATTTTTGACAAATGATCAGATTATATGATATGGGTTGCCATCAAAATAAAGACAGACTTGGTTTATCTAACCTTCATCATTCTTTCAACCCKAGCTCTTCTGTTATAAAGGGAATTGTCCATGACTGTAGTCTTTCGAAATCTCAGGTATCTGTATAGCAGGATAAGATGATATCCAAACATGATAAGCAAACATACTGGGACCAAAATCAAATCCAAGAACTCCTTCCTCCATGTCAGCTGCAATCTGCCTCCTGTTTCTCCAAATACATGTGTGCTTTTGGAGACGGACCTTTGCAGCTTTGATCAATGTCAACCATCATCGATGATTTCTATATTCTGGGTTGGTAAATTAAAGGTAGCTTGACAATGTTTATCTCAAAGTGGTCTCGTAGTTGAGTATTAGAAAAATAAGTACAACTCTGGCATCCTTGTATGCTATCTTTAATCAAGAAATGCATGTGGAGTCTTTTTTTGGTCTCCTCTTCTTAAGCAGTAGCATCAAACTCAAACGCCATTAGTTCACTCTCTTAAGCTAGTAATTCTACACTTCCCAAACAAGTTCAATCCGATCTGAGCCAGAAAATTTAAGTAAACATGCCTATAGAAGATTGCATTAAAATTTTGAGATAGTATTCATTGAACYTATGTAAATTGATCCTTTACAAGACAAGATCATTATTTTTTTACACACTAGTTTTTGGTCCCTGCTGGCGGCATGTTCCCATTTTCCATGAAAGAATGAAAAAGAAATTAAKAGAACGTACCCAGTACAGACTCAGCAGATGCCCAACCAGTAATTGAGGTCAAGGGACAACAAGCCAAGGAGGCAACAACCTAGAACAACAAATGACCACGGTAACYAGTTGCCAAAGGTCAACGAAATAGTGATTCACTTATGCGATAATTCATATATTATCGTATGTTTCTTTTTTTTTTTTTTATTCAAGATAAAATTTGGTTCCCGGATTCAAGAGGAAATTTTACAAAATAAGAAATCGTGACTATGAATTTAAGATATAAAAGGATCTCAATTCTTTATACCTCAAATGAAGCTATCTCAACCAGAGAGAGAATAAGGCTAAGAGGCAAGTGGAATATGCCTTACTTGAGGAAGTCCTAGTTTAGATCTTCCCTGGYATTAGCTGTTATGTCAAAGCATAGTGTTCCTTGTTTTGGAGTTGASAATACAAAAGAATATCCGAGGGGAAATTTGGTTGTRTGAGTTAAGACACGTCACATGATTCTTCGCCTAGTTTTCTGTTCTGTTATGCCCTTTGCATGTTTAATATTGATTCAAGTCTTAGAAAATGCTTCTCGAACCTTCTAAAGATGATGATCACAAGTCGAAACTTAATTGGAAAATTCGGCTACAATTTCAATCTTGATGATCATAAGTTTTTCACCATTATATTARGTGCATTASAAGTTGTATATTCTAAAATGTACAATCTTTTAAAACTTATGACTTACATATAAACCAAATCCCTCCAGAGTAAATGTATTCTTGAATTTCAACTTACTAAAGCACTTTTTTGCATCATCTTTAATAGCTATGAGGACTGAGGACACAAAGATCACATTGACTCCAAGATTGTCTTTACTCCTTTTCCCAATTACTCACTTTGATGTTCTGAGGTTGTCTGTATCACATGGAAAAGAAGGAACAAAAAGACCCAGAAAAGCYGAAAATGGTCGTCCGTTGTGGCCTCTAAAAGCAGCTTTTCTGTGAACTCCAAATTCACACAGAGACACACATATGGGCAGGGGAGCAACCTATGCATCACGAGCTACGTCCAAATGGTGAGTGAATTATTTATATATAGATGCTTTTCAAAAGCTTCACTTATAAGTTGTGACTACTGAGTCACCCTCAATGTTAGAGCATCYAAATGAGTGATGGGGCAAAGACAATCTGGGACTGCAAAGCAAGAAATTTCCAGAAAATTCTTGAACTTGGGGATGAACTGTCATTGAGACTTGCAGCTGCAGGCAGAACCGTAATGTTAGAATCGGTTCAACTTTGTGAACCGATGTTATTTTCTGCAGTGTCCTGGTTCTTGAACTGGAATAGCATGGGCTCTCTTTCTTGAGATTGGTCAAAACGCATGCAAGAGCCAGTTCTGAATTTGCATTAGAAAATAGGAGCATGATTTGCTTTTCCATTCTTTTGTTCTTGAAGTTCCCATTCACSGTTTTTTAACTAAAGCTTGTAAAATGCAGAGAGAGGTCAGATGCTTCCCTTCTCTGAATTAAGATTATGCAAGCCACATAATCACTATGGACTCAAAAAACCCATAGAAATTGCCACCCTTCTTGTCATTGCTCTCAACATAGGTTAGAGAAATGTCCATGTTTGTCTTTCTTGATAAAGAAACTTGGAACAACTTGGAACAACAACAAATATCCACTAGAAGTCCAGTTGGTCAGTGAGCACGATTTGTTACTCATACAGACTCGAAGCAAAGACAAAGAGCAGCCAAATCCCTAAAACGAACAAGGACTTTCCGGTGACTTGTTGGTCAATATCTTCTTAGATTCTATTCTCWATGTTTTGTGTTTMTACAGGTGAGACTCCAAGAATCGAAGTGACAATGRCTTGGCCAAAGTGCTCTGCAGCAACCATTGCTCCAAGGGAACWCGTGTAAAAGCGTTTTCTTCACAGCAATTGAAGTATTCTAAATACTTTCAAAATTTTCTCCTACAGCCCCTTCCTTAAAATTAAGCTCAATTGAAGTGGGAGTCAATACATGAAGTAACTCGGATTATTTTGAATTTGAATCCAAAAAAATTCATTAAAAAAAACAAAACTCTTCCTTCCTAAGAGATTTGCTCCATTTACAAAATTCCCTTTTATAAGTAAAAGAATACTGCAGTATAGTTTCTATGTCAATAATTTCACTGCAATTTACTCAAAAATTCATCTTAGATAGAAAAGGAAAACGAAAGGTTGATAGACATGTACAAACATGATAACGGCAAGTACAAAAAGGCTCTGCAACACTACAATCTCACTATCAAGGTAAAAATTTACTTTTTTTTTTTGGGAAAATCCAAGGTAAAAAATTACTAATAAAAAGAAGAGCACACTACGGTTTCCAATGCCACTTTTTTTAACCACACGGTCCTAAAGATTCCCTTTCCTTTTACAGCTCAGAACCCGACTCCAGCCGCGCCGACGCCGAATGTAGCTGAGCGATGCGGCTCCAGCTTTCTATTGTTCCAGAAACAACTATCAGGAGCAAGCTTAGCCGCCGCCGTTCTCATCGGCTCAGACTTACACCTGGTCAACACGAACGGCTCGTACCCCACTGCATTCACCAGCTTGTGCTCAATCATGGTCGCCATGGAGACCGCCGCTGCCGCCGGTAGGGAGCAAGACGACCTCGGCGGTTGCAGGAGGTGTTGCTGCTGCTGCTGCTTAACCTTTTGCTTCTGGGTTTTGCTSTCCTGGTACGGATGTCCYGGATTAGTGTCTTTGATTACTACTCTCTTCTTGGGTTCATCTGTTGCATTCACTTTTTTTGTTTGCCTCTCTGGTAACCATCTGATAAAGTCTGTACTGCAAACCCAGGTCTCCTTGGAGACTTCCATGGAGAGTTTTGGCTCGCACATCATCAGGAGCAAGCAATCCGGCAGTACATTTGATGATGTTGAGCTTCCTTGTTCATTCTTGGCGGCGTTTCCTATCATGGTTTTGTCTGGCTTTTCTGCGTAGACTCGTAGATTCTGGTKGTGGTCCTCTTCTGCGRCTCCAATTGCTGTTTCTTCTGGGTCATSTTCTTCTTTCTGGTGATATTCTGTATCCTTRAGTTCAGAATTTTGATGGGTCGTTGTCTCTTTTTGTTCACTGATTTCCAGGGTTGGTTCTTGGGTTTCTTCCTCTCTGGTTGACTCCTCTGTTTTTTCTTCATTCTCTTCTTCCGATTGAGTTTCTTTAGCAAGTTGTTCTGGAGTTTCTTTCTCCGTGTCGTCTTTTTCAAGGTTTTGTTTATCTGAGTTTCGAGATGAAGATGAATGGCTTGAGCGGCTGCTTTCTTCTTCCTCTTCTCCTGTTTCTTGAATTGGTTTGTCTACCCTATTTTCTTCCACTTCTTGATCCGCATTATCTTCAAATGGAGGAAAATCTGCCTCAGATTCCTCATCTTTCATTAAATCATGCTTCACTTGAATTTCCTCTACTCCCCCACAATTCTGTGGCATCTCGTCTAGCTTCTCTTCCTCATTTTCRTGCATTTCGGTTCCCAAGTTTGCTTCTTTTTCCCCCTCGTCCCGCTCCCCAGTAACTTCAGWGGAAACACGTCTTTCAGATATAAAATCATCCACTGCCACGTCCACTTCAGTCTCATTTGTTACTTTACGATGCCGTATCTTTTCTTTTTTAACCTCTTCATCCTCTTCAGGATCCTCCTCCTCTTCGTCCTCTTCTTCTTCATCTTCATGTTTAGGAGCAGGCGACTCCCAGAAGCGGTTAGTAAGAGCTGCCATCTTCATAGGATCAGATCTGCACCTCATCAACAGAAGAGCATTCTTGGGAGGAATACAGATGCTCACTCTGGCTTTTTCCTCCTCCTCGCCTTCGCCTTCGCCTTCGCCCTTCATTTCAGTTCTGTCTTCCTTGATCTCAATATCTTCAAATACATGCCTTCTTGAGCTCTTCATTGAGGTCCTCTCTCTAATTTCTGTTCTCTCGTCTTCTCCGCCCACTACCAATTCAATCTGCCTTCCTTGCCTCCCTTCACAATCTTGCAATGCCACAAACCATCTGGCAAACACAGCCCCACACGAGTTCTGCCCATTCCCTTCCTCCCTAGCCACATTAACCTTCTCTTCCTTCTCCCTCTCATTTGTCGAAAAACACGAAGATCGACAAGGAAACAAGCAGCTAAATTCAGCTCCAAATGCCCTCAAAGCCTCACAAATAGTAACTGGCAAATGAACCCATCTCTGATTCCTGTGTGGCAAGCATTCTGGTTGCTGAAAATGTGTACTGGAGTTGGATGGTGCATACCTCTGAGCCCTACCATGGACATTTTCTTCACCTTTGCTCAATACATCACGCGCTTGCTCTACCTTCCTAAAACTGACCTCTCCACTTCGCCTTCGTGACAGACTTCGAGTTTGTTTAGCCTTCTTCTTGGTCTTCACTCGAACCTGACCAATGCACGTCACCTTCGGGGAAGATGGCTCAGGATTCTCAAACGCACAACCTCGTTTCTTGCCGCCAGTAGGAAACATGGGAGAAGCTTGGCCACCCTTAATACTTCCATTGGTTCTAAGTTTTCTGCTGAGAGAAGTAGAAAGAGAGACCGGAGGATCTCGAGCCCGACCTGGGCTGAGTATAGATTTGGAAATTTTCATGGAAGAAGAAGAGGAGAGACGAGATGCGAAGCAGATGAAGAGCTCACTGTTTGTGCTACTTGTGCTAGAGCTGGTGCGAAGATGCGGTCTATCTAGCTCCATTTTCTCTGTGAAAAAAAAAATGCTTCCCTTTTCACTCTTTTACTGCTCCATTTTAGCCATGGCAAAATATTGAATTACAGTTGAAGGGTGGAATTGGGCTTTGAAAGTAGCATCTCTATGTATTATCAAGATATGATATGGTGATAAAAGAAAAAGCTGTGATTTTTATGGTGCAGTAGGCAGAGAGAGACAGAGATGAACAGAGAGCAGAGAGTGTCTGCGTGTGTGTGTGTGGAGGAAGGGGGGGACTGGACCTATTAGCGTAAATATGAAGCGAAAAAGAAAGGATCAGATGATGAATGTGAGAGTAATGAAAAGTGACGATATGCTGTTTGTCTTTAGCTAAAAGGTGACCATTAATGCCAGAGAGCTTTACTGGTTTTCTTTATGACAATTCTGCCCTTCCCCATCACCTAAATTACTTCACCACTCTCCCAAATTTCAAGTTTTAACACTAATGATTTAGGTCAAAATGTAATGATATATTAGTGATCTAAAAATTGGAAACTTATATAAATTAATCTTTGAATATCTAATATTTAGATAATTTGATTCTATTTCAATTTGAGTCGAAAGAATTTATGAAAGAAAAATTTTCTTGACCTTCTTTTTTTCATCTAAAATATTCAAATTCAATATTTGAATATTAAATTTTTTATACTTATATAAATAATAATAGGTAAAGATAATTATGTGTTCATTGTTCCTTCTCCTCCTTTGCTATTATAATAAGAAAATATGTAAGTCTACTCAACCTTAGCATATTACTTGTGTAAAAAAAAATTACTCTCTAAAAGTATATGTATTGTATACTTGATCGAAAAATATTTTCATAAATGAAAATTTTCAATTTGCCTTTATTTTCTTTTTATTTTGTGAAGGAAAACTTAAAGATGATTCCCTTGTTTATCAAGCAGAACCTCATAAATCCATTAGGGTTGACGACATAGAACTAGTAAGGGACCTTCCTACAAGGGTTCGTTCTGTTTTGTACCCTTTTTACTTCATTCGTCTAGWGTAAACGAAAATGGAAAAGGTAAAGACTATAGACCATTAGACCTCAAGTTACAGGTCATGAAGAGAGAGGTAAACTCTATCACAAGACATCACGTGATGGGAAATTTGGAAATTTGATTACAAGGACATTCTTGTTTGCATTATYTGATATGGGAATCTTTGAGACAAGATGGTATTGACATCAGACCAAACCTTGCTAAGCAGGAGGGTTTCTTGAACCTCGAGAGAGTGACAAGATCATGGAGCCATTGTCTCTCCTATCATTTCTCTGATTTGTACTGCCAAATCTTCTTTCAACGTGGCCAGCCAAAACCAGATTACACTCGCCCGTTGGACCAGAAACTACAAATAACACTTGCTCTGCCCTCGTGAGTGAGCATGCTATTGTTTGGGAAACATTGAGATTGATCCCATCTCCTTCAAATGCATGTACTAATATCTTGTGTGTTTACTATTTAATGATTTATTTAGACTCGATGATATTCGAAACGATTATCACCAACTTATTTATATAATTTAAATATTAGAYATTTTTTAATATATTTTTCCTTTAAACCTTCTATWAAATACTATTTATCACTGAAAATATATTAAAAATTTGACTTTTATGTTAAAAGAATTTTGAATTAAAATTTCATTTGAGGGAAAGTAATTCAAGATGGAATGGATGAACATACTTGAGGTTACGCAAAGAAGCAATGGCATTTGTGATAATAAGGTATGGAGATAGGGGTAATGGGGAAATAAGATCACATGGGTGGTCGATGGGGAAGAGACGAAAAGGAAGAATCCAAAGGGTGCACGTGACTACAGTCTTGTTTAGAGAAGGCCATCATCATATGCTAAATCATAGAGCGTGATTTTTCCTTTTACTCACGCTTCCTACTTGCCGTGCAAACACGCTCCAGAGTCAATTATTTGGAATAGTAAAGCACGCGCATGAAGGGAGAGTGGGWCTGAGCTTTTGTTGAAACCAAACCAAGTGCTAATGCTATACATAGCCATGGAAAGCTGCGCGGCATTGAGCGACCCGTTACGATGATTATATACATCACCGTTCCATCCCTTGAAGTATGTTTCATCTCCAAGTACTCTCTCAGTTACAAAAAAATGTCCCTTTTTTTTTCTAATTATTTATCATTTTAAAAAATAAAAAAGTACTTAAATATTTTTGTGATTAATTAATTATCCTTAATTAGTTTTAATATTTTCAAAAGACATATTTATCAAAATATTAAATATTCATAAAAGATTAGAAACGTAATTTTATTTAAAAATCAAATCTGCATAATATTATCTCAAATGACAATTAATTTGAAAAAGAAATGGATAACAAATATTCTAAAGCCATTTTGTTCATATTTATCTAGAGTCTCACAAATTCCATATTTTCACGCTCCCTCTAAATTAAATTTTAATAATTAAATATAATACATATTAGGTTTTGATTTTTTTATACTTGAAATTTCTTTGGACATATTTTAGGGATACAATAGAAATATTCATAGATATGAAAAAATAAKCATTTTCACTAAAATACATGCAATTTTAGTGCAGATAGAGTAAATTATAAAAATGCACTTCTCCATTTCGTAAGATACTTTTTAGGATCTCTCTTAATGTATGAATAATAACACGTTTGTTATGTATTATTAGATGATAAATATTAGGAAAATTAAAATAAAAAAYAGAATTTGAATGAGGTTGTCCACATAGAATCGAAKCCCCRATTTGCTTTTGGCATAAATTATTGAACGAGAATACGGGCTAAGTGAAAAGTAGGATGATGATGATGATGTGGGTCAAGGGTATCTTTGCCTCYAAGAGAAGGAKCCTTTGACCAAAAGCATCTATMAGTCTTAARAACAACKGAAGAGGACAAGAGGAGCATTGAGGGGGCGAAAGTACTATCCCTTTAGGAAGGAGTGCTAATAGGTCTTTTCTCCTTTTCCTGTCTTTATAAGGAACAGCCCAACTATGATGGGAAGGTAGATTTCGAGGCTTTTTAAATGGTTCGGTAAGAATCACATGCAAAGGTTCAGGTGATCCAWACTTTCTCGTTTCTCACCAATACTTCATTTGGGCTTTAACGATGAAAAAATTGTCTCATTGGACTTCTACTTTCCAWGCCCAGATAAGATAACTTTTTTAAAGCCCAATAATGTTGTTGCGGGGTCGGTGGCTTCTATTCTTCTTCCTCAAGAAAACTCTAGTGTTCCCGAAGCTTCCAACTTCTCTAGTGTTCCTTCAAGAATGTGTCCGAAAATGGGATTGCGAAACGAGAAAGACTTTAACTTACTGTGAACTCCTCCGTTACATCTGGGAAGAACAATAGGGTGGGATGAGAATATTTTCTACTATTTAGTAGGATTGTTTCCTTGCATTAGATGAGAAAATTTGAACCAGAAATTAGTAAGAAAAGGTTCTCGGGATTGAAATATAAGAAACCTTATAATGCAGTTTTCTAAGGGCTCTGTCATCTCTTCCGTCCCTGTTAATAGGTGCTTAGAACATTCGTGCTAAAAGAAATCTTCCAATGTAACTTTTGGAGTGCATATCAGTTAAGATTTTCCTTAAATTCAYCGCAAGACCATGCAAAGCACCCAGCTATAGCCTATATGTATCGATTTGAAAAGGATGGCCGTAAGAAAATATGTTTACTCATTTGATTCTTGAACCAGGCAAATCACCATTCGCGACCCGTTMGCAAAGGAGGGATTTGTGGACGGACAATGGATGTTGCAATTCGCCCTCTGAATGAAGAAAAGCCWGTTGAAGCAGCTGCAGGAATTTTCGGAGAATTGTTCTTGTCCTCGGCGGCTAGTGTTTGATCCATGAGTTCGTCCTACTTTTGACAAGTTTCTTGAAAAGGTAGCTTAGTTTAAGAAGAGATCATATTCCTCCTTAAGTCTTTCCTCAGGTCCGTTAATGCTTGATTAAGGTAGCAGGGCTGGCTGTAATTTATGAGTTGCAAAGAAGCGAAGGATCAGACGCTAGGAAGGAAATAAACCGCAAACAAGAAATGGAGGTCATTTCTCTCATATACACATATCTGCAGAAAATTGGAAATCATTATCAGTGCTTAAGTATACTCATGTGCCCTTTTGGTTTGAAATAGCCTTAGAGCAATTTTCTTGTTTATGTAACTYGGAAATGAAGAAGAAGAAGAAGAAGAATGAAGCCCTGTCAAAAGAAGTTTGATAATCCAAAGAGGAAATTGGATGAAGTTGTACTTTCTGAAGACTAGWTTGGAAGAAGTGCAGCAGCTTGCTACCCAGAGAAATTGCTCGAGTCTACAACAGGTTTTGGCAGCATGCTCAGACAACTGATCAGAAGTCTGCCTAGGGAGCAACAAATCTTTGCAACATAGCAAATTAGCACACTAATGTMAGATAACTTGTAGGTTCGCTTGGCTAGAATCTTTTGGCATGAAACTCAGATGCAACAACCTAGCCAGTTATAGTAGTAGGTGGCGCTCTATACCGTCCCTTTGTTGAATCAGTTTGGTAGAGGTTGCAGGTAAATAAATGGTTGGCCAAACGCAGGAAGGAAAGTTTAGTTCATTTCCTTAACAAGACGAAACTCTAAAAATGAGCAGCTGTATCAACGGTCATAGCAACACATTGCAGCGAACCTAGAGATCTACAAAATTAAGAACGTTCCAGTAATTTACATATTGCCAAATTACTTTGAGAAGCTTTCAGCCAAAGATCAATGCCTTTCATAAAGCTTCTAGCGTGTGGTATACAAAATATAGACACTTATTCTTCAATGCTACCAAGAATGTCACATGAACTCTGTCACGACCTCAAAACCGATTTACAGAAACCTGGGGCTAAGGATTCTTGACAGAATCTCTTGGACTTGAGTTACCATTTGCCCTTTGCCTTAGTCAAATTCCACCACAATTTTACCAGGAATATGGCCTTTTTTATCCTTGGCTTCATGGGCCTCTTTAATTTTTGTAATGGGAAATGTTTTCTCCACTGGTATTCTCAATTTTCCAATCTCAGATAGCCGGCGGATTTCTTCCAAACCTTCATCATCAGCCCTCATGTAAGTCCACCAGTATTCTGCACAGTAACATAATTAACCAACCACTGGATAATATAAAAATGACAAGAACGAGAATTTTGAAAATTGTAAAACAGTGCAATCCCAATGATGTTGAAAGTAGTCCTGAATGAATAACCTAGTAACCGATATTATCTGACAATAATGTAGTTAGTAATAGCCTTATTCCATCAGCATGACACCTTCTGCAGAACCCAATTAGGAGACACTTTACAAGCTTATGATTCATACGACAACACAGGTGCTTCACTTAGTGCACACTATGAGTGAAAGGATTGCAGTCCAACCCACAACTTCAGCACCCAAGCTAAATTCATTCCTGAGTATTGATTATCATTTGATATCAACCAAAATGGTCATAATTTCATCTAATGTGTACACTATAGAGGAGTACAGATATATGTATTTTCATCTGAGTTTAGTTTACATGATTTTAAGAAAGCAAACCTATTCCGTGAGAATATCGATACTGTATTTGCTTCTTCAGTAAAGTCGCTGTTGCCATAGGAATCCCAACAGCTAGACCATACCTATCTGACAATGATGCAGCTTCTCCCTACATAAGTTATAACCAAAAATTTTACATCATCATATACAATCATAGAGAAAGAAACTAGAAWCCTTGTGAGTGAGGAAGAAATAAGAACATTTTGACAACTGAAAGTAGACCAYTAGCATATCCTTCAGACCTGCAACGTCATGTAGTGGCCACCCCTCTTTAAAAGATTGATACTAATTCTTTCTGTTTCTGGCATCCCAATAGTATCTAAGATAGCATCAAAATACCCTTTAATTGCTACTTCAACGTCCTGCAAAATCAGAGTCAACAAATGAATATTCAGCMCACTCTAGCACTGGTGGAAAAGAATAAAATTAATGATGTTCATTAGAAATCGGAAATGGAGTTACAAAACAAAAAGAAAGAGACTGAGTAATGCCTGGCATTTACCTCAGTAGTATAGTCAACAGCCTGCTCAGCACCAGCTGCCAAGACACGCTCTATACTCTCACTTCCACATGTAGTTGAAACATGGCACCCAGCAGCAACTGCAAGCTGAATTGCGGAGAGACCAACAGCCCCTCCTCCACCTACCACTAACACCCTCTGCCTATAAAGATTTGTTTAAGAAAGTAAACCATGTGAATATGATCAAATAAACTAATAGTGTTTTACAGTTAAGCAAAAGATAATTATTTCAAACTGTGTCATCAACTTCATTCAGGATGTTTCTTCTTTTATCGCTTTGGAAACTCTAAGTCAACGCATATCATTTAATTTATCTACTTAAACACATGTTAATTTCTCCCAGTTGATGTTTTAATTCATATTACAGTGATTGGAAAAGTGCAACAAATCATCATTCTTATGTCAGAGCTTGGTTTTCTTAGGACTGAACAGGTTCCCCATTAAAATGGCAAACATAATGGTTGAAGATTCGCTTGGGCAAGAAAATTAAAAAAAAATTAAAAATTAAAAAATTGCTTAAGCCATTTATCCCAGTAAAATGAGTAAAAAGCTTCTCTGACATCAGACATCACTCCTCATAGTAATATCCTATAACTTTATGTTCAAGTTCTCTGAGAACACAGCAAATTCATATAGCAACAAAAAGTCAATATACCACTATGTATAGAGATGCAGAGGAGAAAAAATAGTATAAAGATGTCTGAGCATGGATATAGATTTATAAACTGCTTTCCCCCTCTGACGAAACAAAAGTTGATACTCCAATAAATTGCATACCCTTCCATTATTCTGGCAGTACTCTTGAGTGCACGCCAAGCAGTCAGTGAAGCAAAAGGAATTGCACTTGCTTCCTGCACAACACAAACAATGCAATAGATATACTACAATCATATCAAATCATAATTCATCCATACAAGCTTCCGGGAAAGTCACACATGACATTACAAGATACTATTATATAAAGAAGACATGTGAACATGAATAACATCGGAAGCTAAAGATTGTAACTGGCAGACCAAAGGAAAGGAAATGCATCACTTGTACTAGTTCTAGCATGGAGCTAAGACTAGTCAAAAAGACCAAAAGGCTCAAATCAACAGTGTATTAGTACAAAAAATCGTGCCCCATCCTGAAGACATACCACATGTGTAATAGACTCTGGTTTTGGCGTAAGTTCATCTTCTGCAAGAATAGCATAGTCAGTATAAGTACCCCTCACAGCAGTCGGGTGCAGAGCACCAAACACTTCCTGCCCAACCTTGAGTGACTGCACAGAGCTTCCAACAGCTGCAACTTCACCACTTACATCACGGCCCAAAATTAAAGGCAAAAGTGGCTCAAATATTGAACGGCCATACCCCGATCGCATCTGGAAAACAGGAAAGTTTGAATTACTTAAAYTGTAATTTAAGACATAAAACTTTGTCAAGTATTAGTCGTTCTTCATCCTTGATTATCTCAGTGTCATGTGATGTAAAGAATGAAGTTACTCCAAAAGCTACCCACACACGAGAATGAGTGGACAACTTCAGAACACCTTTGATAATATAACCATCTTCTTCTTGTTGCGACGTCCCTAATTTTCTATCACCAGGTTGGCAAAGTTAAAAACTTTAACCAATCCATATGCCAGGCAAACTATTCTTTTCAGTCATGCCACCAGTCATTTTAATTTTGCCAACTGAAAAGAAAAGCCTAATGAACAATTTAAACGCAAAGTTGTAGTTAATCTGAACTCCTTCAATGTGTTCAAACTTAAATGATGTTAATCCATTTTAAGCCGCATCTACAACTAAACAAGAAATGCAAGAGACCTTTTAAAGATGATAATTCCTATGATACGGATCACTCTTAGACATTCCTTGATCTCAAAACCGTAGAAGAACCTCCAAATTGAGTACTGCTTATTGTCACCAAGTAAATTCCAGAATCCAGCTTCTGTCCAACATCCTAAGGTTTCCCAACTTAAATAATTCYTATTCGAAATCAGGTGGAATGAGAATAGTATTTAGCGGATAAAAAAACAATATGTACCGAAACAGAGACAAGTTTCAGTTTTTCATCAATTTTCCATTTCAAAGGAAGTGGTATTTTCTTTTTCCTCTTTTTTGTTCCTCCAGCTTAATTGAACAAAGAGAATTACAGCAAAGGATAGAAAARAACCACAAAATTGAACTCACTCTAGTGTCAAGTGGATTAATAGAGACGGCGCGAGCGCGAACAAGAACCTCATTGGGCTTCAAATCAGGAACATTTACATTGTCATGGAGCTCTAGAACATCAGGACCACCGAATCGCGGCAACAGCACCGCCCTGCAGCTGGTAACTATATTTCTATAATTCCTAAACCCATGCCTATTCCAAGATGATCCATTTCTCACTATTCCAATTGTACGCAACAGCAACCGCATCGTCAATAACAATTATCACTCCTCGGAAAATCAAATTCCAATCTAAAACCGAATAAATTTCAATTAGAGCCAAAAATGCATGGTCTCAATCAGGAATTTTCCAGCTTCAATCTGAATGTGATTGGAAGAGCAAGGTAAAAGCTTGGCTTTTCCTGTCTGGGTTTAAATTGTGTAAAGAGAGCAGTGCAATGAGGTTTGAGAGAGAAAGAGAGAGGACGTGTAGGAGTTATTATCCGCAAAAGAGAAATTGGGGTACTCGTGGACGCTTCTCAGCTCAGGTCTCAAAGGCCACAGTAGACGTGGACTGGGCTTCCATGTCAGGTACCAAACTGTGCCCCCGTCTCTATCTCTCTCTCTCTCTCTCTTTCCATAAAAGCGTCGGCTGCCGCACGCTCTTTTTACTATATAGGAGAACTCGCATTTGCCAAAAAATTTCAATAAATCTTCCTCAAAATTCTTTCGATTAAAAAGTTAGTCATTGACTGAATCTACSAAAGATATAAACAAATTTTAATAATATAATTCAACAATATTTTTTTTATATTTTGAAWAAGTTATATCCATTATTTTTTAGTGATTTCCATCAAGAAATTTGTCTCGAGAATAATTTGTGTAGAATTCTTTGCTCAATGCAACTACTTCTAACACTGAAGGCTTTGTTTTCATCTATATCCCCAACCGCGAAAAATACAGGAACAAGTCAACCTCAAATGACTAATTAAAAGAGGGGGAAGAAAAAGAGCCCCTAAAACAAACCCCGATTCCTCTTGGAGGGAGGGCGCGGGGAAAGAAAACCAATTACAGCTCAACCAATGCAGGCATAGATTTCAATCTGTACACAACTACCCTAGCTCCATGCTTTCACCAGGCCCCTCTTCTGAGACTGCGCTTGTATCAGTGCCGCTGGCTATAGCAGGATTTGCAGATTGAGTATTCGCATTGGCGACATCATCAGCAGGACCAGACTCGGAAACTTTCTCCAGCAAGTCTTTAAATTCAGTTACTGCAGGAACATCTTTGGAAGCAACAGGAGCCTCAGTAGTGACATCAGGAGCTTCGGCAGTTATGGCTACAGGAACAGTGAAATAGGCAACGGGATCGTCGGCAGTCATGGCTACAGGAACACTGGAATTAGCAAGAGGATCTTCAGTAGTTGAGGCTATAGGAATATTGGGTATAACAGCAGAAGCTGTAGTAGGAACTATAGGAAAGCTGGAATTAGCAACAGGATCTTCACTAGTTGAGGCTATAGGAATATTGGATATAACAGCAGGWGCTGTAGTAGGAACTATAGGATCGCCGGAATTAGCAACAGGATCTTTGGAAGTTGAGGCTATAGGAATACTGGATATAACAGCAGGAGCTGTAGTAGGGACTATAGGAACATTGGAATTAGAAGCAGGTGCCGCTATTGGGGATATGTCACCACTGGAACCAGCAGCAAGGTCCGCCTTTGAGTCTACAGGAACACTGGAATCAACGACAGGAGTTGCAGCTGGGGCTACAGGAACATTTGAAGCACTAGGAGCCACAATAGTAGCCCCAGGAACACTGGAATCAGCAACGGGAGCCACAGTTGGGCCTACAGAAACACTAGAAGCAACAGGAGCCAAAATAGTAGCTAAAGGAACAGTGGAATTAGCACCAGGAGCTAGAGTTGGGGCTACAGGAACATTGGGGGGAACAGGAGGCACAACAGTAGCTCCGGGAACACTGGAATTAGCYACAAGAGCCACATCCAGGGCTACAGGAACACTGGAAGCAACAGAAGCTGCAACAGTAGTCCCATGAACACTGTAATTAACAATAGGAGCTGCAGGTGGGGCCACATCTGGGGCTACAGGAACACTGGAAGCAACAGGAGCCGCAACAGTAGCCCCATGAACACTAGAATTAGCAATAGGAGCTGCAGGTGGAGCTGCAGGTACAGTGGAAGCAACAGGGGCCAGATTAGTTGCACCTGGAATGCCAGGATTAGCAAGAGGAGCCACAGGCATACTGGAAGCAATAGGGGCCAGAATAGTTGCCCCTGGAATGCCAGGATTAGCATCAGAAATCAGAGAGGGGGCTACGGAAACATTAGAATAAGGATTGGGAGTTGTAGCAGTAGCTAAAGGTTCGCTGGAATGAGCAGTAAGTGCCTCAGATATAGTGGCAGGAACATTTGCATGAGAAACGGGAGCTGGAAGGGAKCCAGAATCTGCATGCACCTCTGCATTAGCCAGTTTTGGTATTGTTTCAGCTGGACCCTCCACCTTAGGCTGTTCCAAAGTGGCTTCAGCGGGAGGATAGGCCTTCATGTCGTTGCCATTATGAGGTTCAGAACTGATTTTGTTTTGCTTCGTATTTGCAGACTCAGCATGAAGTTGCTGCATCCTATAATCAGTTTCGGGCCGACGGCAGACCTTCCTCAGTGGAACAATTTCCTAGCAAAGGGACATGACAAAGAGGTCAAGAGCGAAGCAAATCATATCAATTAGCATAACTTACACAATGACAAAAGTTAATATAAACTAAGAAAAGAGGATGAGATATTCCAATCTYCATTCCCAGAATAAAAAATAATAAACTAATAAAAATGAACATTCGCTTTAGGTTGAACATCTCTTGCAAAAACAAACTCCCACAATAACATAAGGGATACKWTGCAAATTACCAGCCATCTTTCTTTTATTTTGATTTTCTCAATTTAGGTTTGAAAACATATTTATTGCCACTCAGAGAGAGAGAGAAATGCAGTGGAGTAGCTCAGGAAACAAATAGATCTGTAAGAAAGAGATATCCAGCAACAAAGAGCTTCATACACGAAGCTCGTGATTGGTAGTAAAACAAATTTCATCAGAAGAGACATTTCAAGCTAAAGGGGTAGGAGCCTAGGGCTCTGACGCGTGCCTGTTGAAGAATGAACCAGCCCATTTCTTTCTTGGTTAAATCAAGGCGATTTCCTACAGATTTCCTACAACAAGAAGAAAGTGACTCCACCGGTATGAAAAGTTCTTATGTTATGTAATGTTTCCAAAGCAAGATTGTAACATCCCAAGCTAAATCTAATTGATCAAGAGCTGCTAAACCTGTAAATGACTTATTCCCAAACTTGAACTTTTTTGTTCTAGAAAGCTCCGGACCAGGCCCGTACATCCTAGGCTTTCTTTTAGCAAAGTAAGAACAGTAGCTCATCTGTAGTACTTGGTGTGAAGACAACAAACTGATCAGAACAAAGGAATATAGAGCTCCCTCAGAAAACGAATTGGAGAACAGAAATAAAATTTTCACAAAGGAAGAGGAAAAGTATTGCTGATAAAACTAACAGAGTAAAGCAATTCTAGGCATCAAGGGTGTATAGGTCCATAGAAATCATTCAACAATGTCAAATGTCATGATCAATCAGACAGCAAATTGTCAGAAATAGAGGGGAAGATAAAATGCAAGAAAGTGAGATCTTAAGGATATACCTCCGACTGATCATGATCATAACGCACCAGAAACCTACAACGGCAACCTCTAACATCATGCCTCCGCCTCTGTGCATCAAGAACATGGGCATCAAAGTAGAGAGCCTGCTCTTTACCTTCCTGCAAATATTTGAAGAGACTTGGAACAACAACGTTCAAAACCTGACAAACACTAGTTACACCTTTCACACTACTTTTCATTGCTCACAGAATATAATTGCAGATCATGGACCTGAAAGCAAAGTATCAAATCTCCTGGGAGAACTGCTACGCATTCAGATGATTCACAAGGCAGAGAACGTTGCCTGACATGCTTTCGAACATTGACCCATTCATCCTCTTCAGGTCCAAAACCAGCAAAACGAACCAGAACTTCCTGAAATGGCGATCAAGATTCAAACCATATAAGGTCTGACAAATAAACTCAAAATTGAAAGCATAGGAAACTATCCATGAAGATAATAAACTTGAAAAACAGAAACACTTGTACGCAAGTGAAATTTCTGAAATATACCCAAAAATAATAATAACAATTATAGGGTAATTGTAACAAAGGCTGTCGTGAATCTAGCAATAGAAGGAGGCCAAAAGGCATACATATTAAGCCCAGCATCACCAATATAATGAAGATCTGGCAAATCAAACCATTGCAAGCAGAAACTTGGCATATGACTATTTAAGCACTAAAACAAGAGAACCCTTTGTCTAGGCTGAAGCAGTTGATTCCTATGGAACAAGTTAGAGGCCAGTCTTCTAAATGACTGCCAAAATAATCTTGTGACCCAACAGATGTAAGAGCAGGAACCTCAAAGCCAAGTCTTTGGACTGAATGGCTGTGCCCCTCTCCATCCTGATGGAGCAGAAGAGAAAAGAAATGCGTACATCCTTTCCAGTCATCTGCCACAAGGCTGTTGCTCTTTTTTCCAGTGATAAGTTTATGGCCATGCACCAGGAGGGTGTAATAAAGGCGGAGGCACTACAGCTTCATTGCTAAATATATGCCAACTTCACATGAGTAGACAAAATTGGAGTTCCAAATTTAGAAGCAAAAGTGTGAAATTAACTACCAAAACCATAGCTAATCTCAATACTAATTTCTAAAAACTCAATCCCAGCTAAAACTGGTCAATAATATCATCAACCGTAAAAGACACAGAACTAAACACTGGAAATGTTAAAGATGTATTGGCTAATAATAGATTATCAGTCATGAAATAAAAGATAATCACATGAAATCAAAATTAAACTCGTACCATATTAAAATTAAAATAACATGTACAAACTCAATGATTTATCTGGTTTTGTCACTAGATACATTCAATATTGGTACGTATAACTTCGTCTTTTATAAATACAAAATATAATAATAATTCTGAAATATTACTTAAGGATTAGTTTAAAATATTAGAATTCCCAAAATACCTTATTTATTAATGGATTAAGAAAAAATCCAGATTAGCATTCTATTTAGTGACTTAGAGCAGATTATTTGGTGTGAAAGTCATCTCAACAGTTATTCCAGTTACTCGTTAACCGAACCTTTTAGTCAACAGTGTCCAGGTTCGACTCCATAACCATACAAATCAAACACATGACCTATAGGATCCAACAAGGATAAGAGAACTGAATTTCAAACAAAATCTCCTCACTATTCTCACATTATGGATCATTGAACGGTCTACTGGACATAAAGTGTGCTGCAAATATCCCAAGAAACACATCTAGTTATAGATTAAGGAGATCCTGAACCAAAGAGTTTGGAGTTCTGATCAAGGGTATGTTGAAAAATACAAATCAAGACAGTGCATGACATACAAACTAGCTGATGTCTGAATCAATTTCTTCTTTGAGATCTTAAAAATTTAATCAGCTTGAGAAATTACCGGYTCACTAGTCTCCAGAGACCTATGTGACAAGAAGGTAGCCACATCATACCTGAAGCAAGGTATTCAATAGTTACTAATTAATATCCAAAAAGAAATCTTAGTTCTCCAATATGTTTAAAACAAAAAAAGCAGCCGGCAAAAGAAAAAGAGAGAGAGGAAAAATAAAAGAACCGCTACTAACCAAGCACCATCCCTTGCAGATTTAGCTTCAAACTCCATCTGTGGATTATCAGAACCATTCCTGCCYGAACTTTGGACTGTAGATGATATAATGATCAGTACAGATAGCACACAATTGAAAACAAGAAATACACAAATAGAATTCAAGAATTATTGCAGAGTACATAAACATCTTTCTGAAATGAGCACGCAGAAACAAGATAAATTACATTATTATATACCTATTTAAATAAGAGAAGTTTCAAAATACTGCATCAAATCTCACAAAKCTTCRGACAAAACCKACCCAAAAAATTTTGGCTTTCAGTAGATAGATACACATATGTAACCAAGATGGAGGTTCAAGAATATATAAACTTTTAAATTATTTTTGTAGCCTAGTGTTTTATAACAATGAAACAGAACTTGCATGGACTGACTTATCCAGGAGAATTAAAAGCAAATGAGAATGCAGTGGCCAGATTTGAAGTAGAAATTTGTCTTAAGGACGGAAGGAAGAATGACATTATGACTTGACAAAGGAAATAATAGTTATCTGCTCATCCTACCTGTAGTAGTAGGAACAGGTTGGGGAACTCGAGGCACATTTCTCAAATTAGCTGAATCAAGATAGACAAAACTAAAGGTCAGAATACTCTGAACATATGAGATAAATCAATAATAAGGTATACAAACAATGTTCCTTAGAAAAAAGTACATTCTCACAACTTTCAATCCAAGAGTCTGTGCTACCTGCAGGGGCAGAGGGATTTTCAGGTGCCCGAGGCACATTTCTTGCAGCAGCCAAATCATGTTGAGGCATAGGTGACACATTCAACTTGGCTGGAGGCTTCGCTGATTTGGCTCTAAGAGCATAGCGCCTATTTTGGAACCAATTCCATACCTGTGGTGGATAAGATGTGTTAGCAAAAATTACAAAAGAAACATCAACGTGTAGCAGAGAATGGAATTTCTTACTTGTTTCATTTGAACAGCAGGTTTTCCAGACCTTTCAGCCGAATTACTGAACAAATAGCAATTGAATGAAGACCCAACTTTTTACGTGCCAGTAAGATAAACAAGAAGTTCAAAAATTCCAATTAACTATATACCTGAACTTTTCAGCAAGAGCCACAAGAACCTCACGTTGAGGTACTAAACAATTATGTGCTTGCAAGATACCTTCCATTTCCGCAACCTTTCCATCAAACGGAACAACAACAAATTGTTAGGGTTCATCATCATAATTAAATCTTCAAGGTGAAAATTTTTCTCAACAAAATTATTAAAATATTTGGAACCTCTTTATATCTTCAAATGTTTAGCCAGAGGAAACAGGCAAGAGAATTCAATAGAAACTAAAATGCAAAGCACAATTTCCATATGTATGTATATATTAACAGGTATGCAAGATTTCTTCTTTTCTTATTAGCACAAAAGAACACACCATTACGATCTATCACCAGAAAACCTAGTCCGATACATACACACGCATAACAATGCAGATGAGATGTTATTCAGCTACAGCAGTACGATGGGCCACCTCAAAAAGGAAAAAAAAATCACAATTGTGAAAATTTCAATAATGCAAGATAAACAGCGACACAAAARATATACTCATAACTATTCCACGTTCTAAGGAGTCAATAATCTATGCATAACAACTTCTAGTAAACATCCCTTCATAGCCTCAATTTAGATACAGTAGGCATTTTAACAAGCACAGCAGAATCRAGTCAACATATACATACACAAATTCCTCAGAGGTGCAACTTTTCCTCAATCTATCTTCCTAAAGTTAAGCATAAACCAAAAAAGAAAAATAAAGAAGATAAAATTTAATTTCGAACAGCCAAACTGCAGTTTCGGGACAGTTTCAAAAAAAAAAAAAAAAAAAACGCATTTGCAGAAACACATGGGCATTTGTAACTGAGAAAGGATTCAGAAAACTAACCTCGGTAGGGTTAAAGCGGAAAGAGGGGCCTCCATTGCTGGGTGGTCTTCCCATGAGTTTCTTCTTCGTGTGCCGTTTCAATTGAATTTGATTTCTCGCGCAAACGGAGAAAAAAGGGGAGGGAGAAATCAAAAGAAAAAAGAAAAAGGAAAAGGAATGGAAAAAGAAAAATAAGATTGCCGCAGGCAGAGCTCTAAATTCTAGTATGGCCGAGCGAGGCTGATAAATTGGTTTACGTGGATCCGGTGCTTTAGGGCCGAGCGAGGATCAGGTATTTTAGGAYTTCTTAGTTAACAAAGAGCTAGTGAACCAATATATTTGAAAGAAAACCTTCCTTAAATGATTTTGATCTAATTTAATAAAAAAAATTCTAACATATTATTGAATGATTAAAATATTTATTATATTAAATTATTAAATTATTTTATTCTAATAAAATTTTTAAATGAATAAAAAAATACTCTTATATTGTCCTAATTATCTATTATCTCATCAATAGATAATGCGTCAAAGCAAGAAGTCAAACAATTGTTAAAGAAAAATATGTAATCTTACCACGATGGTCTATTGTGACGATCAATATGAAATATTTCTCATCATGGCAGGTCACTGTYATAGAATGTTTGACACGATGGGATGTTGCAATGAACATATGTAATATCATTTTAATTCATTCTTAGACAGAAATCTTTTTTAGCTGATTTAGAATTAAGAAAGAATTAAAACTAGTACAATTGTATGAAATATTTTGCATCACAACAGGCTACCGTGATTAGAATGTCTGTTAGAGTAGGCTGATGTGATGAACAAATCAATTTAAAAATATCTGTAAATGCTAATTTTGAGGCTGTTGAATTGTAATTATGGTTGCCTTGAATAATTTGTGAATATCTATTTATTACTTTGGTGTTTTTGTTGAGAAAGAAGGCAGCGATGGGTGGACATGGATGTATAAGTGCAACAAATGTGGCGTCTATTCTTATTTCAAAAAATACTACCTATGTCAAGTTATGTGAAACTGTTCAAGGGACTATAGGGATGGATTCTGAGATAACTGCTATAGAGATGATAAGTATGGTGCCCAAAAATTATAACTTCCAAATACCATCAATGAAGATTGATTGTGACTATAAATTAAAATGATATCTATTGGCTTGTAAAGAATTTCCTCTTTGTGTTATTCTTTTGAAGAGAATGTGAGGACAATAAAAAAGACGATGGTTTCAGAAAGAATGAAGCACAAGTAACACCTATTGTARATGATGGTTTGGACGAAGTAATTAGTTCAACATTGTTTGAAATGCAAATAGATTYGGAAGGTGATTCYAAAAGACAGTGTCTTTCTACAGATGTTCATATGACGAGTGGGAACATAGAGGAATTAAGCTGATTTAGGTTCAACTCCCTGTGGATCATCAATGAGGATACCAAAATGTGAAAATGTGAAAAGAAAATAATCGTTCTCTAATAAAAAAGCTTTGATATCGAGGTTATACTTGCTTATAATGATGTATCACTTTTAAATTTAAAGTTAACAAGTCAAATAAATCTATTTATACAGTTGTTTGTCTTGAGAAAAGTTGTAAATGGCATTTGCAGGCTACAAAGTTAAATGAATCTAAAATATTTGAAGGTCGTACTTGCCATACCCAGCACACATACTCCATGAGTGTTAACCGTCGAGATCATAGACATGCTACCTATTCACTGATTGAAACTCACACTGCCTCTGAGTTTGAAGATGCTAGAAAGATATACAAACCAAGGAACACCATCAATGATGTTCYTGTTTGACATGATTATAACTCAAAGTAAGGCATATTCGGCTTAGTACTTTGGTTACGAGCTCGTCTTAGGAGCACCAGAAGATAATTATGTCAAATTGTCATCGTACTGTCACGTTTTAGAGTAAACTAATCCTAGCACAATGACATCCATTAAAACTAGCAAGAGTACGTATTTCAAGTACATTTCTTGTATTGTCATATTTTCTCGTGTTGCAATTTTGCCATTATTGATTAACACAATTCGCATGTTTTAGAATAATCTTATTTATTGAAACTAATAAACATTTTCGTTTCAGGTATCTTTTTGTGACACTAGGACAAAGTYTACGTGAATATCAATCTTCAATGAGACAGATCATTTGCATAGACGGTACATTCATGTCATGTAGATATCAAGGCACTCCACTTGCTGTCACTTATCAAGATGCGAACAACCAAATATATCAACTTGCATGTGGTGCGGTTGAAGTGGAAAGTGAAGCATTATGGACTTGGTTCTCTTGTCACTTGCGGGAAATAACGGGTGATACAGCGAAAGTGGCCATTATTTCAAATTGTTGCAAAAGCATTTCTCATGCATTTAGAAATGTCTACCAGTTTGCAAATCCTAGGAATTACATATGGCAATTGAGCATTAACTTGAATGTTAAATTTTCAAGGGCTGATTTCTCCTCATTTTTCAAAAAGACTCCAGAGGCTTATACTTTAACAGGATTTGAGGTCTAGATGACAGCACTTTGTGGTAAAAAAGATGAAGTCAGAGAGTACTTAGAATATATTAATTTACATATTGCACTAGAGCATATTTTAGAGGGACTCAGTACAATATAATGACAACAAACAATATAGAACCTTTAAACTCCGTGTTGAAAGAGGCTCGAGATTTTCTTATAATTGGTATGATTGAATACATTAGACAATTGTTGCAAAAATGACATTATGAAAGAAATAAGACAACYAAAAATTGCACTAACCACCTAACCCCATCCATGYAGCTCAAGATGTTTTCGAAATATCTTGAAGCAAATCGATGAAATGCAATCAAGATATCATCGATTGAGTTTCAAGTTGTTAACAAGTTAAGATCACATTGGTTAACTTGAAAAAATGTATGTGTACTTGGAGGCAATTTTATCTTGATAAATTTTCTTACTCACATGTAATTATTGCTTCTAAGCAAGATGGTACATACACTTATGCTCTTTGTTCTCCCTTGTATACCACTTTTTTGTTGTAAGAGTTGCATATACGAAATTTACTAATCCACTGCCGAACAAGAATGAATGACAACTTGCTATAGAYATTTTATTTCGTACACATTTTTTTTTGCCAAAAATTATGAAATCTCTACCACAATCCATGCTACCGAGCAATTATGAAATCTACATCTTTCCATTCCTTTTGTTTTCGTTCTATTTCCTCTTTTATTTGCAATCAACCAGATCCAAATAACAATAATCAAATTGAAAAAAAAATAATTAGTTACTAAAGAGATATTAACAATGCTAACAATAATTTAACAAATTTTATACATGTTCAAACGTTATCTATTATTCTTGTGATATCTCATTATTTTGCATAATTTCTCCTAAAATTTTAATCGTATTTTGTCATGATAAAATATGATTAAAACTTTAAACATTAATTTTCTTCACATTAAGATATGAAGTTTAGAATTTAAAATTTTATTTATAATATATTAACTTAATAAGATTTAGAATTTATGATTTATAGTTTATAATTCTAAAATGCTTTTATCACTTGAATGAGRTATGATTTATAATTTATAATTCTAAAATATTTTTATCACTTGAATGAGTTATCCGTTAGATTATCAAATTAAGGTGCATAGAGTAACCTACTCCTAACTCAAATATGAACCTTGGACCAATAAAGTAATGAAAAACTAAATACAGTTGTCGAATTTTATTGTTGAAGTTATCTGTTGGGTCTAATACAATATATTTGAAGACATCTTTTCATTTTCTAATTTAAAAAAGGGAAATACACAAATCTTAAGAAAGAGACAAATTTGTTGTAACAAATCCAATCCACTGTGAAAAAAGATCTCCGGGGCAAAGTAGCTAGGTTATCCTGAATGGCCAGATAAAAGTGATTGGAATACATTAAATTCATTCTGCACAGAACACATCCAACTAGAACAGAGAAGTCATCAAGAAGAAGGCCTAGAACTACCAAAATTTAAGTGCTTCTTGGTTCAAAAGAGGTCTATGACCAGTTATTTGTTATTAACACATCTGGAATACTTAGCAACCACTAAATTTCTGAAACAACAGGATCTCCAACAGTAGGTTCACTTGCGCTAATACCTCTAGCCAAGTCCAAATACCACCTCAAACAGCTAGCGCTTAAGATAATACAGAACTTTCATAGCTTTCTCAGACTTCTCCACATGAAATCCAGAACTTGTCAATATCTCCGCGCTCATTCTTATGCGCCTTCATCTTCAAGGTTGTTGACGCGCTCACATTCATCAATCCACTCACTGTATATGTCTATAGGCTCAGTCAAAGCTGTTACAGTGGTACTGAAGCTCTCTTGGCATATGCTGCAGGAAGCTTCACCAATCAAGGTTTTCATATCAATGTGGCATTCCACACTGCTGCCATGGTTGCAGAAAGGACAACTGAAAACAGTATCAAGCTTGTCCATTCTCTTCTTTGGTGGGGGCTTTGCTCTGGACTTCCTCTTGCCCATTTCTACTTTCCTTCAATACTGTTAAATGATACAGGACAAAGTTAATAGGCTTATGCAATAATGCAATTGGAGTTCCTGGCTACTGAGATATTTAGATTTGCACTCTAAATAAAAGCTAGATTGCAAGAAAAGATAAAGTAACGAAGAGAACAAGAGAAGGGAAACTCTCAGTCTCCCACCTAGGAACCGTTAGGTGTCACATAATCTCAGCAAATAGGCAAAGAATCTTACCAAGCCTAAAGCATATTGAATAAGAAGGGATCTAATTATTTATATAAGACTCCAGATACTTCTTCAATCAACCAAACAAATAATACTCCAAAATAGACTGCAGAATTTTAAGAATTACTGTGAAATTTGAATTCCCAGTTATACACTTGCTGGTTTAACTTATAAACAAGCAAATTGTCTAAAAATAGCCAAGTAGAGGGCTCTCAAACTATAAAGTCAAACCCTTTAAGTAGGGTATTGAATCAATGAGGTGCAAAACATCTATTTAGTAAAAGAGACAGTTAAATTCATCCAAATTAAAATTTCAATCAGACATATCTCTCAATACCTTCTRGACAAATTGGGATTGTTACACACTTGCACCAGAAAATAATATCCAAATCTTACTGATAATCAAGCCAGGACCACATAAGCCCAGAATTTTCTTCACTTTAATTGCATCAGAAGGATGAAAAATCCAATTAATCCAATACAGAATCCACACGTAACTTGATTCAAAACAACTAACTATGTGATGAATCACTTCTAATTATTCTTCTTCGGGAGTTCATAGGCACTGTATTATTTTTTCCCCAGGCAAAGTAGCTTCTTTATAGTGTATGCAGTTCCCCCATTCAAAAAAAAAAAAAAAAAAAAAAAAAAAAAAAAAAGAACAACCCATGATAGCATTGAAATTTATAAAACAGACAAACAAAAAACCCAAAAAGAAAATAARGATAATAACTTTAGTGATGTATTAGAGTCCTGCAGACTCATTTATTGCAATCGAATAAAAACATTAYCTTTCCGTTCTTTTCTGAYAAATCCAACTAGGAATGAATTCCCATATACCAAATGYACAAAATTATATATTGAAATCAAGTTATAGACACGAGAGGAAACCCTAAACATAGCCCCTTCCGCGAAAATTCTGAACAAAAAATAACAAATCCAGCTAGAACCTCCGTGAACCAGACAAGAATCAAAGAATACGATTCAAAAGATATAAGAAGAGCGAAATATCAAAAATCCAGAAAAGAAACGTCTTTAGTTACGAAACCCACGACCACAAACAAATACAGCAGTAATTGAGAAGAAGCAAATCAAGCAGACAACAATTGGAATCGGAAAGAAGAAAGGAACGAAAAATCAAGAAGAATTTAACAAATTATGAATTCAAAAAACAAAGAAAAGTAGAGAGATGGAAAGCATACGCATACCTTTCAACTTCTGGCTCCTTGTTACGATTGATATTGCTTCAAGAGTCAAGAGAGAATGGAAGGAGCAACTGCGGTGAGGCCACCTCTTTATAGACGCGTCCGTTACTCTATTGTTAGGTTAAATACAATTTTGCCCCAACAATTACGGAATTGTATCGATTTGGCCCCTCTTCTAGAAACATCTCGATTTGGCCCCTCAAAAGTTGAGATTTGCATGTKAGTAATTAACATTTATAAATCTTGTGGACTTATGGATATCAATATTAGAATTAGTATTGAATGGCACYGGGAATATAAATATGCATAATCTGTGTCCATTCCAAAAGAAAGAAAAGATGCATTTGATTATTTATCTAAGAATTAAAAGAATTATTTAAGACCAAAAAAATAAGAATAGAATATTTATTTAGAAATAAAAGAAGTACAAATTTATCCTAGWTTTTATTATTTTATTTTGTTTTTAATGTAATGTTATTTAATGTTTATACAATTCATATCATGCATGTCATTAGGATATATTACATAATTTACAATATTCACGGAATAAATARAATTTACTTGATCGTAATATTKTTATGTACATATATTATAGAGGAGGGTGATGACATGTCGTGATCTCAAGAACAATTGAAATATCAAATATATCTTTCAAAAATCACTATCTGTTACCAAAAACTGAATTTCAGTTTTTCAGAAGCAATATTCTATTATTTCTTTTCTATATAGAACAAATATAGCAGGTATATAACCAAAAAAATTAATAAAATGAAATAGATCTGAAGATATTTCCTATCCCTCTTTGATTCTACAAAACTGTGTTTGGACAGTGCAAYAAACTCCGGGTTTTTTCTTCTGGAACATCCTTTTTCTTGTCTCAGAGGTTTATATATTGTCAGCTCCATTGTATTGAAACACTTGTSAGAAGCCATGGGGTACAATTGAGCTGCACCCTAGAACAGCAAGTGAAGTAGTGTAAAATAGGCGATGGCTGCTATGGAGCAACTCCAACATTGTTTACATCTGAAGRTCCTTTTGATTTCCTTTTGGGTTTCCGCTGCTTCTGCTTTTTCTTGAGCCTAATGGAATCTTTAATGCTCTTTTCCCATTGTTTCCTGTTCTTTTGATAAAGCAGCATTGCGGCCCGTGCATCTTCTATCTGAAGTAATAATTCTATCAGTTTCAAGAAGACAACGAAGATGATTAAGAAAAATGAAACGAGACATATTTCAGGCTCAGAAAACTGCTTGACAATTCCTTATGTAGTCTCAAAAAGTTATCCTGGAACGAGCAAAAATGACATTCAAGTGCACCTGAGGTGAAACATCACTTCCCTGGGGTTATGATTCTGAAATCTTTATTTAATGTACAATCTTGCATCCTCTTATTTATATCTATGTCACACATTCGATCACGCTAAGTCCCATATTGGTCGTAATAGAAATTGAAAAGAAATGAACAAGTCAAAGTAACCAAACTAACCGGGCAATGCTCCCCATTTTGAATTTCAACACCAAGAAATTCAACAGCAAGATGGCGAAGCGCCCGACTTCGTCCTTCCCTGATATGACCAATATTGAGCATCAAATGCCAATCAAAGCAAGTATTAATTGAGGCAAGAGCAAAAAAGTACTTTAGGAAGGGCTGATACTCTGATGTATCCCGTATGTCTTTCTTTGGATGGGTTAACAGCAATYCCTACACAAAAATCCTCTAATACTTTAGATAATTGAATCATATCAGTACATCAAGTTGCGTAGAATGTAAAGAGAGAATGCTCATACTAGCCTTAAGATCATTGCGTAAGGCATGGCCAACAAGAATCCTTCCTTTGAGCATCTCTGCAACTTTTGGCTGAACAACACTGAATTCCTTTGCTGTAAGTCAGATAAATTATTTTAAAAAAGGCCAAACATAGTAACAAGTACAACKATGAATGAACCATATTAATAACACCCAAAATACATAGTAATTAGCGATGCTATCATCCAGTACGTTGCCCTTACTTAAAACAMCTACCAAAGAACATATTATTCAGAAGAAAAGAGAAAAATAGAATCTCCGGATTTCAATTTCAAGTAACAGTAAAACTTAAAACTTCGATCAATTACAAAGCAGCATCTTTTTTTGGTACCTATGATGTTGGCCAAAGTAAACAGACCAGGATTACTCCATGAGAACATCATGTATGTCCACAGTAACCTTTTTGCAAAAGGTGCATATACTACTAATGAGAATTTGTTTGAAACTTTCCCGAAGTACTTAAAGTAAAAAAGCCATATATGCGAGATAAATAAGCTTGCCAAATATCTGTTTATCCACCCATTCAGAAAAAAGGAGCTTAATTGGTGAATATGAGATGTAAAGTATGTAATATTTCTGGGTTCAATTGGAGTCCAACAAAACAAAATCAGTAGGAAGTGGTAGAGAAGTATAATTGCAAGGCTCGCCATTCACTAGTGTATTAGCATTCCCTYATAACTTAGTTGGAAACWTGTTTTATGAGGCTCTCAGACTCATGGGATCAAAGTGTTTAGCTGTCCCCATAAGAAGCACAATCAGCACTAGATTGGGAGGGGCATACACAAACTGCTCAAATATCAGCTAAATTAAGTCAAGCCCATTCATCCAACTGTACTGATTGAATGAAACTAATAGAAGCACAAAAAATCAGGATATCTTCTTATACATATGCAAAGACAATATACCTCAGATAGCGATCAAAGAACTTCCACTGAACCAAATGCCTTAAGAATCTTAGAGAATCAGGACTCCTTATATACTTTTTTGGTWGTAGATGATATGGATTCAAAAAGCAATCTGGAAAGTRAGCCTAACCTTTCCTCAAGTCACGAGGTCGAATTCCGCTAATTTGTGTACGGAAGTCAACAACATATTCTACTGGGCGGACATATTCATCATATATGATGTTTCCCCATTTGTTTACCTGCCATAAAACTGAAGCACATATAATAACAATACAATTGATGCAGTACTCAAGTTCCATCCAAAACTGAACCACCAAAAGTCTAGTTCAAGGACAAATAAAGCAAAACTGCAGAAACAAGAAATCTCCAATCACCAAATAAGACACATAATGATTCTCAACAAACACTCACCCATCTAATCTTGGCAAAAGTTCAAATAATTGTCTACAGTTCCGTTTACAAGAAAAGCTATTTAATGAGAAAATAACAGCTTAGACTTGCGAAAAGAAACTAATATTAAGGCACYTCATAATTCTTTGCATGAACATCCCATGAGAAAGCACCAGCAATACTATATCAAAAGGATATTTAACCAAGAATTACCAGTGTGACTCGTCCAAGAGCGCTTTTATTCCCTATGGAGCTGACACCAACCATTTCACAATCCATGGCTATCACATCTGTAATGCTGATAAAGTGGTTGATGAGTGGCAAAACAAAATGAACAGCCATATTAGACAAAGAAACAGGAAAAACAACACCCTAGTATTCAACAGCATATTGAGCCTTCAGTTTCATACTTCCTTTCTCTATATTGCTCTTTTTCTCAAAACCAACCACATAAAAGTTCAAATTCATCACAAACATAATTGAATTTAGCAAGTCACAGTTTCTTTTCTTGCAGACACGCGATCAATATGCAACGTTTTAAACTTGTATTAGCACCAAGAAACTCATCGGAACAATTAAGCAGTGCTCAACATTCAGTTCAAATTCTAATTCACCGCATTTACATATACTCAAACAAAAACAAAATTYAAGGACTTCATTTCCAGGAAACAGAAAAATCAATATGCACCTGATATCAGAAGAAGTTGGCATCAAGGGGTTAGGCCGAGAATCACAGGATTCCTCATTTATTGATCTCTCRTTCCGCTTCCCTAAATATTATAACCAGCAGAAAACAAAATATAAAATGAAGAACATGAGCCAGCAGAAGATGAATGACACATATATGAAATAGAGCATCCAACGAACAGAAAAACAACGACTGGGATTCACCTAAAATGGTTTTCTTGGGTTCTTCCTCCGACTCTTTTGATGCCTTTTTGAACTGTTTCTTTGGCCCATTACTCTTCAGCTTCTGCAGAAATAATTAGTCCAAAGAAGAAGTTAATTTCAACAAAAAATTATACATGTGCATCTATATATATATATATATATATATATGCGTGTGTGTGTGTGTGTGTGTGTGGTGTGTGTGCATGTATAGTACATGACGGAGCTGCTCCCAGTTGGGGTTTAGCTGATGGTTGCTAGGGCTTTTCATCTTTCTTCCTCTTCTTCTTCCGCTTCCGCTCAGAGTTTCAGCTTCATAAACCCCGACTAAAGAATCCCACTCAACGACGTCGCTCGGTATCTTATTCCACGGAGGCAAAAGATAACATGGAATAAATCGAATTTTAATTCACATACTATAAATATAATACATTTTCWTTTTTCTTTTATTAGAACTATTTTTCCTCAAAGGCATATCTTAAGCGTTCAATAGTGAGAGATTTATTTTAGCYCACACCACGTCAAAAATTATCAAACCACTAACCTTTCTTACTCTTAAGAAATGAACGTATCGAAACACTCCCACTAGATGTTTAATTACATAGAAAAAGTAATATTAATTAAAATCGATAAAATAATTTCCATTTTCTATGAATAAAATGCAGATAATCATATATTATGATTCACTAAAAAAATAAAAAAGAAAAATCACATGTATAGAATATAATAATAATACAGAGCCAATATATAAAACTAGTGATCGATCCCTGTTACATAGCATGAGAGAATCTACAATATGTTCTGTTTTATGGTATAAGCTTCCTCCAACACCTGGAGGAGCACAAAGAATCTCATAACAACCCATACCAATAGGCAAAATTTACTGTTTGGACAAAGCAAAGATTTTTGATAACTTTGCTTGCAATATCAGTTCAGTAAAGTGAGGTTGCTTGGTCGGCTCAAAATGCCATTTCTATGGAACCGTCATATTTGTCATATTTAGAAACTCCTCTTAGATGAATAATTCATTTGTTTTTATCAACATGTTGTAATAATTTGAATGCTTATAGTTGATAAATCATTAGATGTGAAAATCTTTCCTAACTAAAACAAAATATTGAAATAAAATTGTACAAAAAGATAAATGTGAATCGTGCACGGAATCGTGAAATTACGATTATTGTGCATGGAGTTGTCTAATGTACTTATATGTTTATTTGATGATAATTTTATACTTTAATGCTATATAAGTTTAAATATTAAGTCTACTCACTTCACGTTTTGATTGGCCTCGATGGAAATGTGGAATCAGATTTCAATTCAAGTTATTATTGAAATTTATTGAAATTGATTATCTAAGTARAACATCGATATTTATCATTTAAATTTTCTTTTTTAGAGAAATGTAAAAATTATTATCCTATGATAACTCGAGTATGATAAATAATAAAATTCTCAAGTTAAATTGTCATTAGAARGTATGGTTTCTAATATATAAGCACGTTAATTTGCAACCAAAAAAGAAACAAAAAAGTAAAAAGGAAAAAGAATATGAAGTCAGCCATTCAGATGGTTTAATGAAAGGAATATTCTCGTGTGCTTGATGAGGATGTGGGGAAAGTGCAGCCGTCAGGCCCGGGGAGGTTTGTCCCGCCTATGGGCCCTACCCTTCACATAAATGTTTTTTCCAGGCAATGACACGTAGCAAATCCAAATCTCCAAAAAAAAAAAGAAAAAGAAAAAGGAACAAAATGAAAGATGAATATCGAGTCAAAGTYATATTTCACTTAGTAAAAATTTCTGTTCTTTTTAATACATTATTAATTATTTTTCTACTACATTAATAATAACATAGTCTATTTTTTTATTAAAGGAGTTAGAAAGTAATATATACATTAAATAATGCAATAACTCAACTGAATAATTTATTATTATTAATATATATTATAATTATTTATCTTTCTCTCCATTTCCAGTCAGATTTTGTAGCCTAGTGATGATCATCGCATCTTGCAAGTCGCGACACATGTCCATTTAACCAAGAGGTGATAAATGTATTGTCACTTTTCTTCACCTCTTGAAGATATATAACRCTAACAATTAAAATAATATAATAAACTTAATTTAAGTTAATAAATTTATTGCAACKTGGTATTCTTACATGAATTACATAATTATTTATTTATTTTTCTCTTTAATGAATTCTTGATTTTAATTATTTTGACCGACTCTATTAATAGTTAAATTTGTTATTCATTCGTGTCAATTACTTTGTAAGATCGTATTAAATTAATAATACTTACGTATCTGATTAATTAAATATATTATTGATCGAGACTAATATCATTAATTAATAATTTAATTTTATATATAAATCATGATTCGTAAAATATAACATGTATAATACATATTAAAAAATACTAATATAATTTGTGAGTGGTTTTTGCTTCTTACGCCATTCATGAAAAGGGCTAATTTGGATAAGATGAGAGGATAACTAAAAACCGAAAAGGAAAGAAGAAGAAATGAGAAACAATTCAAAATTTTGGGCTACCTTAGAGATTAATTTACGGGAATACCCTTACRAGCATTATCTTCTAAGGCTATATCTGGGAATTTAAAGAAACAATCCTTGCCGTTCATTGACAAGAGGAAYCGCCCACGTAGCAGTTTAACGGCTAAAAGAAAGAACTATAGAAAATGTAGAAAATATATATTTAGCATAATTATATTTTTATTACCTAAAAAATTACAATACAAAGAGCAGAAACAGGTTCTTTTTCCATTGAAACTCACCCATTTCTTTCTCTCTCTATTTCTCTCTCTTCATTTGCAGAGATTTTTCTCTCTGCTTTGTTCGTAATGACCATCTTTTTCTCTCTCTGATCTCGCGATCTTGCTCTGATCGACCCATTTTCTCTGGTGAGTATTTCTTTACTGTTTTCTCGATTGTTTTGAGGAGTTCTCGTTTTGTTTTAATTTTGTAAATTCGTTCTGATGGTTGTTTCTGTACGTATATGCAAATCCCAATGCATGCYTTAGCCTCTGAAAGACAGTGTTTTTTGAGGGTTTGTTTTGGATTGTTATCTTGATGATCGTTGATCATCAAAGCTTTGTGTTTGCTCACGATTAGGGATTTCTGGAAAAACTTTGAAATGTTTCTCCTTGCTGATGCAGGCTTTCGTTGCTGTTAATTTTGTTGCTAAATTATCTGGGGTAACTATCAAAGGTGAAAGCTTTAGGAGCCCCGGATCTTTTTGATGTTAGAAAGGTGAGATATTCATATCACTTATATTTTTTTGCTTTATAATTGCATGCATCTCTTAGGTTATTTAGATGACCCACCAAGAAATTATGGAGATATAGAAATGGGTTTCTACTAATCTTTTATTTTTTATTTTGGTGTCTACAAAATTAATTCAGAAATTTAAAATTTCAAAACCACGGTGAGAATCGAATGTGGCTGTAAATCAAATTGGAAATGTAGATATATGTATCCATGTATAGTAGTTTTACATGATATAATAATTGTAGAGCTCTTGCATTTATCTTCAATTTCTTAGAGTTGTGAAATTTGTTGGAGAAAAGGAAGATTATGGAAAGCATTCCTCGGACATCTTCTTTTTTAAGCTACGTTTTTCATAATCCTTTTGGTTTTTGAAGTATAGTTTTCGCAATTGCATTATTTGGTCGAGGCAGGATGTTAAAGTCCTCTCCTGTTAAAAGCAGAAAAGGAGCAGGAAGGGAAATGAAATTAGGGATAATGCATCATTAGAGTCTGGTCTGAGGGACTAGGCCAATGTCAGATGGTCGTCTATTCTTATAAGGTATACTGTGTCTGAACTCAGTGGTGATCGATGGATTATATATAGTAAGATGGGTCTGGTTTTGGAATTGATGTCAGAAAGGAAAAAGAAGTATGTGGAGTCACAGAGTTAGTCCTGAGAGTCTATCCCTCTCAGATAGAAGTAATTGCCTGCTCAACTAGACAAATTTCCAACCTGGGTAAGCTCCAACTGACCGAATGAAGAAGGCAGGAGGTAAATGCTTGTGAGTCAAGCAAGGTGACAGTTTTTTTTGTCCCAATACAGAGAGGAGCTGAAAGGATGGGCAAACTGGGCCTCTTAGTTAGACTATTGTGTATCGAGATTGCTATAGCTCTTGTAACATAGCAAGCATGTGCTAGTCTGATTGTCCAATTGGATAAGAGGATTTGCTCGTTGATTAGTGGATTTAAAGAAGTGCAGATGCATGTCTTTATCAAATTTAGTAGKYTTCGAATGGTTTATATACCTTTTCAATATTTGATGATTATCTTTTATCAAATAAGTAGTGGCTAGCCAAACTCGTGCATACTAGAAAATGGATCAAGTGAAAGCATTTTGATGAAAAAATGATTCTCTTTTTTGATATGTAATAGTGTAATAGATACTTTCTACAAAATTAATAGTAAAACTTTTTAGAACTTTCAACACACAAATTAACAGAAAACTGAAAAATAGGAAATTTGGTGGTTAGCGTAGAAAAGAAGTAAGTGGTTGGTTGRGCATTTATGGGAATTAAATCATTAAACCTTGATTAGCGTAGAAAAACTAAAAARGACCCTTTGATTTCACAAGTTTCCTCATCCTTTGGATAAAGCAAGATAAGATAAGTTCTTATATGATGTGTATGTTTCTGTAAAATGAATTTCAGTTATTAGTATGTGAATTAACACGCCCGTGAAGAATAAAAATCCAAAATTTTGGAGTGCTTGATATATCCTGTTATTCCAAACAAAGAAATTTCATGATTCAGATAGTTAAGATTGTCGATTTGTTGCTTTTTTTGACATCATGATATATACAGTATATTCCTATTTCATTACAAGGACTAAAACCATGCTATATCTTTTTCTTTCTACAGTGAAATCTACTCGGGCATTATGATTAGTGCCTCTTTTGATTAATAAAATTTGATGATCCTAAGAGAGTCAACTATGGTTATCTTCAGAAGAATTTCATACCTCCATAAAAAATTGTTGGCAAAGCTTTCTTTTGCTTTTGACTCTTTTGCCATCTTAAGTGAACCTATTAATTTCTCTTTTCCAACTGTTCGATTTTGATGGTTTGTAGAATTTTTCATTGATTGAGCCTGTTTTTTGATTTTTTATTTCAGAGATATTTTGATTCGACATGTCATTTTTAACCTTCCAACTAACTTCTAAATGCCATGTGGCACAACCTTTCTTGAGCAAGCTCTGGTCTCGGACAAGTTTCCTAAAGCTAGTGATGATCTGCATGAAGAAAGAAAGAAAAGAGTCATACCCGAGACAAGTACTCCACCTTCTATGGAGTTTTTGTCTCGTAGGTAGCCTTCCGATGATAGTTTGTTCTCTAACTGGCAAATGTCGAGTACAGCTTTATAGTTTCCGCTATTACATGCCTTCCATCTACATCCAGTTATTGCATACTCCAGTATTTAACTTGCGTAATGCTCACACAGAAGTTCAATAGACAGTAATTTCCAATCTTGGATAGGTCTCCCAAACTGAGTTATCCCTGTCTCCAACATTACCTCTTTTGCTATTATTGGAAGAAGGCAACTTGCAGTTGTATAACATGAAAGCTCAGAAGCATTGGCAAATTTTCCGCGTGTATGGTGTTAAAGAGTACTATCCCATACTTGGGGGCTAATAATCATCTGGTTTATCTTCTGGTTTTTGGGGGACCACAAAAAGACAGGGTTCTGAAGCCAAAGTTATGGTATCCGCATTTTGGATTGTTCTTTTATTCTCCATGTGAGTTTTTTTTTTTTTTTTATAAAATAATTAATATTTGTAGAAGATGTTGCCTTGTGTGTAGATCATAGGAACTAAGGAGGACTACTAGTTTGATGATGTCTAGCTTAGTTGGCTAAGATGCACACTTACTAGGGAAAGGTCTGGGCTTGTGATCTACATCCTCTCTTTGATTTATCCAAAAAAAGAAGAAGAGTTTTGCATTCCTTACCGGSTCAAGTTATACTAATTAATAGGAGATGTYTCTTGTTGGAAATTCCTTACTGGGGCTTGTTTTGTATATTTCTTTCCTATGTTAAGTCTTTAGAGTTTTGTTCATTATCTAATCTGTTTGCTTAGATGTAATTTTTGTGGTAATGATGGTTRTTTGCTCGTATGTTTCATTATTATCATTTGGACTTCTTGTATTCTTTTGGGGAATGTTTAACATGTCTTAGGTTGGTTAGCGATGTAATTTCTGAAGATAGGTTAAGCTGCTGAGTTGCTGAGAGTTGGCATCATATATTATTTTCTTCATGAAGCTATTTAGCTTGCTGAAAGTGAATAGATGGCATACAGTAAAATGATTAACTTCCAATTACATTTTGCATCTGAGCAGGCAAAACCCACTAAATACTTATCTACAAAATGGGTCAAAGGAATATGCACATGATTGATTTGGAACCGGATCAGCAAGGACAAGACTTCATACACCCTGAACCATGTGTCTTCTATGGGGGGGTGCCAAATTTTCCACAGCCTAACATGCATGCCATGGTACCTGCTCCTGGAAGGCCTAGTAACTTTGATTTGCATCATTTGCCGGAGCATCATGAAAGTGCATTATTCTATGGCATGGGTGGTCAGTATAATCAGTATCCAGCTGCTAATCTTGACCTCAATGTTGCTTCATCGTCCAATCACTATTCTCCATATATGGCTGCTCCATCTGCTCCCAGAGATTTCCCTGTCCCAGTAAATCATGGGACACATGACCAGTTGCCCTTCTCGAGTACTCATAGGATGGTTGGAATTCCTATGGACAGCTATGGAAGGAACAATCCCTACATGGAGGGTGTTAGAGGCTCATTTAAGAGAAAGAATGCTGAGGGACTTCCATGGAATTTCCAGTACTATGATGCTTTGGCAGGCTCTAGTTCTTCTGTTGCACCTATGAACACAAGGCTGCTTGAATCTGATGCAACAGTCACAGATGCTGCACCTTTTGCACCACCTGAGTATGCAGGGAATGACAGTTCATCGCTCATTGAAGGTGGGACCCACAGAAGTGTGAGAAACAGATCTGGTGTCATTTGTCCAGATGCTGTACTGACACATAATGCTAATTCTTTGATTCACGGAAACTATGTGAATCAACCTTTTCATTTACCTAGAAATGCTTGGTTGGGTCTACAATTTAACAATAATGGTGGAGACATCAACAGTGTAACCTGGAATCAGCCATCCAGTTTACCCTATCTGCAGGGTAACTTTTGCAACTATTCATTCTTTTCTGGTCTATTTTCTCTCTGATGAGTGGTCTCAGGCTTCTAGAATTTCATCTGTCTTAAATTAGTCTTTTATGTGATTGTGTTTTAGTTGTATGCTTGTTTCTTCTGTGCTTAAATTTATTTTGACTTATCAAAACGGATCTGATTTTTCATTTCCTAGTTGGAGCAGAATCATGCTTTAGACAATTATCATATCAATTTTTATGAACTCATAAGCTCCCTCTCTCTTTTTTGTTATTGCAGGTAGCATCAATGGGGGTTGCATGGATGTCAGTAACATGGGTTTACAAGGTTATCAAGTGACAGCTAGCAGAAGTTTAACTGGTTTTCTGCATACTCAAATTCCACAAGGGCACCCTAGCTTGCATCATCCACCACCGCCTTTACAAGGGGTTAGAGGCCACAATATGAACTTCCCTGCACCAGTAGCAACCTCTTCCCGCAGATTCTCAACAAATAGCACTAGCATAAACTCTTTCCAAGGTGTTGTGGAGGCAGGGCCAAGATATATGGGACCTGTTCCGCCAACTGGCTTTCGGTTGTACAGGCCTCATCGCAGGGAAGTTACTTCTGAGATGAATGCAAGGCATCGTAACATTCCTCACTTGAGAGTATTGCCTGAAGATGTAAAAAATTTTCTCTTCTTTATTGATCTTTGTTCTGATATTGGCTGATACTGTCACTTTCTGTTCTATTTCTTCATTTTTTTGTTTCCCGTGTATATTTTTAAGCTATAGAGTTCATTGATTTTGGATTGTTTGTTCAGGGGGTTGCCATGTTTGAGGTTGAAGCAGGGGATTCCCCTGATCAGCATAGAGATATGCGCCTGGATATAGATCACATGTCTTATGAGGTAACTTGAGAGTTGATAAAGAGTATGTGTATTGTCACACTATCATCTGATAAAAGCATTCCTGGATGTTCATTTAGAAGTTTGATGATGACTTGTGCTTGTTTGACATTAACTAGACTGTCCTTCAGAAGCAAAGGTTTTGAGTTCTTATAATACTTTTCAGGAACTTCTTGCATTGGGGGAACAAATTGGTAATGTGGGTACTGGGTTATCAGAGAATGCAATTACAAGTAATTTGAAGACAAGATCATTTGTGTCATCAGCTTGTGCCAATCTTGACGAAGAGGTGTCTATGGATGGAGAAGTTGATTTCTGTGTCATATGCCAGGTACTGTTCTAACAACTTTTTTATTGCTATATTCTTCAACAAATAGTTTATTGAGGAAAATGTTCTTTAGCATTTGTAACTTGTTATACTTGAGCACATCATGAAAGCATGTTTTCCTTCCTCATCGTACCTCAGACATTGCTTTATTTTTGAGGATAAAGGTTCGAGCTCTACTTTTGGGTGAAGAAGATTGAGATCCTTCTTTTCTTTTTTCCTTTTCCTTTTTGCTTTGGCCTGCTGATATATTTACTCTATATATGCCTTCTTCTTGTAGGCTGATTACAAAGATGATGAAAAGATTGGCACTCTTGAATGCGGTCATGAGTATCATGTAGATTGCATAAAAAAATGGTTGGTTGTGAAGAATACTTGTCCTATCTGCAAATCCACAGCATTGGCTGCAGAAGGAAAGGATTTGTGAATACAGGCTTTGTGGTGGTTGGAAGATCTATTAAAATAACTTGCCTTTTGTGCTGTTGCTAAGTATTTATTGTCCAAAGAAGGAATTTTTTGTTAATGTATTCTATATGTATATACTTGCAGAGATATGAGCAACAGTCAACGCTGTCCAAAGACATTTATTTGTTGGCTCTCCATTTCTCTGAAAACTGTACAGACTTTTTGAAAATTGTTGTTCAAATCATGCATGGTTGCTGTATCAGCTTCCATTCAATATGCTGTGTGTAGTTCCTAGGATTGCATAGATGAATGTTAAACGTAAACTGTATTTAATGTGATATATTCATTGATTCTTTACTCTTCTGATTTGGCAACAATGGTTTTGCTGTTCGTGCTGCTGCTATAAGGTAGAAAGCCCCATCCTCTCTCTTCTCATGGGTGTGACAGAAACTGGMGGTTGCACGGGCGGGTCTGTCACATGATGTTGGTACCTTCCCTCTTTTTATTTAGTAGAACAATAATATAAATAACAGTAAAGTAGGACAGCAGAACTCTCTTGTGCTGTTTTCTCCCTCTAGTTTATTTATTCTGTCTGGATCATCTTTATCCAGAACTTAAATATAGCTGTTACTGGCACTTATACGTATCTTTAGTGGGTTTTACTGACATTTCCAGTTCTGCAAATCAATGTCTGTAAATGYATTTTATAAATAAGATGAATAAATAATTTCCAAATCCAACTTTACTGAAAAAAGGATGGGCTAATCTTTTAAAGACGACGTGCTAGTTAGTGGTTTACGGATAGTGTATAGATTGAGATAGAAGTATGCATAAAAGAYAGTCAGACAGTCATTTACCTTGCAAAGCTCTCCTTATCCAATGCGAAAYAACTCTCACTAATCACTTGRAGGTAGCACCAAAGCTATGCCTTTTTCAGTGGGCTAGTTTTTGGGCCAAATCCCCCCTSATGCCCTTCAAAAGTYGTTGAATTTGGTTTTTGTGACTGTGTAAGACAAAAACAAAGATGCTTGAATGATTGAATTTAGTCATCATGTAGTAATGCTTGTTAATAAATACAAAAAGATCAATGGACATCACTGTCAAGATCAGACAACGGATAATCATTAAACAAGAGAATTGTGGCATAATCCAACTTCCTGTCTCTTAACTTTTTCTAAGACTAGGATAACATCATTGTTGGTCAATTTAAAATAGGCTCGAGATCATGCGTCCACAGAAAAGTTCCTTGTCCGCTTGATGTATGAAAAAGATAAAAAGAAAAAGAGTATAAATCAAACCGAACAATACTTTTCTTTTTTGAAAAAAGAGTAATAACAATACTTGATCATTTAACTCAGCGAGGGCAAAATCCAAGAGCAAGAAGTAGCTATAAGAGCCTATAGAAAATGTAACTTGATACATACTAAACCAAAGTAAATGATGAAATTATACAAGKTGCGAAAGATKATTTGTAATTAACTCGGTATAGTAGAGGAATCTGTATGCCGCATTTTCTATGAAGTCAAAAACCAAGAGCGACCTGCTGCTCCAATCGAACTGCCAAAACCACAGCAATTAGGGTATCACCAGACGATACTAGGCAGAAGAAATCTTTGCGCTTCAATCCTTTACTTTAGTACTTACGCGGAGCAGCAACCAACTTTTTTCACAGCTGAAACGTCTTCCTTATTGCCAACGTTGATTGTTTGCCCRTTGGGCAATGCTGCAGGATCATCCCCAACCTCAAGTGCTTTCCTACTGACCACATTATGTATCTGGGTAAGTACTTCAGTAAATGCATTTTCAACATTCAGAGACTCCAGTGCTGAAGTTTCCATAAAATAAAGGCTCTCTCTCTCAGCAAAGGCCGTCGCATCCTCTGTGGAAACAGCACGCAAGTGTCGTAAGTCAGCCTTATTCCCCACAAGCATTATTACAATGTTTTGGTCTGTGTGGTCTCGAAGCTCTTTCAGCCATCTCCCAACATTCTCAAAAGTGACATGTCTAGTGACATCATACACAAGCAATGCACCAACAGCCCCTCGGTAGTATGCGCTTGTAATTGCACGGTATCTTAAGGCACAGAAAGTAACGCTTCTCAATTAAGTTATGAGCTAAACACATTCAATATGTATATATACTTTTCTCATCAAAATATGCATTACCTTGAAGATCAATGAAGGAAGATAGAACTACGTTCCCAGATAACTGGAGACTCGCCACGCCACACCATAAACAAAAAATAAAGTTGTAAACCTACTTCCTACTTGCTAAAATTCTCAATTTAGATCTACAACCAAATATCAAATCCTTGAAAAGCACACTAAATAATACTTGCTATAGTTCAGATCAAGGAGTTGCCAATGTAGAAAGTAAAATTGTCAGCAATCCCATTTCAAAACACACTATTAGAAGCATCTAGTGGAACAACCTATGTTGTTCCCAGCGACACAATAAACTTTTTGAGAATAAAAGAATTACCAATGAGCTTCACTTTGAGAAGGTCCTGATATAACTGCTCATCATTTTAAGACTTTAAAGATAATGAATGTGACATCAGCAATCATAACAGTTTTTTCACCTGAAATTTCCTAAAAGTGTTACTGACTGCAACTAAAAATTCGTCTGAAATGCACCTAAGTGATGGTAATTCCAAGACTAGTGAGTAACAAACACCAAAAAGACATTCAGCACATGAACTAACCCATTAAATAACTCTAGTTAACCCAAAAGTACACAACTTATCAGGTGCTAAGTAATAAATGAAACTATAGATATTCTCAAGAAATCCCAGTAGATATTACACAGTCAAACCACTAAAATAGCTCCTAAAATAGCTCCGGCCACCCTAGACTCGACTATACCTTTCAAAAGGGATCGGGCAGAAATCCTACATACAAATAAAAACTCCAAACTCTATTATTTTCCCCATCCCGACAACCACAGCACCCTTTGTACTTGTTTACCTTATGCATAGCTAAAAATTTACRGTAATGAAGCAACCGCACAAAATAGGTCGAGCTTAAGCTTATGAAATCTACAGACATTACAAATAGTTGCTCTCTCACAGTCAGTAAATCTTTAAATTATACAGGTATGCCTGAAATACTGAAATAGGATTACCCCAAAAAAAAAAAAAAGGGGTAGAAATGAGTTGGAGGATAGTAAAATACCGTTCTTGGCCAGCGGTGTCCCAAATCTGGGCCTTGACAATCTTCTCATCAACGCGGATGCAGCGGGTAGCAAATTCGACTCCTATGGTTGACTTAGACTCTAGACTAAACTCGTTCCGAGTAAATCGCGACAGTAGATTTGATTTACCGACGCCWGAGTCTCCGATTAAGACCACCTTAAACAAGTAGTCATAGTCATCATCCGACCTGTATACTCCCGCCATCAAGCCCTATGAGGATCCTCAAAAGATCAGCAATAACAATGAAAATAATACAACTATATATCTACACGCCTCTCAAAYATCAAATTTTCAGTTTGAAYGGGTAAAGATTTGGAGAAAACCTAACCCTAACCAAGTATAGTAGCAGAAAAAGCGTGGGAGATATGATTTTTCTAGCAAAGAATGAAGTGAATTCGCTAAGAAATTCTGAAATTTAGAGAGAACATCGGAGTTGAGAATGGTCAAGTGAAGCTGCGAAGTTGCTACTGCAAGTAAAGAATCATAACGGTGATGACGTAAAAGTGGGTAAAAAATAATCGCGTTCTTACTTTTTACTGTTTTCTCRCCTTGTCGTTAGACAGRGTCAAAATCGCAATATAATTGTACTGGTGAGTATAAATCGAATAATGCATAATATAATTTATATAAATTTGCTCGTGATTCACAAAAATACTMYCGASTTATAGCTATAGAAAGATGTTTTTGAAAAAATATATGATTTAATAAAAATATAATACTTTAGAACTTATACACGAGAAAGGTTAAGACCTTGAGAGAGGTTTGCATAAACGGCGAGAGAGCTTCTTTTCTTGGTGCGTAAGTGCATTTATTATGAACTTTTATTGTTCAGATTGAAATAAAATCCAACAGAATTCTGAATGTGTGTTCGAAGAATAAACAACATTTCTGAATTGTTTTCCCTCTCCAAGTACTGAGTAACTTTAGCAACATATTTGACCTCCCTTCCATAGAGATGAGTAGCAGCTGCTGCRTTGTAGGTCACAAGCTGCATTTCACCTGTCACCAAAGCAAAAATATTGAAGTACACTCAATGGTCGAAGCTGTGAGTATGGTGGTAGCTATATTCGTAAACGCATCAATTTACATCCCTCGTAGGATGTATTCAAGCCCCGTCCAGAGTCAAAAAATATGTTGGACGAGCATGTGAAGAAACAAGAAATTTGAAACAGTACCTGATCTGATATCTGACTCAAGGGTCTTCTGACTGAAATGGCGTGTCAGCCACCATCTGCACCTTAACCTCCAGGTATATAGGGATTCASGGTTAGTAAATATAGAAGGAATCTTTTTACTATGAACCAAGTGCTGCWGCTTCCCATCTTCTTTGTCAAAGCAAGTTGACATTTCATCTTCCTCGCATTGTGATAGCTTGAMAAGGCAAGAAGCCAACTCTTTCCATGTGTTGCAGTCTGCAAATGCAGCATCTAAGTGCAATGCTATCATTTCCACCAGCCTTTCAGCAGTATAGTCCCCTGACACATACGAATGCAYSCACAAATCTACAATTTAGTGCTCAAACACAAATGATTCAGGGACATGCAAATTTAACACACATTATGCAATAAAGTAAACACAAGAGGATTTGCACGCACAAAGGATGCAGGCCAAAAGCATATTTTCCACAATCCACTGAAGTTAATTTATTCCACTTCACTTTACAAAGACTGGTAAAGGATAAGGTAGCTATTGCAAGAGAGACTTCCTAAACTTAACCAACAAAGAAAACTTTGAGGAATACCATATGTATGATCGCATGATAACAACTTTACCCTCCAGAAGTACAGAGGAATTTATTATTTGAAGCAAGAATATGAAGAGCAGAAGAGACTGTCACCACGGAGTTGCCTTCACATGTATTAGGTTCCTTCTAGGTATTGCTTTAAAACCTCCTTTCAACTACCCACCCCCACTCCCCCGCAAGAGAGGGGAAAAGGGAGAAAATATGGGTAGATTGGAGGCAAACAAAAGTTTCGCACCCTTTTCCTATTTTTGGTCTCTCCTGAAGCAAAACAAGCTACTTGGACTGGTTCAGTCWAAGCACGTTCCAGCTTTGTTAGTAAAAATTAAGCCAGGCTGGTTTGAGCATTTTCATTTTCCAACTTAAATAACTAAATTAAACTCATAAACTCTATATCATTTTGTTGAAGAGAAGAGATGTCATTTTAAGAAAAGTTGGATATCAATCAGCAAGGAGTCACTGGAAGGTTCATTGATGAGAATTTCTATGCAAAATTAGCATCAAGAAGATATTTATTCATCTCACAATAACAAGAAAATGTACCCATTTGGTGCATGCTGAGAAGTTTGGCCAATGAGTGGCTACATGTGGGATCCTTTCTCAGGATATTCTCAAAATATGTAGAAAATTTTGTATAGTTCTCGTGATCAAAATACTCCAATAGACTAGTTTTCAATCTGCAACCAAAGCACACAAACATGAAACTGGTAAATAACCAAGTTAAATGATGACTGTAATATATTAAAAAGAAATGGAAAATCAGAACTTCTTCTCGCTGTTTTTTACTTATGCTCACTGTACCAGATACAGAAGCTGAAAAAAAGAACAAAAAGAAAAAAAAAAAAAAAAGGAATACAGAGGAAACTTAATTCAATTCATCCTATTGGGACATCTAAAAGAAGTATCCCGAAGAGAAAAGCTAAACATATGGTAAGAATGCAACTTCAATTTCTCAACTAAATGCTCACGTTCTGTTTTTCTCACCAGAAAAAAGGAGAAACAAAAACCAAATTAAGAAAAGCATGTTCAGATGTTTGTTATGTTTTACTACAAAACAATCTGATCCTCTTGAGAGAAAAGGGGAAAGAGGAGTGGTAGGCAGGAAACGTTGTTATTTATACTTAAATTTTTTGACTTAGTATGACTTGTAATCTTGTTCATAATATTGTATATCTGTAGCTACCACACAAACGTATTAAAGAATAAAATCATCACCTTGAGTGAAGGGCTGTATCTGGATTTTGAGAAAAATTTTCAATCTCATTAAGGGCCTCCTTGACCTGATCTCCAAGCAATAGCATCTAGGACATGCCAAGAATCCAAAATTAGAGGAGTCCCAAGTTTTGTTATGGTCTAGAATATTATCGCAAATAAAATGAAAATTTAATCTATTGATAACACATATTACCTTCAGTCAGTTTCACCCTAAAGTTATTTCAGGAAAAAAGAACAACAAATTCAAAACAATAAAAAGTGAAATTAATGTCAATTACTGTCTTTTCCCATTTTAGGTTTACCGAGTTTCATAGGCTGGTGCTTCTCAGTTCAATACTTGCACACAACSATCTAGTGGTCCATGCGTGGCAAACATAATTAAGCACTGTATTTGCCCATAACGAAATAAAATGAAATGTCTCCCTGGCATTCATAAATAAGAAAAACACAAGGAATCCGACTAGAGTGCGAACAGTTTAGTAATTTTCTTCAAACAAATTACAGAAATTGCATTTATTTATGTTTCTCTAATCTCAGTATTAGCTCTTTTATGGACAGAAATAACCTAATAAACCAACTGATTAAAAGAACAATATCTAATTGGTAATTAGTTAGAAATCATTGAACATCTCACAGGAGTTTTATGAAATGGGTAATGAGCAACGACTAGAAGAAGAAGAAGAGCAGCTCAGGATATCGGTTGCAAGGTATTAGAGGAGTTGGTGCTAGATGATATTATCCTCCGTTTGTGAGGAAAGATTTTATTAAACATGGGATACACCACTCCAAGATAATTACTTGCTGCAACATCAAAAAGAAAGGAGAAGAAACAAAGAAAAAGGGAATAAAATAATCAACTTGAATAAAGATGACACAACCCACTGAAAATTTTGCAATACCTGTATTAAAGGATGAAAGGCCTCAAACATTGGAGGCTCCGAGTAAAGAGCAACACGTAAATACTTGATTGCATTCTTGTAGTTGTCATTCTGCAAGTTCCTATGCATATATAGGAAATTCTCCAGATCATCAGTTGAATCAGGCAGTTGCAGAGGCAACATCCATGGTGGTAAACCTGGCACAGAAGAGATAATATCAGCTTAATATTTGTTCTATTCCCTTGAACCAAACAACTCTGTCACCAACGATAATAATTGTATTGGTACTGAAAAGCTATTGGTCTCAAAATTTCCTCCGGAAGGGTATCGAAAATGAAAAACGCACCACGAGTGTAGAAAATGGAGGCAGTAGGTATATCATCACTACGATTTGGAAAAGAAGATCCTTTATGTCCGCTACTTTCAGCAGACTTTATGTAGAAACCTTGTGCTTGGAAATCGGGTCCAGGAGTATTTAGCTGCTCCTTATAATCAACCTCCATAGAAACTTCTCCACTTTGGTTGGTATTAYCTTTCAAGCCGTCCTTCTCATTCCCAATAGAGGTGATTGATTCACATTTCAAGGGAAAATTTTGATCTTCAACAGCTTCATGCTCCTCGGTATTCTCAATAGACATATACCTTCTACCTTCAGACATCTGCGATTGCAAGGGAGAAGCGGACCAGTTCAACTCCCTTAATTGCATATCTTTTGGAAGGGCAGAATACCATAGCTCATAAAATGTCAAACCGACAACCAAATTTGAAAAAGGACTGCTATCAAAACCACGTTCCTGCATGAGACTGATGGAGATGCCATCATAACTAAAAAATATAAAAGCATAGAGATACTAAAACACAATATAACAAGTGTATACTTAGATATATGGGTCTCAAAAGCATGCATCTCTGCGGGCCAGTTAGAAAATAACCGAATGACTTGGGACCTTGACCTCATGTATCCAGCTAGTACACGGACCCTCTAATTCCATCACAAACAGGTTTTGTTCTGCATGATTTTTGGTGTTTCCAATTGTCATTAATAAATTATTTCCAACATAATAGTTTTGCTTCCCTAATAAGATAACTTCTGATGCGATTCTGCCTGCGTAGACCGTTAGCTGTCTTTCCCCGGCTAGGCAGTCATTACTGAATGAGATAGATATTTCTTTTTTGAATAAAAACGGAATGAGGTAGATATCTTTAACAATTCATAGAGGAGGTAATCTTACTACACTCCCATGCTATCCCCTAAGGAGATTTAAAGCATTTATACATCCCATGCTTCATTTGTATGTCTCCATGCCCACCAAAATGTCCATCCACTAGCGTCTAGTTATAGCAAGCATATTTCGTTCAACATTTAAGAAGGTTCTTTCAATCTGGTGGAAATTAATGTTGTTTATTGTAGAATAAGGAAATATTAACACCAAGAATCAGAAATCATACCATAAAGCACCCTGGTGTGCATCCTCTATACTCCCATGTCTGAGACAGTAGAGTATAAATTCCAACTGAACGGCAAATCTATCCTGCCAAAAAAATTGAAGCTTAAAGTCTTGGCAGAGCAACATGAACATGGGAGTCACATAACSAAATATGTTTTATAATATAAATCGCTTATCACTCCCAAATACAATCTAAAAGAATTGCATAAAACTGCGAAAATGAGATTTCTACCAAAATAAATTTGGTGCATTGTTTCAAATATGAATTCACAATTTCTTGTCATCTTTATTTCTTCTCTTAACTTTGCAAACAAAAAGAAAGCTCCTCTGCTCGCATTTTACCACATGGAAAAGAAGAGAACAAGAAAAAAGTTTCTGGCTGGGGTTTTCTTCATAAGGTTTGTGGTTAGTGCTTTGAAGTTCCTACACATATAGAAGCTATTCTAAACWTCAATCACTCTCTGTGAATTAGTTCTTTTATCTTTCACCATCCYGAAGGAGCTTGAGTGTTCAAAACAGATCCAGAAATACGATGGCTTAGCATCATACAACATTGTTGCAGGAACAGTCAGATGTAAGAGCATTTCTAAAGTTAYTTGCAGTCATTCAGAAAACAGCATTGACTGTTAAATTGATGAAGAAGCAAACAGAAGAAAAAGAGATATTCTTCTAKAGTTTTTGTCAAGCAGAATTAACCTTCCTTCTCATGTCTTAGAGTAATATGCAAGTTCTTCTCCTATCATGACATATTAAGAAGTATCATCAGATCATAGATAAATACATGCAATAAATTGGGGAATTAGGATCACTATTCACAGAGAACCATTATGCCCCACCAATGTGTTCCAGACTCCAAATCTTGTTATCMTTGCTTACTGGGATTTCAGTCTTCCTTTTTCTTGTAGCCATCTCATTCAGTTACTCAATAAGTTATTTATAATAGTTTGAACGATGTTTCAGCAAAAAGATACATTTTATATTGCTAAATTTCASCTTTTCATGGATAAAAATGGATTAAATGAAAAAGAAAAAAATTACTGGGAAAAAATAACTGCTGTTTCTTGTCAGGTGCTGCCAGAAAAAAAAAAAAAAAAAAAACTTAAACCAAATAATACAAAGACTTCTTTTGTGTTTACCTGGTTGGCTGCTTTTTCATTGGCCCTAACTTTTTCATCCATAGTTCATAGATATTCTGGATCTTTCGTCGGTTGAAAGTGTCGCCTTTTATATGCCGCATAAGTTCCAGAGTAGCCTGTGATAATCAGCACACAATTAGGTAAAAACAACTTATTCCCATGTTGTTTGCAAGATCTGCACAGAAACAACACATCTCAGGACACAAGACAACTCCAAACGCACAAAGCAATTAAAAKTCATGAAATAAGACAAATAAATATAAAAGTTATTGGCAAGGAAATGACAACTTTTTTGTGCTTAATATAGGAAATAATCTTCTCATGAATAAATATTCAGAAGAAGCAGTTTAAGTTTACTTTAGTTGATCACGAATATTTTAGATTGAGCTATAGAGAAACACAACCCACATTAAAAAAGAAACATAAGCGCAAAAATGTTCCATTAAACTCTGAAGTAGAAATCTGGGGCTAGTTTACCAGACAATTATGGCATTTAGCAATAGATTTTTAGAAAAAAGCTGACATTTTGATCCTCAACAAAGTTTTGAAGATCATAAACCTTCCTCTCCTTTCTTACTGTCCAAATAGTCCACATTAGTAAAATGTTCCCTAACATATCAGCCATCAGGTAAAGCTCTTAGAGTRGAACCAGCAGAGTTCCACCAAATTTTCAGTATAGCAAAATTCAAAGGCTAATGCAGTTCTACTATGTWAGAGTGGGTAGTCAGTATTAGCTCTCTTCTCCTAGCACGAGTTGGTATAGGTTCTGCTTATATCATCAGCAGCAGAATCAGTTTCTATGCTGCCAGCAGAAAAAAGATAGCGATCATAGTTCTGATTTCCACATTAGAATACGCACACATGCACATTAAAAATCACAAAGAGCTCCACACTAGTTCACACCTTGAAACCCTGACATCCCTTTTTCAGTTAAACAATAATAACAGTGCGCCCGGCCAAAGACATATAGAAGCTATAACAAAYACAAGATTGGAGCATTCGACTTTTACCCAATATTTATACCGATTCCTTGATATAGACCTTTCTCTAGCAGTCCCTTTCAGTAAAACACTTAAAACACCACATGCCTCCGCCCAATTATGCTTCAATAACAGCTTTTTAAGAAGCCGCCGCAATTTTTTCCGATGCAGCGGCCGCAAGCTTTCACCACCGGTCCCTTGTTGACTACTCCCAACTCCACGCTGCAAGCAGTAGCTCGGCTTTGTACTAGCCAAGACGATTCCATTAATTTCCATCTTTCTGGTTGAAGCATTTGAAGCGACATAGTCGTCGACGTCATACGCCGCCACTTGCCTCCGCTGCCTGGAATTTATCCTCCCTGCTTTACCTTCATCATCGGACTGTAATGCCGGAATATCCGACATGAGCCCAAAGGAATTTGYTAATGGACAAAGCACAAAGGRGTAAGAAGACGGGGAGGCGCCGCGCTACACCTTGCGTCTGCCTCCTTTTATATTGAAGCTGAAWAACGCAAGAACCCCCAAAAAAAATAGAAAATGAAAAAACGCTGGTTATTAAACGTTATTAAAAAGTTTCCCAAACTTTAGCGTCTCTGTTGACACGACTTTTCCATTTTGTAATAACGAAGCAAAGAATCGATTCATCATCTAAAYGGGAAAAGCTCCGTCATCTGGAAGCGTGTCCGGCGAAGTTCAGCTTCTCAACGCCTCTAGGCCGCTGATAAATCCATCGTTTTCTTCTTTCTTTAGAGCCGCCGCCGCCGCTGCATCCCGACACGGATCAGTTCTCGTCCGTACTGAAATCCCACCTGTCCAATCTGCCACCAGTGTAGGATTTCCGTTTCTTTCTACTTAAAAGGTTCGTGTTCTTCAGAATCCTATTTCAGTTGTTTCATTGGCTTGGCTAAAACTTAATTTTTGGGTTTTTGTTTTGTTCATTCCTGTCGTAAATCAAAACTTAATTACGTAATATCAAAACCGTAGAATCTGTGTCATGTTTTGCCTCTACCGTTGCACGATAATGTATTGCATGTCCCTGCCCTGATGTAACTCTTCGCGACAACCCTCGACAAAARGTGAAGAAAATTACTCGGTTGATGTTCTCTGTCTAGCACTTGAAATGTGTTCATCTAGTGCTAGATTTGACTTTAGATATGCTTATAAAAGGTTTTGTCATCGGCTGCACGTATAATTTCGATTCTCAAAGTTAAATCAATTGCTGAAAATGGATTCTGAAAGTGATTTCTGTGATTATATATCGAAAGAAACAATTATGAGTTGTTCTAGGTTGTCATAGCAGGAAAAAACGAAAGTGAAGTGTTTGAGGATATGTTTCTGAGATAGTGGTGATGACATTGGCTCATTTTGGGTTACTTTGTTAATATTTTCCATAAATCAAGTTAAGATTTTGGGGCCAATTTTAATCGTACGCATGGTGGAGTCCTCTCCATTTTTTTTTTATTTTTATTTTTTTTTTTTTTTTTTTTTTTTTTTTTTTTTTTGGGGGGGGGGGGGGGGGGGGGGGACTGGATTAGAAGTAAATAAATGGTTCACACAAGGCCTGTAATAACAGAGCCTATTATAATTTTTTAATAGCTCAGAGTTATCTAGGTAATGTTTCTCCACTACTTAGTTAGGGCCACCAAGAAAATCTACCTGTTAATCCTTTTCAACACCTGAAACTTTAGCATCATATTAGAGACTTGCATTTAACTTTTATATTTTGACTTTTAAGCTAGCTGCTTACGCCATGTTGTTCTTTTTGTTGTTCATGCACTGATAATGCATTTAATTTCTTTTGGTTGCTAGCAAAGGGCTTCCGAGATGGCCAAAACTTCACYACCAAGTACTTTGGCTGTGTACCTCTACATTCCTAACATCATTGGTGAGTTTTTAAACATGTCCATGCTTTCTATTTTTTTCTCTTTTCCATCTTTTGGATACATCAGTTTGAGTTTGTCTAAAAAACAAAAAATAAAATAAAATAAYAAGGACTGCAGATATCCTATTTCATGGCTGATATGATTCCTTTTTTTTTTTTTTTCCCACCCTATCTTCTCCTTTTGAAAGGGTATTTCCGCAGCATAATGTCTTGTTCACTAATTTTAAATTCTTTATTGGTTAATTTAAAATGCGAGTGGGATGTTAGAATACATAAATGRGTTGCTTTACTAATTTGTTTATCACCAACTGTTTTACATACATTAGCTTAGATATTTTCAGATAAATTTCTTGTCATCCTGCTGTAAGGATGAAATGCTTATGTTTATTTTAATAAGCATAAAATTCTCTGGTAGTGGAAATGCTTATTAGTAAATGCTTTCAAAATTTCATTAGTAAATCTTTGTTATGTTTATTTTAATCCGCCACTTCCCTGGTATCCCATAAAATTCTCCTTCATGCAGGTTACATAAGAGTTCTGATGAATGTGGTTGCATTTGCTGTCTGTTTTCAAGACAYGAAGCTTTTTTCATTTCTTTATCTTATTAGGTGAGGAATTGTCTTTACAAGGCTAGTCCTTTTCTTCCCTCTTTGTCCTGCAGTAATTATTTTTAACTTTTGAATTGGAATGAGTGGTTGATCCGATTTCTGTTGTTTCAGCTTTGTTTGTGATGCTTTGGATGGTTGGTTTGCCCGCAAATTCAATCAAGGTATGTGCTGCTCTTGGACTATTGACGATCAAGACCTTATTTGGTTTTTGAWGACCTACAAAATTGAGATGTAAACAGATTTGGTATCTGCTCTTTTAAGTCTTATGTTCCCGTCTTATGAGATTTTGTGTAGTTCGTATAGACGTGTGGCAATATCAATATCAGCAGCTACTTGTGAGTTTGAAGGGACAACTAGCTGTTAATAGTTTTAACTAGAAAACACACTCATGTTACCATTTAACTTATAAGTAAATTTCTCTTCATGATCCAGTTTCAACGTTTGGAGCTGTTCTGGACATGCTGACAGATAGGTTGTCTTTCGCAAGACTCTCGCTTATCATGTTGTACATTCCTTTTGCTTACTGAACATAATTTTTTAAAGGTTTCTTCTTGGTGGGTTATTTCTTCCAGGATTAGTACTGCTTGTCTACTGGTCATTCTTTCCCAAGTTTATAGGTAATTACTTTGGCCTTTCTTTTTCTTTTTTTTCTTTTTTTCTCATTTTCCCTTTTTGTGTTAATCACTTGGCAGTTAATGGCATGCATATCTTAGCATTGTGCTTATATTGTCCAGGCCAGGATTGATTTTCCTAGCATTGCTTGCTTTGGATATTGGTAGCCATTGGTTGCAAATGTACAGGTAGGTATTAACCAATCAGAAATTTTGTTTCCATAGATGATGTAAAATGCTTAACTTTGCTTTTCATTTGGTAGTTGTTTGTTGATACTTCTGAAGATTTTCAAAGTTCTCACTGAAATTTACTCACCACCGTTTTGCTACAGTACCTTCTTGGTTGGAAAAAGTAGTCACAAAGATGTTAAGGACAGCAGTAATTGGCTATTCCGAGCTTATTATGGGAGTCGCATGTTTATGTGTTACTGCTGTGTTTCCTGCGAGGTAAACAACTTCCCATATTTAATATACCTCCCTAGAAATTCTTTTGGGTAAACACTACTACTAAACTGATCCGTGTATCTCTTTTTTCAGGTTCTTTATATCATGTTATTCCTTCTTGCTGATAATGAGACTGAAAATCTACCAGCTGTAAGCCTCKATTGATTTTGCAATTTCCTAATTGTGCCATTAACCCTATTCTGATTACCTGTGTATTTGTCTCTTTAGGTTTTAGCTGGTGCTGCTAGACAAACTGGGATCAATATCTTGTTTGCTTTAGTTCTYTTTGGATGCATTGTCAAGCAATTAGTCAATGTTATTCAGGTATGTAGATGCTAAAATACAAGTTGTACTTCATGGCGAAGGTTCTTTTCTTTTTATCCATTTAGATTAGTGTTGCATCGCCTTGTCTTATGATTAATCAAAGAAGTTTAAGTCTAATATAGTTTGCTGATTTTCTAACTTTGTTTTTCACATATCTAATTATTTCAGATGAAAACTGCAGCCGATTTGTGTGTGCTTTATGATATCAACAAAAAACAGTAGCCATCTTCTGATGATTGATATAGTCCCTGCAGCTGACTTTTCGTACAGAATCATACATATTTCCTCGTCTTCCTTGGCTATTCTGGTTTTAAATTATCTTTGAGGTTTTGAGCAGAGCTAACAGCTGTAAATGTGCATTGCTTTGTTTATCAACAATTATTGTCAAGGTTGGATTTCAAAAAACTAGTTGTGCTTTGTCTATGCTCGTCGAACTATACYGTTTTATCTCGKATATCGACCTCGAGTATCTCCTCATGGTAAATGAGGTTGCAGTTTGACATGAATTTTGTACAAAACCTAAATCACCATGGTTTGTAATTCAGTGGTATGTAGCTTTTGCACATTTTTATTTCCCCATTCTTTTTGGCCTTTATCGTTTCTTTTGGTAGGCAGAATTGCATAATGCAGGGTCTACAAAAAGACTCTCTGGGGACATTCTGGTAATGATYAACGGCCCCAGAGAGTCGAAGCCGGTGAAGGGGCAAGGCAACTGGAAAATGGTAGGCAAGCTTGAATCTCTTCCATGATCAACCATGCATTATTCCTGCGCAGCCATTTTTATTATGTCTACCCTGGGTTAATTTGAATGATTTAATATAAATATAAATTTATTTCTCAATTACGTAATATTATATTATCAAGCATTATTCTTTATTTGGTCGTGTTTTTTAATTTTAAATAATTAAATTAAAAAAATTATTTCTCGTCAATCAAATAAAAAATGATGATAATAAATTAATATTTAGAATTGAATCGATTAAAAATTCATTACGTTGAGAATGTTTAATAAATTTTTATTTATCATCAAAAGTTAATCATATTTTCTTCTATTCAATCTCTTATCTTTACATCTGGGTAGCATATTAATATATATCGATTTCACTACAAATTAAAATATATAAATAAAAAAATCAAAAGCCTATAAGTATTCATAATATTTTACAACTAATTTACAATGAACCCATTACAAAATTGATTATACACCAATAATTCGTATCACGACACAATTATCAAATGTTTGTTATTTTTTATTGGCTTCTTTCAATGAGTGTAAGTATTGTTGGGTAAGAGAGCATATAATATTAAGATGATACGTATAAATTAGATATGAAAAAATAATTAAAAATAGGAATATTTGCTATTGAGCTTGAAGGCCAATATTAATGAATAATGCTACTTTGTCAATTTTAATTTGACAATTTAATGATAATTTATTTTAACTAGTAATATATTGTAATTTTTTTATGATTATTCATGAAATTTTGATTGTAATTAATTATTTTTTTCATATTTAATTCAAATCTAAATTTTAAAAATTAGAATCTACAATTTTGAATTTTGAATTTTGAATTTAATGTTTCAAGATTTAAGATTTAYAATTTTAATTCATCCTGAATTCAAATATCAGATAACTTATCAAATTAAAAKTTTAATTTGATAGAATAGCATGGTTCAATATTAYTTTCGGGCAGAAGTGCATGATGGGGCCCCGTCCCCAACKACACTGCTCCGTTTCCATACCAGTTTTGGGTTYTCACTCGAAACAAAAATTCGCCTACGTCTCTCCTATGTGCAGTAGACGAGGATGCCAAGTCATCTGCGCAGTCAAGCTCCGCTATGACTGTCAGCGTCCGTCGTCTTCTACAAAGACGCTACTAACATAAAAGTTTGTAAACCTCTGCCTGCTCCAATAAAATCTACATCACTTCCCGAATCTTCATGGAGAACGATAAGTGTTGCTCCACCACCAAATTTTCGCCGGAGAATTTGGAGTACCAATCAGGTTTCGGAAATAACTTCTCGTCGGAGGCCATAGCCGGAGCTCTACCACAAGCTCAGAATAGCCCTCTCGTTTGCCCTTATGGCCTTTATGCTGAGCAGATCTCTGGCACCTCCTTTACCTCCCCTCGCAAGCTCAACCAGCGAAGGTTTTTTAGTCTGCCTTTCTTTATTTGCTGATTCTTCTGTTTTACTTATGCTCAAGAAAAGAGCTATGGGCACGGTAATATGTATTAAGCTACTAAAGGGAAAACGTAAAAGAGTGTTTTGTGGTGGAATTGAAACTTGAAATCTTTAAACTATATGATCCACTCATATTTCTGAACTTTTAGTACTACCATTTTGGGGAAATTCTTCGACTTTTTCGCTTTGAATTACTTCAAGATGATCATTTTATTATCTTGTCAATTTGGCATAAGTTATTTTATCCGAATAATAATTCCATGAAAACTAAAGACGTTTTAATGATTTGGAGTATCCGTTTCGTAATCCTTTCATTCTCTACTAGCTGTTCTTTTTATGCCATATGATGAAATGATTTTTCTGAAAACATAATTTGTGTCGTGCGGGTGAGATGATGGTTTGATTGATCTAATCAAGGATGGTTCTTCTTTTGCAGTTGGCTCTATCGTATTAAGCCATCTGTTACGCATGAACCTTTTAAGCCTAGAGTTCCCAGCCATGGAAAGCTTGTGTCGGAATTTAACCAGTCAAATAGTTCTGCTACACCAACTCAACTAAGGTGGAAACCTGTGGAGATTCCAGAAGCACCTACAGATTTCATTGATGGTCTGTACACTGTATGTGGCGCTGGCAGCTCATATCTTCGACATGGTTTTGCCATTCACATGTATGGTATTCCAAACCTGATATGCTGTACATATAGTTCTGATAATTTGATGTTATTGCTAGTTAAATATTGCTTATGTTCTGGTTTAGTGAGTGTTACAACAGGGTGTTTGACTTGTTAATTTATATATGGGGTTTTTGCTGTTTCCATATTTTGTTATAAAGCTTCACAATTCGAAGCAGGGAAAACATGGTTGTTCAATTTAACTTGCTGTACTATTCTCAAGTCATAAGCAGATAGCTAATGAGAAATGCTTGTCATGGATCACACGTGGTGGATGAATTTGTTTACCGAGTTATAATGATAGGTAAAGGCTGTTAGATGTGGGCTCACTAAAGTGTCTTGGTGATTGTTTATATAGGTATACTGCTAATAAATCTATGGACAACTGTGCATTTTGCAATGCTGATGGTGACTTTCTGATTGTTCCGCAAAATGGAAGTAAGTGATAATCAACTATATTTATCCATTCTGACAAAGTTTGACGCATGTGGCAACTTTTAAGAGATTACTCTTTATTTATACATTCAGGATCGATGTTCACATTATTCCAGGTTATCTGTATCTTCTAGGACCGAACTAAATCATGTGGTATGCAATTCATTATATACACCAATGGTCTTGTAGGTGAATGAAGCTGTTGAGTAGAATAATGCTATCTATGTGGTTATCAGCTACCTTTTTGCTTCTTCATGTGTGTATCTGTTTTTACCCTTCCTAACCTAATGCACAAATTCTGTGTTTTTATCTTCTAYCAAATAATTTTTGTCAGCATTTATTTGTACCTTTAAGTCCATTTGTTATTAATAACATGAAGTGCCGAAGAGAATGGCTTTCCTGTGCTTATTCCAACTTATAGTTCAGTCATTGTATGTTGAATTTGGAACAAATATGAAATGTTTAATTTATCTCATACACTGTAGAAGAATCCTTTTTCCTCTCCTATGCCTTTTTATTCTTCTTTCTTCAGTGTCCTTTATGGTTTTATTTCTCTTTATTAACTATGGAATCTCCTGTTTATGCAGGACTATGGGTCACAACTGAATGCGGAAGATTATCAGTAGTTCCTGGTGAGACTGTTGTCATACCTCAAGGATTCCGCTTTGCTATTGACCTGCCTGATGGACCATCACGAGGTTATATTGCCGAGATTTTCGGAACGCACTTTCAACTTCCTGATCTTGGGCCAATAGGTGCAGCAAGAAGTTTACAGATACTTATTGATGGATTCTCTGTTGCATCATTTACCATTACATTAGTTACATAAAATGTTTCATTTGCATAGGTGCTAATGGTCTTGCTTCTCCAAGGGATTTCCTTGTTCCAGTGGCCTGGTTTGAACAACGCTCCCATCCAGGTTACACCATTGTACAGAAGTTTGGAGGTGAATTGTTCACTGCAAAACAGGACTTTTCTCCATTCAATGTGGTTGCTTGGCATGGAAATTATGTCCCTTACAAGGTACYTGTACATTAAGCTGGGGTATTAACCATATCTTTTGCGAGATGAAGAATCGGAAGTCTTGATCCAGTTTATTGGGTTCAATTATATGGGAAACATGTAGGAGTACAATCTTCATGTGTCTATATCTGACAAAATGAATATTTACTGCTTGCAGTATGATCTAAGCAAATTTTGCCCTTACAACACTGTTTTGATTGATCACAGTGATCCATCAATAAACACAGGTGAATGATTCTGTTGCTTGTATTTGAATCATCTTTAGTAATGTAACTTGTAACTGATGTATGATGTGCTTTGTTTATTAATCTAGTTACTCAAAGCTGGAAATCCAACTGACTGATTCTGTCTATTCTAYTACAGTTCTAACAGCGCCCACTGATAAACCTGGTGTGGCGTTGCTTGATTTTGTCATTTTCCCTCCACGGTGGGTGGTTGCTGAACATACTTTTCGTCCTCCGTATTACCATCGCAATTGCATGAGTGAATTCATGGGTCTGATTTATGGAGCTTATGAGGTAAGGTCGTGTTGGTTCTGCAGTTCTTCTGACGTGTTGAGCTTCAAAGCAAGACATTCCATGCATGAAAAAGAAAGGGTGTGGCTCGGTTTATGGATATGATTTTCTGTACCTACCTGACATCACAATAAACATGCATAAGTAGACTATTTATGTAGCTAAGTGCTAGCTTAGCCTGGCGAGAAAATGAAATTAGGTTAGCTGTTGTCTTCAGGCAAAAGCTGATGGGTTTCTACCAGGTGCTGCAAGCCTGCATAGCTGCATGACCCCTCATGGTCCTGATACCAAATCGTATGAGGTAACATGGCTTTTTAAATCCGATGCCTCTCTTACTCCCTCCGTAGCATCTTCTTTCATTGCTCCAACCATGTATATGAGAGATATGTTCACTAAAGCTATGAACTGTCAATTGGTCATGTCAGTAAACCATATACTTTCTTTATCCTTCAAATTTTCATTTTAATTCACAGGCTACAATTGCTCTTGGAAATGAGGCCGGACCACAGAAACTAACTGGTACTATGGCATTCATGTTTGAATCATGTCTAATTCCCCGAGTCTGTTCGTGGGCGCTTGAATCTCCCTTCATGGATCATGACTACTATCAGTGTTGGATCGGCTTGAAGTCTCATTTTACTTGTGAAACCATTAATGAAAAGACCGGAGATTTACGCAACGGTGCATAGGAGAAGGAAGAAGACAGAAGCATGCTATCCTTGATGATTTCACAGGAGAGCAATGCACGAAAATGGAAACTTTGGAGTACCTCTCCAGCTCTGTACCTATTACAGTAATGTCGATGGAAAYCGTTTTCACAAGCTGTCTATAATGTATACAAACATATGTTACCTATATATATGCATGTAAAACAGAAGACTATGATTGCCTTAATAGACTCGGCTCCTAGCAACCATACGAGACTGCTAGTTACTAACTTGTACCCTTAGACTACAACATATTGCTGATTAGATCAACAAAGATACTTCAAAAATAATAACACCAACAAAAAATGAGACGGTCCCAGATTATCTTTTTGATGATTTATCGTATATGTGAGAAAGTAAAAATTGGACTAAAGAAATGAGTTTTATAAATCAATTATATTAATATATACAGTTTATTTATCTATATCATTACATATTACAAAAATATAGCAATAGACAACTTCGATCTTAATTCAAAATAAAAAGTATAAAATTTTCTATTCTTTTTGCATACATCCGATCATATTACAGTAAAATATTTATAAATTAATAATTTCGAGATCATATAAATTTTATTAATTTTAAAAATAAAATTTTTATAAATTAATAATTTTGAGATCGTATAAATTATATTAATTTAAGAAGATGTTAATTAATTGTTAAATTGATAACATATTAATTTATCAAGTGCATTAATTAAAATTTTAGTTTATTTTATAAAAAAAGTAACATTAAGTAATAGATTTCTCCTTACATCTTATTACATACATGCAATGAATTAGATTTGAAAAAAACATTGTATATAAAAAACAAGAAAATTTTCTATTCTAGAAAAAAAAAAAGTAATATACTCATACCTTAAGAAGATATGATATGAAATTGTAGTGAATTTATTAATTTGTGATCGAGGGATTATGCAAGGTATTAATTCGTGATCAAAATTATTAATTTAATTAYTTAGTTCAAACCAGGATTGAGAAAAAAATATTATTTAAGAGGTTTTATTAAGTATAAATTTAGAGAGGTCTCAGCGTACCATGTTTAACTAATATCTCAAAACATGGTGGCCAAATTGAACCTTTCAAAAGATAAAGGCGGAGGACTAATAAATTTAATAGTTAGAGTTACTCCTTGTTTACCTTCCCCAATATGAATAAAACACATCTCAATCAACATTCTATTCCAAGTGAATACTGAAGAAGGATTCATCTTAATCAGGTGCAGAAGCGGATCATAGCCACCATGCTTTTCAGGTTCAAAAGATGTCGGYTCATTGTTGTCATCATTTCCAAAGTTAGAAGCGTCTTTTCTCTCATTTCTACGGAGAGTTAGAAATGTTTTTTTTATCCTTTTCAGAGTTAAAAGTGTTTTGTTCATTTGTAAATGTAGAAGTTTAGGATTAAATTAGGAACGAAATGCTTTTATCATCCGCATATTCCCTACAACAAGAGAGTCTTTATTGACGGGATCAGGCCGTCTGGGAAGAGCAAATGCTTCGGCAGCGGTGGATGTGTGTAAGGAARTAATACGTCGAAAGAGAAGTTTTGCTAGCATAAGATATATTCAAGCAAAAACAGAGATGATAAACTGCAAAAATAGAGCATAACTAACTCAAGCAAAATGTATTAAAACTTATTTAATTTGTCAAAATGATATTAGATACTTAGTATACGTACTGTACATCGATTTAATATAATAATTACACATGAAACTCCTGGAATGTTAAAATTTAATGAGGCCATGAGTTGCCTATTGTCCTGATGCCATAAAGATATTACCAGAACATGCAATAATGGAGCTTAGACCACCTTTAATGTTACCTCGTTAACATTAACATTATAAATATTCTGTCACGCTATATGAATAGAAT
>MEJB01000008.1:4655089-4689872 GCA_001752375.1 Rhazya stricta
CGGTTGTCTCGTGTGCCTAATACGTAGAAATGAATACTCAAAGATTGACTTTGCATATTCTAAGCAAAGTTATCATTGACCTAAGTAGCGAAGGGACAAAATTGTTTCGAAAATAGTTCCCATAAATTGTGATAGGATATTTTAATATAACATAGATATATATGTAATCTRGAGATACTTTACTATGATATGCTGACATGAACAATAAATATAATAATTCATACTTTAGCTATAGATGTAATAATTAATATCAAACTCATACTTTAGCTTTAGTAAGCTGTCGATTCAATAATTAAAGATAATTCTTAATTTAAAATTATTTTAATAATATATATTGATATTTTATATATTACGTGTTATATGTTAAAATTTATTTAATATTAACAGTGTAGGAGATGAAATGCTCTTACTTATGTCCAACTTTGAGGTGTTTTCTCATTCACTCGGGGAAAAAAAAAAAAAAAAAGAGAAAAGGTCTATTTGTCCTAGTTTCAAGAATGCCATCTTGTAGTAATTTGTAATATTAATTATTAGCGGATCGACCCACCGCTTTTATGGACCCGCCCCGGAAAGGAAACCAACAACCACGTCTCTCTTCAAAAATCTCCGCACCCCGCTTTCTCCCAACTCTTTCCTCTCCCAGCTCCGTTCGCAAACCCTACTGCACTCTTAAGACTTCCTCTAGCAGAAACCAGAGCAGTTGTTCACGATAGGCACTACCTTACTCGACGAGCTTTTTCGGAAGCTTTTCTTGGATTTTTGTTGTTTGTTGTAAATTAACGAATGGCGGAACCTGGTGATGACTCCATCGACATTGAAAAGCTGTACGAGTATGGCGAACGCCTCAGCGAGGCCAAAGACAAATCTCAAGTGAGTTCTGAGCTTCAGCGGCTTTCAATTTCTCGCACTTTCTATTATTGTTTTTTTAAAATTTTAATTTTGGAATTATTGTTATTATTGTTTTGGGGAACAGCATAAGGAGGACTATGAAAGTATTATTGCTGCTGCGAATGGTTCGGTGAAGGCGAAGCAATTGGCGGCGCAGCTTATACCAAAGTTCTTTAAGTATTTCCCGCAGCTTTCGGACCAAGCTCTCGATCAACATTTATATTTATGCGAAGATGAAGAGCTTGGGGTTAGTGTAGTATTAGCTATTACAACTTACTTTCTACATTGCTTTCCAGTATTTGTGTTGTTATGGTTGTTCAAAATTAATGTTCTTCCTATCAGCATGTTAACCATAAAATTTAGTTTAAAGTTCAATTCTTTTGTGATATATATTACTTGAAATTACTGTGTTCGTTCAAGGAACTAATGACGTGTWAGAAGAAAGAAAGGAAAATAACAGTACTCTTTATTTCTTGTTATTATTTTTGATAAAGTGAGGAAAGGCTATATAGTTTACATGTACTGGTATGCTTGGACTAGGAAGAAATGTAAACAAGACGGAAGATATCAGAGGAAGTCTTTTTGCGATTAGATTGTAATCCTTTGTGGATTTTCTGCTGAATTTTGAATCTGAGTTTTGTCTTGGGATGATATCATATGCGAGGGAATAACTTTTGTGCTTTCAGATGAGTGCAMTTTATTTCTTTGTTGGAAATTCTAAACATAAACTGGAGAAGGGAAATAACTGGACAAGGGAAATACTATAAGGGAGTGGTTTATGTTTATTTGATTGTTCTGGAAACTGGATGGAATGAAAAGAAAGTGGCATAAAGAGAAACTAGGGTTTTAAATTTACATGTTAGTTGTTTCTAAGTTTGGTTGTATTTGCAGGTTTTGTAATTTAATAATAGAGTTAAGCAAAGAAATTACGTTCTACCTTTTCTTTAATTGCTTTCCTGTAAAAAATAGAATCCATCAATACAGAGAAAATTCTTACTTCACGAGGATTACTTGTGGCCAAATGTATTCATTTGACCATGTTTAAAAGATTGTACTCTCTATATAGATTAAAATTMGCTAATTGAGATCTGGTCTCTTGTTATCAAATTCTTCGTCTGTTGAGTATCTGTTAGTATCTTAACAGCTCATATTATATATAATAGTGTGGAAGAAGCATGCCAACTGCGGACGGTGACTTGCTCTCATAATTTTTTGTTATTGCTACAGGTGCGTGTACAAGCAATCCGGGGGCTCCCACTTTTCTGCAAGGATACACCAGAATATCTATCTAAGATCGTAGACATTCTTGCACAGCTTCTTGTTACTGGTATTTATCTGTGCTATATTTGTGCTATTATAAACAATCTGTTTTCAGTTGCTTATAGAATGTGTTGAATATGTAATCTAGGAGAGAACGTCGAGCGTGATGCAGTACACAAGGCTCTCATGTCCTTATTGCGGCAGGATGTCAAGAGTAAGAATTCAACAGACAAGTCTATTGTCTGCTTTTCTGATATGAGTACTTATATTCTGGAACCTTTCGATCTCCACCTCTGTTCTAAAAAAGAGTAATCTAAACTTTCATCGGTTGGAATATTCTAGCGTTCAGATAAATATTACAATTTCTAGTTTCCTAGTTAACCTTCAGATAGTCATATGTTTAAAACTMCCATTCAATACTTGATACCCGATAATACTGGGATACTCGATTCAGAATGGAGGGATGTAGTTAGTCGTTTCTTGTTTTCTTCATCAGCTGCATTGGTTTGGTGATCTAAGTTCTGGTCATTTCAAAGTATCTGAGTTATACAAGATTTTGACTTTCAGGTAACCTGCAGTTTTCCTTAAATGGTGGCAACATATGGTTGCCTCCCCAATAAGGTCTACATGAACCTTCAGATTTTAGATTTTGTACCCACTGTATGCTTCCAATAATTGTCCTTGTTCTCATATGAGCTCATTTTCTGTCTGAATGGTGTAAGGAAAAAGAAGAAAAAATAATCAACTAACTAATGAAGTAACCCGACTCTTCTAAGCCAATCTTAAAAGATACACCAATTTATTCAGCAAATAAGATATATATAAGAATACTTTATACATTTTTAAACTGCAATATTAACATTTTGATTCTATATTTTCAAATAGTTCAAGGGGTTTGGTATTTCCTAATCAGTTAGGATATAAATGTAAACTGATACATGTGTTTCACTGTGTTCTTTGGTGATTCATTCCAATTTTAATCAAATGCTGRTGCTGCAGCTTCTTTAACTGCTTTGTTTAAGCATGTCGGAAGCACTGAAGAACGGACTGCTGAGGAACTTACTGCTTGGGAGAGCATCCGTGAAAAAGTTCTCTGCTTTATCAAAGATAAGGTAATGCCTTTTCTTTCCCAACGACCCAAGTGAATTCACCTTGTAAACCTCTCTTTTCTCCAACATGCCAATAATATTTAACATTATTCGCCAGGTGTTCCCTCTGAAGGCTGAGTTGTTGAGGCCGCAGGAAGAAATGGAGAGACACATAACTAATTTGGTGAAACAGGTAGTCTAGGTGTTTTATTAAGAACTGGAACTGGAACTGGAAATATTTTCCTTTTATTCGCCACTCATGATATATAGTTGGAAGTTGTTCCTGATTCTTAAATAGTTTTCATGCAATCAGTCAAGATGCTTTATATTTGTCATACTGAAAGATTGTCTACCTCTACCAGTTTTTCTTGAAACGAGAGTTGATTGTTTTGCAGAATCTGCAAGATGTTACAGCTGTTGAGTTTAAGATGTTCATGGACTTTCTGAAAAGCTTGAACTTATTTGGGCAGAAAGCCCCTGTGGAGCGTATTCAAGAATTAGTTGAGATAATTGAAGGTCAAGCTGATCTAGATGCTCAATTTGATGTAAGTGTTTTGTTCCTTGGTTCGATGCGAGAATTTTGTAGATTAGAGTTGTTATAATGCTTACATATCAGATCATTGCCACCTCTTTTTTACTTGGTTCTCTTAGGAGTACCTCATAAAACCAATTGATATGTTATTTAGTCTTGGACTTGGGCATCTTTTGATTATGGTTTTATGGTTTTTCTAGAGATCAAATTCTTATGTCAGTCCAGTCAATAATTAGGACCGTTTTTAGTATTTGCATATGTTGTTCTGAAGTCTCCCTTTTCTTTTTGAACTTCAAACAAATTAGATTTCTTTCAAGTAGATTTGAAGGATGGATACTTGTTCCTCATGCTGCTGAAGTCTAGTATGTTGACTTTTCTAAGTCATGTTCAATACATAGATCTTACAATGCTTCACATGTGTAAAAGTATTTTGGCAGGGAGAAGGGAGAGACAGGGAGGTTTTGGGGTTAAAATTTCGTTCTTAAAAAATGATACTTGTCTAGTCATCACATTTCATCCTGTGCTCACACTAACCACCCAAACTGGGGTGAACATTGTGTTTCTCAGTACGTGTATTTGGATTTTGCATCTAATGAGTTTCCTTTGGCTTCTTCTCTTCCCTCTCCCAGGTTTCAGATGGAGACCATATTGACAGATTTATATCTTGCCTMCAGATGGCCCTTCCATTTTTCTTGGTGACTACTCTGCCTTTATATTCCAAATTACTAGATCATATGATTAATCTTTTTCTTAATATTACTTATTTTAATTGTAGAGGGGAGCGTCAAGCAGCAAGTTTGTTAATTATCTGAATAAGCAAATTGTACCTGTATTTGAAAAGGTGAGATTTATGAAAAGATCCTGGTTAGTTACTTCTGCATTTACAGCTAGTCAGATTTCTTCCATCTTTCCACTTTTAATGTTTGACCAAGCAAAACTGTGTGATGCAAATGGTTGATTTATATTCTTTTTGCAGCCTCCCCCTTTCCCTTTGTATATTGAGAATGTTTGGAAGGCAAAATTTGTCCTCCCCAAGTGTCATCATATTTCCAATTTTTCCTTGCAGTTCTTTTTACTTTTATGATATGAGGCTTTGAAATTAGATGAATCTGTGTTTCTGATCATACTGCATCAAAATGGTGCAATTATTTGCTTTCAAATTTGACTTAACTGAATTACTGAAGAAAATCTAGACGACATTGAAGGATCAGATTACATGCCACTATTGCGATCTAAGTTTGGGTTTGATGTTAATCATGATTTATTTAATACATCAGCAGCTCAGATACATACTCTACATTTCTACATTATGGCATTTTATGTTATGCTTTGCTTCTCTGTGTCTGCTGCTGTTTACTTAAAAGTAAATTCGAATTTATTGGAGCAAGTATATTTGGACATATTCGAGGCAGCTAAGTTGTTTTTTTCTCTGCCAGCTTCCAGAGGAACGAAAACTAGACTTACTCAAGAACCTTGCTGAATGCTCTCTTTATGCAACACCACAGGATTCTCGGCAAATTCTTCCATCAATTGTTCAACTTCTTAAGGTATTTTTCTGCAAAGGAGGTGTTATTATCTTTCTATAACTATCTAGAAGGTTAATTTCAATGGCGTAAAAATCTTCATGTTCCTCCCCCAGCCCCTTTCCCTTGGTAAATAAWWGTTATAGTAGGAGTGTGTAAAAAATGTTGAATATTTTAGTAGCATGTGAAAGAAAAACTGACATTCTTGTGCTCCTGATAAAACAACCTTATAATGTTCATTGAGATTCTTAATTTGTCATGGTTTTTCTTCTCAGAAATACATGGTCCGGAGGAAAATTGAGGAGATGAATTTCACATGTGTTGAGTGCTTGTTATACACTTTTCACCACTTAGCTCAGAAGGTAATGGAATATCTATCAGGTCAATCCTCAATGCTCAACTTTGTAATCAAACTGATGTTTTTTCTTTTTTCCTTTTGGTTTCTACAGACTCCTAATGCCACTAATAGTATCTGTGGTTATAAGATAGTCACTGGTCAACCATCTGATAGGCTTGGCGAAGACTTTTCTGAGCAGTACAAGGACTTCATTGAAAGGTACTCTATGCTTTTGGTTTCAAGAATCTGATGCAACTCTAATTTCATGGCTCCTTCGTTTATTGAACTGTTCGAGAGTGTTTCTCAAGTGCTAATCGATCTATATATCTAATCTTTTGTTCTTTTTCCCCCCCTTTTTCATTGAGGCCCTAGGGAGTGGGGGGTTGGTTATAGGAACAGACATAAGAGGTTAACTCTCATATCTCTTTGGTTGGGTTGAAGTGAGGAGGAACTTAAGCTGAAAATCTCTTGGTCTGGTTGGGCTGGGAAGAAGGTGGGGAACGTGCAAGCAAGGTGTAATACACCCTGTGGGTTCCGAACTTCATTCCTCCGCTAATTGTCTCTTCTTTTTTTCTTTTTCTTTTTTCTTTCCTCTTTTTTTTTTTTTTTTTTTTTTTTTTATTTTTTGGGGCGGGAGTTTGTTTGTGGGGGGGGGGGGAATGCTATTGGAGGCATGACTTAAGCAGTAAAAGCCTCAAATATAGACTGAATAACAACGAAGTTAAATTAGAAAACTTTAGTTTTTTTTCCTGCTTTGATATTTTCTCATCTAACATTCCTTTTAATGCACAAACTCAGGTAAACGAGAAACACTTCGTTTAGGTGAAAACCTCTTCTCTGACTTCCTTTACCTCTACTTTGTTGGGTGAGATGTAGAGTTTAGTTGGATAAATTTTGGATAGAATTACCTATAAATGTTTATATGGCCAGCTATTGATTGAAACATGAAGATCTAAGTTTGTTTGATGGATAGTAAATGTTGGTGACCCCTCTYGTTGGCTATTTTGAGTATTCTGGATTTCTGCCGGATGGAGGTTTATTACATAAATGTTATTTGGTTGACAATTGAAGATGCCACAAAGCCTGCTTTTAAGTTAAGAGTTGTTTACAGGGAAGTTCATATGATATCTCTTAATGGTGAGAAACTTGAATGATGAGGTGCAATCAAGAATGCTCATTAAGAACATGGTCACCTTTCAAATCATCAATTGATTTGTCCTTCTTTAGAAAGAGAGAAGTCAAGGTTCATTATTCCCTAGTCATCATGTAAAACAAATAATTGTTGTCACCATCTAATCTGTGAAATAGCTAGGCGATGAAGGAAAGTTATACCGTGGTATCAAAGTGAAATCAAATGAATGAAATATTCGTTAACTCTTATCTGCAAAACCTGCTTTATGTAAAGAAACCATAGTTAAAACTGTGAACTAGAATTTAGATCCAGCAAATTGATTCTATTGCTCATATTACTCGTTAATTAGGTAATATAGTTTGCTTTTCTTTATCTTTTTAAATCTGAAGTTGATGCCTCAATGATGAAACAGATTGAGCACCATTGAGGATTTGGCTAGGTCTATGATTAAGAAGCTAACCCAGGGAATGGCTGATCAGAACAAAGCATTGACAGCTGCTAAAACAGAGGAAGAAAYAGATAATATTGTGGGTTTAACTTTCCATCTCATGCCTTTTAAATCTCAGAATGACTTTAAATTGAATATGGGAGTCTTTTAGCTTTTTCACTTCATCAATAATTACTTTGCCCATCACCTGCAGAAGACACAAAAGCAAAATGCCACCTCGAAACTTAGATGTTGCAATAACATACTTTCAATGGCSCAGGTGAATACTTTTCCTGTGTTTCTGGACACGTGCTTTTAATATGTTGTAGAACTAACATGGTATGATATGCAGCCTTTGCATTCCAAATCRCCTTCCTTTATAGRGGATCAGAAAATCATCTTGTCMTGGAAAGAAGTAACTAAAGCATCAGTTCCTCCACCTCCTGCTGTTGCTGGGTACGAGATAAAATGCATTCTACTCGYAACTTWTCTCGTGCCTCTTCTTTTTGTTACTTTTAGTTTCCCAGTAATAATGGTTTAAGTCTGTTCTTGCTATTGCTGATTATAAAACACCATGTTTTATTGATGGCAGTCAAAAGCGAACTGCAGTTGCTGTTAATGGATCAAGTGCTAATACAATGAAAAAGGGCCGAGGGATTGGTGGCATTCAGAACCAACTTCTTAACAGGGCATTTGAAGGTTTGTCTGGTGGTAGTAGTAGAGGCGGAAGAAACAGAGGTTGGCGGGGACGTGGAAGAGGGAGGGGGTTTCGCTGAAATGACTTGTGCTGTACGGCTTTTAGTTTTAGGGCAGAATTGATTTTAAATGATTTTGTAGTTAGATCCTAGCTAACTCGGTTCCTGAATTATAGGAGAGATCTGATTTGACGGGTCCTGTCTGTCTCACCCCATCTCCCGTTGCAGATACTATCAAAGGGTCTCTGTATGTTTGTTTCTTTTAACAGATCAATAAGATTTGATGTAATTTCTGTGTCAGTTTGTGGATGAATAATTGCCCTCATATCTTTCATCTTGATCTAATTTAACCAGGAAACTTTTCTCCGTAGTAATCGGCGCATCTGGAGAAATAGTAAACAGGAAAGGAAYAAAGAAATATACAGCAAAATTGATATAATTCAGCACTGGGTATTGCTATGATTTTGAGGGAGAAAAACCAGTAGGGTCGTTAAGGCTCCTCCCACGTGCAATAGTGCTTCTTTGTATTCTGATAGCAATCCAACACTCCGTTCTTGTACGGAAGCTTTTCCTTTTCTTTTGGGATTCCCTAAAATTAAAAACTACAAGACAACTATGGAGAGTGACATTAGCTGATTTATGAGGTAAGAATCTTTGTTGCTAATATTGGGCCATTTTATAGGGTAGTACCTTGACTGCAAAATGTGTCACATATTCACATGCAAGTAAGATAATTGTTTTGATTACTGTATGGTTAAGGTTCCGTAAAACGGTGTGAACATGTATTCAGTGAGTATCAGATTCAAAGTTTTCAAGGTGTAATGAAAATAAAATACGATAAACACAGGATCGTAAAGAGGGAATGGTGATGGTACGTTTAAGGCAAGATGGTCTTTGCATTAATGGAGGCTTGTTGTGTTCTTGATGCACATGATATGGAATCAAAATAATACTAAAGAAAGCAGAGACAAGTGCTATATTATGCATGACAGTCTCTGTTGCAAGACAGCACAGTACTTGAACAAGTACATAACGCACCTTTGAACTTTTCTGCTAATCATTGTAAGTGTCTGCTAAGTTTCACATTGAATAAATCAAACCCATCACTGGAATTTATAGCTTCCAAGAAGCTACCAAGGGTATGGGCAACAAACATTATTTCAATGATATATATATAAGCTACCGATAGTCTCGTATAAGCGAGATTAATCTGAATTCGACTCGAATTATGTTCGTGACCTTTGCTTAGATGAATCTTTATATTGTCTACACATATAATAATGTAGAATGCATTTCTTTACCACAGACCCGGGGGTATGGTTTGTATTTGTAGGGTAATGGAAAGAGAAGCAAAAGGGACACATTAAGCAACCATGTGAGCATGATTTGGGGACAAAGCAAAGAAAGGTGGGGGCTTGGAAACAGTTCACATGGGAGGAGGGAAGACATGATTCTAACAGCAGCCTCCTTTGCTTTCACAGCTCATTCCCCTCAGCCTATGATCCCCCCTATGCCAATACCTTTTTGGAATTCAGCTATCATATTCTTTCATTATTAATATAAAATTATGTTTTGGTTTTTACCATATAATGAGATGAATATCATGGCAATTGACATAAAAATAAAAAAATAATTAAGGTAATAATATTTTCGAGCTCGAAGATAAGAGAGATCTAATTTTATAACTCCATTTTAAGCTTTAATTAAAATAAAAATATGAGTGTTTAATTTTTAAAAAATGACAATATAGACTCATTTCGAAATTAAACTTTTACATCGGTTCAATATGAATATTCAAATTAAAATTTAACTACTTTTATTTATTTATTTTTTCACATTACCTTTTAATAACTCATTATAAGCTTAATTGTAATTAGAAGTTTATCGCTTTCCTCTTTGTTTTTTTGTATGGTTTAAAAACGATGATTTACTTTGCATATAATGATGATAATATAAGTATATAATTATTTTTATTGTCATYAACAAATYTTCTAAATTCCTAAAAATAAAATATTAAAATAAGAAACCAATGAAGATCTCATTTGAATMTTAGGGTCTAGGTGGTACTTGTTCTAATAATTAGGATTACAATGTGAATAAACTAATGAAAGGGCTTCCCTCCAATTATTTCAACTTAAAAAACTATGTTAACTACTCCATATGACATTAGTAATCAAATATCATCATAATTATCCAAAACATTATAATCATCAAAATAGTTGAAAGATACATCGGTAACACCAGTCTAGTTATATAAGATTGATAAATAGATAGGTTCAAATATCTAATTCACARGCTCCACCTATCCCTTTATCCCGATTGCCCCATACTTAAGAATCTATTTTCGTGTTCTTGCATAAATTGCTCTTTATTTTGTTCTAATTTCTTCTGATTTCAATTGATAAATTCAAATTAAACGAATAGTAAAATAAGACTCAGTAATTCAATCATGTTTAGGGAGATATATTTCTTTTTTACGCTCGTATATAATAGGATAAGGTCTAGAGCCAAAAGTCACATCGGCACGTGGTAGCTGATTCGACCTCTTATTAAATAAAACTACTGAGACTATACAGTCTAAACCGTTGAGACAGAGAAAGACCCCCCTAACAGCTCTAGCTAGCTGTCCAAATCCCTCCACCCATGTGACTACCCCCTTCCAGCCCCTGTTCTCCCTCCAAACCTTCTGGGCCTTCAAATTAGTACCACCATCCACAGTTGGACACCGATACCAAAAGAACATTTATGAGGAAAAATCCATTCTTTTTTGGCCTTTTCTTGAAAACCCTTTTCAGTTCTTGAATTGAATTCATCGTTTGGTTAAATTTTGTAAGTGTGTTTTTGCATAGTTCTTTCAAGATTTACCCAAAGTTTTGTTAGTTTTAATAAATTCAGTTCCTATAAATTTGGGAGTCCATTTGTGACATTAATGCATGGCGCAACTACCGCCTAAAGTTCCAACCATGACACAAAATTGGCCTTCATTTCCTTTCCAGATGATGCCATTTCCTTCCTCCACCAACACCAACACCAACACCACCGCTGCTGCAGCGTCCCAACACAATTCTTGGGTTGATGAATTCCTCGACTTCTCGTCAGCACGGCGGAACTCTCATCGGAGGTCAGTCAGTGATCCTATTGCATTTGTTGAGGGTCCTACTTCTGAGGAAGAATGCAGGACCTCCAATGATATCGTTCCATGCAACAATAATGGCTTCGATAAATTGGACGATGACCAACTCAGAACTATGTTTTCTGGTGATGTTCCCGCCATGGCACCTCCGACAATTTCATCATCCAACCCTCCAAGTACAAATCCTTCAACGCCATCGGATCAGAATAGCCAAAATGATGAGAAAACTGCGCCACCAAACCAGAATTTGCAGCCCAAAACTGAGCTTGGAGAGGTGGATAGTTTATGCAAACCACAATTGCAAACACAGCCCACCTCCATTCCTTCTTCAAACGTCTCTCCAGATGCTATGGTGGATCCAAAGAGAATTAAAAGGTGATTTTTTAGAACCCATGTSCTAGAGCAGCTGAAATATTCGTCTTAAGGTCATATCATCCGTGGGATTATGCCAACAGTATTGTTAATCTTAGCTACCTATAAATCAGAATTCTGGCAAACAGACAATCAGCTCAAAGGTCTAGAGTGAGGAAGTTGCAATACATTTCAGAGCTTGAAAGGAGTGTTACAACACTGCAGGTATCTACATAATCTTTCCCTGATGATTGAAATTCTTTACTGCAAAAGCATAATTTTTTGTGATTTTTGTTGAGTCTAAATCGTGTTGTGTAATTTTAATGCCTAATATGAAGACTGAAGTATCAGCATTATCTCCGAGAGTTGCATTTTTGGACCATCAGAGATTGATTCTTAATGTTGACAACAGTGCTCTTAAGCAAAGAATTGCAGCTCTAGCTCAAGATAAGATTTTTAAAGATGGTAAGAGCTCAATCTTCAAGACTACTACTTTTTAGCAACTTGATGGAGTAGTATGATAGTATTACTTGTTTTACAAGCCACAAAATCTTGCATAATCAGTGGAAATTTGCAGGTCCAATTCTTTGAAGTAAGAAGCTATATTGATGGACTTCATAATTGCTGATAGTAATTAGTTATCCAGCTTTTTAGACACATGCAATCACTCTTCCCCTCKTGAACTTCAATTACCTCCARGAACTTGTTAATCTTGCAAAACAAAAAGGGATCAAATTTCGAAGTTAGTATACTTGCAAGTGAATAGAGGGAAATAACACATAATGACAATCTTACAGGTCACCTAACTTGGACCGTAGGATCTTATATGTGTTTATGAGTCTTTTCTTATTATAGATTTCGTTTTTTGTATGGAATGGCAGCTCATCAAGAAGCATTGAGAAAAGAGATAGAGAGATTGAGGCAAATATATCATGAACAGAACATGAAGAAGATGAGAAATAAGGGCAGTAATGGAACAGCTCAACCCCCACCAGCACCATTATCAAGCTTCAATAAGAATGGTACMGATCAAGAATAGTTTCTATGAGAGAGGTAAGTAGTAAAGATCCCTCTTGAGCAGAGGATCAGAYTGAGAGGCTATGGTGCAATCTGCTCAATCACGTGATATGTTCCATTCTTCTAATGTTATYGTGGACCGTTTGACAAGCTTGCTGGAGTGGGATTGTCCTGAAAAGAGTTGTGGGCACTTGGAAATTGGGATAGTGGCAAGCATGGGCATAACCTGATTCAACAGAGTTGATTGATATTTTGTGGGCTATTGGGGCAGAGTTTTCTTTGCTAAAATGGAGAAAAAGAAGATGATAAAAAGCTTTGATTGGTCAGTGTGTTCCCTTTCCCTCTCTTTTGGGTTTGATAAATTACTTTCAAAAATAGGAATAGCTCCATCTAACAATTCAAGATTTGACGATTTTAGATGCATGTGATGTTTTTGAGGGACCAAGAAAGTCCCAGATTTAGATGATAGATTCGTGGGTTTGTGGTATTTTATTGGGATGTAGTCAAGGGTGGTTGTTAGGGTAGGCTAGTCTTTATAACTTTTTCCATGTGTTCTTTCATTTTGGCACAGTAATCTTGTATGCCTTTCTCATTTATTCCTTTCAAATTGCAGGAAGAGTACTCTAGGTTTTGCCTGTATTAGATGTACAATGATTTTCAGAAATTAACTTTCCTTTTCTTGATTGAGTGCTTTGACTGAGTACAGAGATCTGGTACATTCAGTATTAAAAAAAGAATCTAATGTCAGAGGGCCTAACGAACTTAATTTTCATTCCAACAACTCGACCAGCAGCAGGTCAAATATTGTTTTCCAGACAATAATATCATTCATCAGTGATTGCTGCAGGTTAAGGCTCTTAAACTAACTCATAAGATTTCTGAATCCTTTTGGATCGAAGTAGTTAAATCTTGGCACCTGCTGCTTTTAAAATGGTCGATGTGGTATGATAGAAACGTGAGCAACTATATGGTTGATAGTTTCTTGGAAGACATCGACTGAAAACCCTGAGAAAGGTTAGCTATTTGAASAAGGATAATAGGCCATTGTCACAAACTGATTGCACATGGAAATACTGGGTATGCCAAGGAGCTCTCCAGGCCAAAAAATTTGTCCCGTGATATCCATATTTACCCATGGAAGTTACATCAGTAGCATCACAAAATCCATCTGACAAGAAACAAATTCTTTATAACTCATTCCTATGACATTAATCCAATAGAGCTAATTCCCTTCATCAAAATATTCTACCACTTATAATCCATTGTAATTTATCCTGGATTTGTAATAAGAGAAGGAGAAGAAGTGTCCTAGTTAGGAAAGAAAAAGATGAAAAGATTTAGAGAGGAAATTGTATAGAATTTTTCGTTATCATTATATAAATCAAAACTCTCTGTTTATAGGGATTAATACCTTGGATTTAAGAATATTAAAGTCATTTGCAAATATAATTATTTACAACTTCCTCTTAATAAATAATCTATCAACAACTTCCTAATAAATAAAACTTGTTCGGGAAAATTCGATGAAAAAATAACAACCAAACCAAGAAAAAAAAGAGTATAATTGATGCTGAAGTCTTAAAATATTGTCCAGAAAATTCATTGGAACAAAAATCAAACAAGGAAGAAAAATTCAACTACTTCCCCTAATATAGACTAATTGAAAATACAATTACTCATTCCAATCGACGTATCAATTTCTTAGATTAAGATGTTGCCAATGCATTGGTGAGTAAATCTATCATAATATCACTTGAGCGAATCTATCAAATATTAATATCACTACTTTCCTGAAACTCAGGTGTATAGAAATTTTTTGGAGATAAATGTTTTATTTTGTTTCCTTTGATGTATCATCCTCAACCATACACATCTTTTACTTACCTCATGCACTGAAATAATTTCCAAATGATTTGATGATGTAACTATTTAGGGTGTGCTCCAAAGATCTCTATGATATACCGACCCCTTAAGAGCTATTTCTTCTGAGGAGATTTATAAAAAAAAATTATGATAGGTCAAATGCAATTTACACTATATGTAAATGCACTAATTGTACTAAAGTATGATGCTTTCAGATCAAGAATCTATTCTCCATTCTCAAGTGGGAAAAAAAATACTTTTATCGGTTTCAAGTGATCTAACAACAAGAAAATTGTTTTAGAACTTTTTCTATATGTGGATTGATAAACGGGTAGTAATCTTTCGAGGAAATATTCAATTTATAAATCAATGACAAAATTTTGTGTTTCATAGATCTTTCATGTTAAATTTATTTTTTCATTTTACAAATAATTTTCAATTTTGTTGAGTTGTTCAGAGTCCCAATTATATTCAAATCATAAACATCAACTGCGATAATTGTCATGTAAATGACACTATCRAGTGATCCATATAAATAAAVGGTGATTGTATCTGTCAAAAGCATATCCAAGTTTTCATGTAAGGTTAAAAGATATTTGAACGTTATTGTATTCCTTAATAGATATGCTTCTATATAATGAATATTTTGTCTTTGTGAAAAACCTTTGAGCCTTAAGTCATATCTAGTGATCCATATAATGAATGTCGATTTACACCTTGTGGTGTCGTTCAGATTATAGGTTCAAGAACCTCACATTTCGAGAGTGAGTTTAAATATGATTTATTTGTATTTCTTCATTTTGACCGATCATATCTATGTGACATTTTCAATGATTTTTATTCAAGATCCTCATTATCTCGTTATCATTCCAGATATCAAAAGCTCCCTCTATTCCTTCGAGGAACTTGAATATCTCTTGACTATTTTTATTAATTTCTAAATATGACCATTTTAATCGTATAATCCTCTTCTTTCYAATTTTTTTATCTTTAGAATCTAAGAATTCTACCATGCTAGCTTTAGAATCAAGAGGTACATCAGTCATGCTCCTACAATGTTTTAGAATCATTACTAAACTTTTCATATATCMTATCATTATTAGTTAGTATATRAACAGTTTATCTTGCTAGYACCCTACCSAAATCAACAGTATATCGACCCCCACTTTTGTTGGTGATCATGGTCTAATTGTAGTAAAATTTTCGCATCTTGATATATCAAATGATTGGATTACTATACCAAATAATCAAGATATTTAGATTACGACTAAACTTCTAATTTATTGGATAATTCACTTCAAGTGCATCATTCTTAACATAATAAGATCCTTATGAGAGATATTCTAGTTCCTCCAATATACATTCCTTCCGAATGAGACAAGGAAAGATGCTCTACTTCCTCTGATATATATTTCCTTCACATGAGATAATAATGGTGGAATAAATATTTTGAACCATTTTTTTTTTTTTGAATTGTCTCACCATGATATTCCTTTTGACAAYTAACTTTAAAACTTAATAAATTGTAGGAGAATAATGTATAATTCATATTCTCATAATAACAGAAAATGAGGTTTTTGTCACTTTGACCCAATATTTTAAACTTCAATRGCTTTTATCCTATTCTTTTCCATTATCAGTGTATTTGACTTTGACTTTGACGCAATAAGGACTAGCGCTCGTATTTTTCGAAGACACATTAAAAATTAACTATCTTTTTATTTTTACAAATTAATTTTGTGAAATTGATGCAATGACCAAAAAAAAAAAAAAAAAAAGAAGACGCTAGATATACTCCCAACACACAAATAGCTTCCAGTGGGATGTTTGCTCTCCACGAAACTCATCGATTCGCCGATGCCGTTGTTCGCGAATCTGCTTCTATTGGACTRCGCTAGACTAACTGCAAAGGATAAGTCAATAGCCTAATCTATCCAACGACCCAAGTCAATAGTGTCGACAAGGAAGGAAATGCTACTTGAGTTTAAAGCATCCATTTCTTTTATATACTTACCACCTTCCCAGATCAAAGACATGGAAGGGTTTCTCTAAAACGAAGGTGAAGGTTTGTTCGATGTGCGRATGTTAAAGATAATGAAGGCACAAGAATATGTAGCGTTTTAAATTTTTATTTATCATCTCAAAGATTTTGTGTAATTGATTTGTAAAAAATGAGAAAATGCTTCTCCTTATTGCGTCTGTGCCAAATATGCTGAAAGTGAAGAAAAAGTAAGATAGTAGCGACTAAAATCTCAAAAAGTGGGTTAAAGTGATAAAAAAAACTCTCATCTCAAGGATACAACGATTGCAGCCACGACTTTCATTTGCTTGTTTTAGCTAGGAGAGGCTTGAAAAAGTAACGGCCACCGCTTTGTTGCCCATGGTGGACGGAATCAGCAAAAGGAAAAAAAGGGGTATTATGTCGGCTCTGGAAACTGAGGCTGCTTCCTCCTYTTATCTTGGTCCCATAATGGCTCGGAACTGATTCTCCATGATAAGTTGTCTTGTTGCAAGTTAATTTTATGATAAAATTGTTAGTATCCATGTTATACTTCTTTTGCTCCTTGCCAAGGATTCTTAGGCCATATTAGATGATCAATGAATTGCAACTAAGTAGAGGTTTACTCCATGAGTTCTCCTATATAAGCATTAGTGTCTTCAATTAGTTAAATGGACAATCAGTGTTAAAATGTTAATATTTGCATTTGTTGCTTCTTTCGCAAGCAACATTAATTTGTTGCCTTAATCCTTGAGCAACTCTCTCAAGARTSAGAAATTTCCAGTTAAAGTTGTTGCAGCACTCATGCAGACTATAATTCTTGACTAATCAGTAACCTCGTCAACATCCTTAGGTCATTATTGAAAAGGAAAATTAACTTTAAACTGATTAGATAGTCTTAGATATGGCCCTACTTAGACATCCTTGMATCAAACTTGTGGGAATTTCTGCCATAGATATTTAAATGTTTGTCCGTTGGAAGAAAGTTTTTACTAGAACCACTGAATTTGAAAATGATTTCCATCTCTGAGTTCCCGACGAAGCTGCATCTTCTTCAAGAAAGTTTGTTTTCTACGGCCTTCAAGAATCATCAAACCGTGGCACTTCTTGATCGTGCTCTCAAGCATAATTACTGCTTGACTTGATCATTTGAAGAACTTTGACAAAATTTGCAGTCGACACACTTTTAATAACAAAAAAAATAAAAAAATATTATTTTGACACACTTTAGAAAATAAATAAAGTAACACGGAAGGTGAAGATTTAAATAATGAGAAGGTAGAAAAAGGTTTATACTTTATACAACTTTACATATAACATATCCAAAAATAATTACTAGTTATAKCATCTCCTRGATGATAATTTCTTACTTTCCATGAAAATGTTCAAGTCAGCAGTCAAAAGGTCCGGCAATTCACTTGAAATTTGACGATGGAAGCTCTTAAGTTTAAAGTGAAAATGAACATCTTCCATGTTGATTCCAAGAAAGTGGAGTTCTTTTTCCCTATGAAGAGGTTGAGATGTGGAACTTGGAGTGATTTGCATGAAGGGTTGGTCATTTTCATGAGATTTTGGCCTACAGTTGAATAAAAGCATATGATTGTTTATGTTGTCAAATGGCAAATATTTACATATGTGGGGTCCTCACTTGATAAGACACTTCGAAGTTCAAATTATATTCTCCTAAATAAAGCACATTTAATATGACAATTAATTAGTCAATCACTATAGCATTTATTATCAAAAGYGTCAACCTCTTAGAAATGTTATTCAAGTCTTAAAAACAAAGCGTGAGTTTCTGATGTGGGATTGTTTATCTTTACATGACTACTTGAAGATGTGTCAAGGTGCATCATTTTCCCTTCTTAAAAAAAAGAAAAAAATTGTTTATTTTTCAGCATTGTGGAAGTTGATTATGCCTCCTTTGCCTTTCCCAACTACAAAAAACCATTGAGTTGGCTAAGAGAGGGAAGAATAAATGTTTCAACCTRAGTAGTGGTGTTATGTAGCTTAATATAGACCTGCTCGGGTCATATTTGGGTACSGGTAATATGGCTATAAAAAGAGAGGAGTGGGTGTTGACCCATTATTTTTGAWAAAAGTAGGATGTGTTTGTGAGGTCAAAAACCATCAAAAAATTGTTGAGCTATGTGAGAAAATCTAAGAGAGTTCAATTTAGCAGGCATCATTCAAGAACCAGCCATTTGTATGTAAGGTACATAAGTATTGATTTTGTTCTAGGATGACTACTAATTCTGTGAGTGATTTAGTTGAAAGGTTGTGGCCTGAGGTCTGTAGCTCATCTTCGAGTGAGGAGGAATATTAGGAGGCTTCTGATAGTGGTAGTAGTTCTTACAAAGCTTATACAAAGTTGGTGTTGGTAAGGGGAGGTGTGGTAGGGTAGTGCATGAAGCAGTTTTAGAAGGTGGGCCCTTGAAAGGATGATATGTCCATTATTCTTGTGGCTGTGTATATATGGATTTCCTAGATATTGATGAAGATAGCTTAACATTGCTTTGGTTCTATCACAAACCCATAGTATCTGTTTGTTTTTAGAAAGATAGCCGTATATTTAAGAAAGAGGCTGCTTGAGTTTCATGCCTTTCTCGGGTGCCTGCTTCAAAACTAAGAGATATCTATAGTGTGATTAAACCTGGGGAATTGGATGATATCTGGGGAAAGTATCATTTTATTAAGGGTATGGTCTGGTTTGCACTGAGAGAATGAGATAGACTATCCGCACAACCATATAGGAGTTTATATAGCTTAGTTGAAGACYAGTTTACGTTTTAAGGTGTATGAACTATTTAAGGATATTCTATTTTTTTGGGGGCTAAATTTGGCACAGTTATTGCCAAACTTTGTGATGCATGTGGTCGGATTTTTATTAGTATGTCTGTCTTGTGGGGTTATGCCACAATTAGATACTTTTAGGCATTACTTTGAGATTATTAGTTCTAATGACAAATCAGGATGGGTGCATTGTGTTAGGAGATATGGTATTGCACATTTAATTGGAGGAACTCCATCCAGCATTCACGGGTGAAAGAATTAAATTTATTTTTGTCAGTCATTTTGCAATGAACGATCTTGGGTTGAGCCTAAGTTGGAACATGCGATTGCAGTTTTACAATGATGCTCCATCTAAAAAGGAGCTAAATTCAAAGGATGTGCAAGTGTTGGATACTTACCCCTTTGGTCTGAAGATTGTAGCGGAGTGGTATCTCGTCGTGTTGGAGAGTACAAGGCTATTTTCAGGGGAGCATAGTATCAAGAGGTTAAGTATAGTGGTTTATTCTCTTATGACTCCTTTCCCATAATTATGATTTTTTAGATTTTCTTGTTAGCGCTAACTAAATTTTCATTTGCTTTCATGTTTGTTATGTGTTCAAAAATAAATTGTTGGAATTTAGGATTGCTTCTCGATGCAAATCTAAAGGGTTGTTTTCTAGAGGTGGGAGCAACAAGAAGAAGTAAAAGGAACAAGCCATGTGGCAGTAYGGAAGGCTATGACAGGCGCAAGGAAAGCTTAGGTAAAATGTACTCGTGAGGCGTCTACACAAGGTGGGTTGCATACTCGACTTGGGAAGCGAGTTAAAGTCATGTAAGCGTTCTTGGGTTAGAAGATGCTTGAACCTAGTGATAGGGCGTATCATAGAGCAATGGGCAATGATAAGGCTATTAGCATATTTACTAAGGATGTTGCATCGTCTGTTGTCCCTTCTAAAGGTAGTGTGCAGCATGCTATTGAAAAAATTTTGCATGAACTGGGATTTGTCAATTGCTTATGTAGTGGTTATGCCTGAACACGTGAAATCTTTTGTAGAATTATGTTCCTTCCCCGAGATGTTGATTATACAAAGAAGATTAGCGAGGACAAACTGGTCGGGGCTTCCTGTGCTGCTAGTGTAAAAAGTTTAGTGTTGTTAAGGGATATGATAATATGTAAGAAGGCTACCAAGGASAAGCATAGTATCTGAGTGGTTGAGTTATAGAAAAAGGGGAAAGGCATTGTGTGCCATGCTAGTCGAGAATGATGAAGCGATTAAGTCCTCAGAAGAAAAGGTGGGGAAAGCCGAGAAAGGGTTGTCTAAAACAAAGAGAGGTTGCGGCATGCTGAGGAAAATAAGTGGTTTGGCACAGGGAAAGTGAATTTTGGTACAATGAAATAGAGTATGAGGAAAGGCAACAACAAATTATAGGAGATTTCCTCTGAAGTAAAGCTTTTGAGGACATGGTCGGGGATTGGTTAGAATCAATGCAGGCTAGTGGGTACACCTTAGTGATGAAGAACTTATTTGTTGTGAAGCTTGACTTTGTTATCCCCAAGGTAAAGGAGTTTTTGTATGTCGATCCTCCTTCGGACATCCAAATGTCGTGGCATCCTAGATTCATGATGCCATGGGAAACGAAAGGAAGTGGCYCTATGGAAGGGGAGCATAGTGAATCTAACGGACGAATTTTGGGTCCCAGGATGATCGTAATATCCCAGAAGATGAGCAGAGTACTAGAGACGCTGGGAAGTGGTGAAGACCCATCTCAGGGAGAGGGCATGGTTCCTCCTTCGGAAGAAGTTCCATCTGACGAAAGGCATGAGCATTGTGTTTCCTACATTTGCCTCTTTGTATGGAGGAGTTATTGTGTTTTTATTGCATTTGAAAACTTCTTGTAACCTGTTACTTAGATTTTATGTTTGGTTGTAAAGATCAGCATTGAATTAATTTTTAATCTCGTTATTTATGCCATAGAAATGATTCATCTTTGACTGACTCTTGATCTGTCYTTTTTGTGAATTAAATGACAGCGTACTTTCACTAGGTTATTTTTTGCCATATATATATATATATACATGTGCTAATGGGTGGGAAAAATAGTTGTTCATAGGCATTTATTTCCTAACTTGTAGTGTTGAAAACTATACTTGTTCAAGCATGGCTGACCAAGAGAGATGTTTAGTAGAGAATCATGCTCCTTCTCAAGGTGGGAGGCACGAAGGACTACAACATACGATAACATACACTTGGCCAGAGGTGGAGGAGGATGATCGTACTGATATAACAAATTCGCTGCATTCCTCTGAGTGGTTATGGCATTGCAAACAGGAGAGGAGCTAAGATGAGGAAATGCAGCAAACTCGGGCTAGAGAAAGATGACTTGTTGCTCAGACAAACAAATTAGAAGGTGAGGAAAGGTGAAGTATAAATAACATGTGATCGAATTGYAAGAATCGGGAAAGAATGTTTCTTCAACTGGAGGCTAGGCATGGGATCCATAGGACTCAATGGGRGTGCTCAGGTTCGGATTCATGGGCTAGGGACCCTTGGGGAGAGGATGTACGTTAGAATTTGGAGCTGTTGAGGAGTACTAATTGGCAGCCAAATGCACAACGAGAGGGGTGGAAAGGTAATACAAAGTTAGTGTGTTCGTGGACTCCGTCAAATATTAAGGTCCTGTGAATATCGACCATTGATAGAGTATGATCGGTAGTTTAAATTAGCTTGGTAGGGTAGATGGTTTTGTAAAGGCTTTTATGGGTTTGAATATTATAAATATAAGGGAAAAAGTATTTTGATGAACATGTGTTCTGATATTGTTGTTGTGTATTATATGCTCTTATTCTTGTTGTCCTTAATATCACTGTTATATTTTACGATTGAGTGTGTTATATCGTTGATCGTGTCGAGTGATATCGAGTCATGTCGTAAAAGACATGTTGGCAGGTCGTCTTTAATTTGCATTGTTTCACGAAAGGGTTATATTTACTCAGGTCACTCAACCATCACTTGTATAAAGGCTATATATATGCGTTTTTTGTAATTAAGGTTATTCATGAAGTTTAGTTCTCTATTTTATTTTGTTTTGCTAAAACATGTCTAACTAAGAGATCTGCTCAGTTGCTCATCTTGAGGGTGTTTGGGAAGTTATCCCAATAAGTGAGGGGCACATATTAACGTATTCATGGCCTGAAGTTAATGAAGATGATTGTATGGATACTTGTGCTTCCTTTTGGTTTTTTTGCCTTAGCAACGAAGYGAGTCTACTCGAAAAGGTGCATCAGGAGGTGGTGAGGCCATGGAGAGTTGTTGTCCAAAAGTACGACTTACAAAGTCAGGAGCATTGAAGCATAAAAAAATCTTTGGCCYAGCTGAAGGTTGAGGATGAGGTGAACGAGCTATAGAAGAAATGGTTGTCTTAGATGGTGGTGGGATCATTTAGTTTGAGATCCGGGTCATCGATACCTCTAGTGTTATCGAGAATGGAGAAGGTGCAATCTTTCAGATGAGGAGTGACGGAGACGTAGACATGGGGAGAAGGCTGAGTTAGTGTGCTCCATAGACTTGATTAAATATGGGGGGCCTGTCAATTTGGAATATCTATAGTCGGGTTTAGGATTTTTCTGTTGGTGATTCTTGCTAGTGGTATTTTGTTTTTCGGTTAGAAAGTTAGATGAGTTTTTGTGAACTTTTTGTAATAGCATATGTTTATATCTACTCATTATTGTCATGTTCGATGGTTATGCGAAAATCTTCGRCACATTTCATGGGCTTGTATCATTCATGCATGAGATTTATTTCTGAGCATAGTAGCTCACCCCATATTTCCATTTTAAGTTTCAGGTGATGATTAGCCAGATGGTGTGAGGAGATCAAAAGGGAGCAAACTTTGATACRTAAGAGTTATTTGTGTTAATTAAGTTTTCRATTGATTTATGAACTTGTTAAATGTTTAAATTTCATTCGTATTATTTAAAAAGCTTCCGTTGGATTTTAAATCTATGAGTATTTTGTTGGTAAATTACATTATTGGGGATTGAAGTGATTTCGTTATATGTGGAGCATTAGAAATGTTTGGTGTGAGATTTTTTGATTATATACAGTGGAAATATGTTGATATTYTAAAGGAAACTCTGCCAAAAATTTTGTAAAACCCTTTGTATTATAATATTCAAAATTTTTATTTTCACCAATTTTCGCATATATGTGAAGGTAATTGGTGAGGATATTTCCTAATCCGGGGGTGTTACAAATCCTTTCTTTTTCATCTCTCAGTTGGAAATTATCTGAGGATGATGTATTTTAGCAATTTTATGCCTCACCCCATATTTAGCAAGAATCTTCTCCATTAGTTTATTGCAGAAAATTAATTAACACTAGGAAGTTGATCATGAAGCTGGCTATCAAATGAAAGCATAGATAAAAATAAAGATAATTTGCTTAATTGTTCAATAGATTGGGGCYTTTTCCTATGTTTTCTCTCTTCTTATTTACACTCCACGGTACAACGTTCTTAATTTTTAGAGTAATCTTTGCCAAGCTATTGTTAATATTACATAGTACTAAAGACAAATCTTGTGCATCTTTGATATATAAATTTGAAGCTCTAAACTAATTTTAGGATCACTTCCAATGTAAAGTGATTTCTTTTATTTTATCTTTTATAATATTGGCATTAGTATGTATTGACATACTGTTTGACACTAGGGGCCAGAAAATTGACACATGTAACAACACGTAAATATAGTTGACTAGATTGAAAGGGTAAAACAACAACAAATGATTTCAAGGTCCATATTAAATCAACCACCAAAATGTTCTAAGATTCAAATAGAAATAGTTACCTAAGTGGAACCAATTTTTATGTCAACCAACCTTCAGTTTTTATGTCATAATTAAATTAAAAAATCAGGTTGTGGACTGATAMGGATAATGAGATAGCAAAAAACAAACAGGAAAAGATAAATTGTAGTTATGGCATAACTAGGGAAAACGTTTTCGTAAATTCAGTGCATCCTAAGTTCGGGCTATTGCCTGACCTTCTACATTTTGGAGTTTGAAACCGCCATTTCCATTATTTTTTGCTACAACATAGTGCCCTTCCCATTTTTTATGCAACTTCTTTGTGCCTTTCATTCTGTTGACTTCGTTATTTCTTAATACCAAGTCGTCTTCTATAAGTGTTGTTGGGTTGACCTGCTTGTTGTATGCATGGGTTAGAGCTTGTTTATAAGCCATCTCTCTGGATGATGTGTCCTGCCMAACTTTATCTAATAGAACRAGATTCTCTGCCAGCCTTTGATTATAATCATTAYGGTTGAAAAGTTCCATTCAAGTTGTACTCTGATTTTCATTGGCAAGACAACATCTRTTCCAAAACATTGAGCAAACGTGGTTCTTTTGTTCTGGAATATGGGGTGATACGATGGGACTAGAGTACATTTTCGTTCGTGATTTTCCATACATTTTTTGGCCAGACGACTATTTCTCTATTTGTTACTTCACAAGACCATTTGTCTGTGGGTATCCAATAGATGTGAGCCGATGATCAGTTTGTAGATCTTGGCAGAAGTTTTGAAACTTGGCTGCATCAACTTGTTTGCTGTTGTCAATGATTAAAATTCTMGGGATACCATAACAGAATATGATGTCATCGCAGAAGAATTCTTTGACCTTTCTGGCAATGATCGAGTTTAGTGTCAAGTTTAAACCCACTTTGCGAAATAATCTACAGCTACCTCAATGAACTTTCTATTTTTTGAAGTTCCCAGGAAGGACCTACCAGATCCATTCCCTACTCTAAGAAGGGTATGGGGTTGCTCAGCCTCTGATATTCCACCAAAGGTGGGTGGTTTATGTTTGAGTGTAACTTGCATTGGTTGCATCTTCGTACTAACTCTTGGGCATTAGATTCTACTGTGGGCCAGTAATATCTTGCTCACATTTTTTTTTGATAGACTCCGAGCTCCAATATGTGCTCTATATATTCCTTTATGCACTTTTCGAAGGGCGTAGTTTGCATTTTCTGGTAAGAGACATTTTAAAAGAGGCCATGTATATGATCACTTGTACAATTGTGTACCCATCATCACATAATGCGGACTCGTGACCCCTATTTTCTTTTCTTAGGTTTTGTCTTCGGGTAATTTTCCCTCTATGATGTAGTCAATGATAGGTTGCATCCAACTAACTGTGCTCTCTATGCAACCTACTATTGCGTTGTTATTGCTCTTTCTGAATAGTGGGTTGACCAAAATATTGTCCACGTGAGTAGGTGAACCTATCTTGGATAAGGCATCGGCCTTTTGCAGTTGGAAAAAATCAAATTTTGCTGCAAGCTTTCTAGTTTTTTGTAGGTAGTTTTGTATGTTTGATTCATTTGCCTCAAATTGTTCCATGATTTGCCCGACCATGACTTGAGACTCACTTTTGAGGATGAGATTTCGCACTTAGAGGGACAAGGTTGCTCTTGTTGCTGCATGTACTGCTTCCTACTCTGACTCGCTGTGGCTGATCGAGAAAAAGTATTTGAGTGAGTAAGCTAATTTTGTCCCTCTTGCTGGTAAGTACATATCCAGCTCCTCTAGTTTTTTCTCCAGTAAAGCCATCAATGTCTGCTATCCAGCAATGGGTCGGTGGCTTTGCGTTTGACTTCTCTATTGTGTTTGGATCACTTGCGGTACACTCAGTTATGAAGTTGAATAGGGCTTAGGCTTGAATGATCCCCCGAGGCTTGTAATCAATGTGGTACTCGCTGAGTCCATGGCCTATTTTATTAGTCTACCGGTGCTTCCAGGTTGTGCAAATTGGCCAAAYTGGCGCATTAGTCAGTACTGCTATTAGGTGAGCTTGAAAGCAGCATCACAACTTTCGGTCTGTGATGATTAGTGCTATACGGTATTTCTCGAACGTTGTGTATCTCTCCTCAACCCATGTAATATGTCGCTCACATAATAGACAAACTTGACAATATTGTTTCTATGAGAGCAATGGACTAACAGTAAAATAACTGATAGAGATGCACAAAAATAAAATTTCATTATGTGTGGGTACAATAAGCAGTGGTAAGGTTGCCAGAAACTTCTTAAGACTATCAAAGGCCCTTTGGCAATCTTTGTCCCATGTAAATGAACTTTGGTTTCTAGGGATCTTGTACAATGGTAAGGTTCTTTCTCTTGATCAGGAGATGAACCTTCCTAGTGCAGCGAATCATTATGTGAACTCCTGTACTTCTTTAGTTGTCTTTGGAGGCCTCATGCCAAGAATGACTTCAATTCTTTCTGGATTAGCTTCGATACCTCTGTATGATGCTAACTGAGGAATTTCCCTACTTCCACTCCAAAAGAGCATATGTTCGGGTTCAATAGCATCCCGATCATTTGCATGGTCTGCAAAGTTTTTCTGATGTCTGGAACAATAATGTTTGTCATTTTGGATTTAATGAGAATGTTGTCAACATAAACTTCAATATTGCATCCAAGTTGATTTTTTGGAATGCTTTGTTGACCATTTCCAGAAATTCTGTATCTACATTTTTCAACCCGAACGACATTCTTTGATAACAGAAGATGTCATTGTCAGTTACAAAGGATGTCTTCTTCTCACCGAAAAGGTGCCATTTGAATTTGGTGGTATCCTTTGTATGCATCTAACAAGCATAATACACTGTTTTCAGCTATGGCATCGACAAGTCTGTTGATCCTCAGAAGTGAAAATGACTTCTTTACTATTGCTTTATTGATGTTAATGAAGTCAATGCATATTCTCCACCCCTCATCACCTTTCTTGACTACAACTGGATTTGCTAACCATTTGGGTATCAGACCTGTCTTATTATGTTCCCTGATAGAAGGTTGTCAATTTATGCTTTGATGTAGCCGTCCTTTTGGTAGCGAAATGCCTTTTTTTCTATCTTATGAGCTTGGACTTGAGCTATATCCCGAGTTTATGTTCTGTCAGGTGGTGAGGTATGGTGCCCATATCTGCTACTGACCAAGCAAAAATGTCTCTAAAGTTTGTAAGGTTGTTGCATTTTTTATTTCAAAAGATATTGATACCAACCTTAACTCATCCGATTGCGTGTCCAGGGTTAACTTGTATATTTTCAAGATCAGTGGCTGGTTTGATTCGGTCATGCTAACTTTGTTTATGATCTTAAATGGGGATTGTAGTAGAGTAACATTCTCTATTGTAAGCCTTTTCTACCTTAACAACAATAGGGTGATCATTGCTCAAGAAGATGATTTGGTTGTTATGCATGGTAATCTAGCGCCTGGAGGTGTCGAGCATCAGGTGACCTAAGATTGAATTTATGCAAAATGTGTTGGGACCATTAGGAACTCCACAAACTCGGTGGCTTGTTTATTGTCCTTGTGACGGCAACAGGCAACTGTACTTGTCCTATTGCAAAAATAGTATCACGKGTGAACCTGACCAATTTTGGTCTTCTGGTATGACATYTTGAGGATCAACACTCACTTTGCAGAATGTATCCTTGAAAATGATGTTGATAGAACTACTAGTGTCTGCTAGTATTAGTTGGATAAAGATATCGACAACATTAAGAGTGATGACCAGGGGTTCCCTCTGGATTCATTGATGGCTCGAGTGCTCAATTTTCCTCTGCTTCCTTGTTGATGATGAGATCATGTGAATGGTTCGCTAGTTTGCACTTCCCGTGTGTAGAGGTTTATCTCTGCCGTTAGGCTGTTGACCTTGTGCTCGATGGTCTACTTAAGCTCAATGRGAAGGGTGTTGTGAGTCAGTAGGCCCTTGCAATCTTCTCTTTGCACAAGTTTGGATAAATTCCTTTAGATGTCCTTTTTAAATAGCATTTTCGATCCTTTTTTTTTTTGAGGTCATAATAGTTCTCAGTGTCATAACCATCATCTTTGTAAAATTGACAAAATTTTGTAGTGTCTCTATGTGAAGCTAGTAACTTTTTGGGCTGTCGCAAAATGCCGAAACTTTCAATTGCCTTAAAATTTGTGATCAAAAAGTTTAAGCAGGGTAAAATCTTTCGATTTAGGTAATGGTCTGAAGTAGTTTGTTGCCGAGGTCTAGAAGGTTGAGTTGGTGTTTCTCTGTGGGCTGGAAAGTGGAGCTGATCTTGTACTCGAGGGTGCAGGCTTTCTAATGCCCATGAACGTTTGTTCTAGATCTCAAATGGGGGTGTGTTGTATTTCTCTTCCTTTTCTAGGTCTCTCTTGGCCTTTTCATTTTCTTCTCCGGTGACGAACTTTCTTGCTGAGGGTTTGGAAGCTTGAACATCATTCTTATTTCTAGGGGTGGTATAGCGTGATTGGGTTTGGAGATGAGGTGGTGAAGGTAAAGTATTGTTGGTGGTCGCCCTTCAACATTGGTTTTATAGTTTTTGGTGGTAGGAGCCATTTACATGTTTCTAGGTTTGGACAAATCTCTAACAATTAATATGTAATTAACTAATTAATCAATATAATAATTATTATTAAAAGAGTCCAACCTCTATATCATTCAAGCCTTAAATAATTTTGAGGGTCTAATGATATGGAGTGAGTTCCTAATGTGGAATTCTTTGTTTTACATGACTACTTAAAGATGTGCCAAGGTGCATCAATTATAAAATAATCAGGATCGTCGTGGCTGAAGAAAAAAAATATATGGAGCGTAATGTTTGTTTGGTGTTCTGTAAATCAAGTCAATTATAGAGTGATTAGTAAATGCAGCAATGGACAAATTCCAGAGTGGAAACTTGACGAAAGATGGAGGCTGTGATGACTGCTCTACGTTTTGACTTCTTCAGATGATCATGTATAAAGCCCGGCAAACCAGTTTATTTCTCAAAGACAGTAGAAAACTCGGCACAGGACAAAGGACATTCCTGAAGAAACTAATATAGAACTTTCCTGGTAACTCAGAGCTGGAATAGGCAGATTCAGTTCCCGGGCATTGTACACGCCAGTATCTTGTACTCATGTGATACTAGTCAAACCTATGTCGGATTGGACAAAAACAGGAAAATGTTATAAAATTCCCAAGAGTTTAAATCCAAGAGTATCTAGAAAGCATATTTGAATTAGACCAATTGATTTTCCTTCCTTCCTTTGGATGCTGTGATCTAAGTATATAGATGTGCTTGAAAAAATTTTCTGTAGAACGTATAACGCCAACGAACACCAAGGATCTACATGAACTTTACTGGAAATTTCTCAATCTTGAGTCTCATCGAGTTTGTTTCTGCCAATGCATGTTTGATGTTTAGTTGTGCTATAGTGTCATTGTCACTTGAAACTGCTCTGGCATTTACCATCTATCCAAAGCATATACCATGAAATTAAACTGGAAAATAGTAAGAATGAAAGAACCATTTGTGGAAGCAGCAACAGGTCGAACTCTAATTGTACAATAAGTAATGGCATGCACTATCATTAATCACTTTCTTACATGACTACTAGACTCTTGAGCATTTCGTTTGACAAGTCTTTGCTTGCTAGTTTAATTTACCACTGACCGTGATAGATGAGACAAAAGGTCGTTCTTTTATACCWTGACCAAGTKGAAAATTCAGTGGAACTTCAACAAGCAAAAGTGAACCTTCTCAACAACTAAAAAATTTGAGCTTCATTTGTGTATATATATAGACGATAGTCATGTAGATAGAGGGGAATCTAGTCTAATGGATGAACATTTTTTTCTGCTACTGTTTCTTTCAGGCTTGGCTTTGTTGAACCCAAAACAAGCTGTCAAGGCCGATGGAGGCACAATAGGTGCCATTGTGGATAATAGTACTCGTATAGGTAAAGAAGAGACAGTGGCAATGGAGATTGCTATTGAAGATTTCTGCAACCAGACCAATACATGTCTGGCCATCCAAGTGATGGATTCTCAAGGAAAAGCAGGCCAGGCAACTCTTGCAGGTACGTCATGTAGTTTTTCCGATATGCATGCAATCTTTTCTGTTCATTTTCTGGTCATGCATTCAAGTGTTGTAACTTTATATTCATCAAAAGATGTTATGATTCTGTAAAGATACAGCGAGATTTTAAAAGGCTCGGCCGATATCCCAAAAGAAAATATGCAGATTCTACATTTGTTGACAAAATCTTGGGACTTTTTCTTGACAGAATTAGACAATTATTGAGCGCTATGGCCACAGAATTTTTGACAATGAACAAAACAATAACAAAGAAACAAGAAGTTGAAAACAGGATACTAATAGGTCTACCATTATATATATTCACTTGCAGCTAGACATCTAATAAATGAAAAGGATGTGCGAGTTATTTTGGGACCAGGATCATGGGAAGAAACAGCCTCCGTGGCCGAGGTTGTCAACCAACAGAGCATCCCTGTTCTMTCCTTTTCTGATTCTAATCCACCATGGGCGACAAGAAGGTGGCCTTTCCTTTTTCAAGCCTCTCCCAGCAGAAACAAGCAAATGAAAGCYGTGGCTGCAATTGCCGAATCCTGGGGATGGCGTCGGGTTAATGTTATATACGAGGATATGGATTCTTCTGCTAATGGAATTACACCTCATCTATACAATGCCCTGCAAGAAGTAGGAGCTCAGATAAGCCATCTAATCGCCCTTTCACCCTTTGCTGATACTTCAGTGTTGTCTGYAGAGCTTGAAAAGCTTAAGGGGGAGCAATGTAGAGTGTTTGTGATACATGTTTCTTTGGCCTTAGGTGTAAGATTATTTAGAAGGGCCAAAGAAATGAAGATGATGGAACAAGGTTATGTCTGGATCACCACAGATACCATAACAGACCTTGTCCACTGCTTGAACTCTTCAACAATTTCCACGATGCAAGGTGTCCTTGGAGTAAAGAGCTATTATTATAATGAAGAGATGAGGTATAAAGGTTTCCACGAAAGGTTTGAGGATAGGTTTGGCTTGAAGTACCCTCGTGAAAAGTACCATGAGCCTGGTAGWTTCGCGCTAGAAGCTTATGATGCCACTTGGACAGTAGCTTTGGCAATGGAGAAGGGCAAATTCAATCCCGAAAAACTTTCTAGGACGAATTACAAAGGATTAAGTGGTGAAATTCATTTTGAGGAAGGGAGACTAGCTCCCGTGAAAGRATTTCAAATCATTAATATCATAGGGAGGAGTTATATAGAACTCGGGTTCTGGTCAGATGGAATTGGATTTTTCGATGATAATGGTGAAACATTCAGAAAAAATGGCTCCATGAATATCTTCGGACAGGTTTTTTGGCCTGGAGGACCAACTTCTATTCCAAGAGGATGGGAAATACCAACGGCAARCAATCCTTTAAGGCTTGGAGTYCCCAATAGTTCCATGATAGATCGCTTGGTGAAAGTGTCCTACAATCCTTCGTCGAATGATTATTCTTTCTCAGGATTTTCAATWGATGTTTTCAGAGAAACGGTCAAGCAGTTGCGGTACTATTTACCGTACTACTTTGTCCCTTTCGATGGCACCTACGATGCTCTCGTGGAGCAAGTTAAACTCAAGGTGCGAATGCTATTGCTTCTCATGCTTAGGAATTTGGTAGTTCATAATGAATCACTTTCATCTATATTTTGTAGTCAGGCATTCAGTTCATGTAGGTCAAAAGCCAAGTTCTTGAGAAAAATAAGTACCATTAGTTATAGAAGCAATTGATCGTGTTTTATGACTGAATGTTCTGGCAATTCAAGTGCAGAACTTTGATGCAGCAGTTGGTGACATAGCAATAGTATCAGGGCGATTCAAAAATGCAGATTTTACGCAGCCTCACACCGAATCTGGAGTGGTTTTAGTAGTTCCAATTCGATCACAATCTAACAGAGCTTTGTTGTTTCTGAAGCCTTTCACAAAAACAATGTGGTTTCTTACAGCATCCGTAAATACCTATAATGCATTCGTCGTATGGATGATAGAAAGAAATCACTACCCAGAGCTCCAAGGATCAGCTCGGAGACAGATGGGAACGTTGCTCTGGTTGTTTTTTGCATCGCTATTCTCATTAGAAAGTAAGTCCGCCTTTTCTTTGAATTACAGGACAGACATAAAATTCAGCTGTTGATAAGAAAACAATCAAATAGCATATCAGTCACATTGTCAAAATTTTCTGGCATTGGCAATGCAACAGGGGAAGGACTACACAGCAACTTGTCCCGGATGGCAACTGCAGTATGGTTTCTTGTGGCATTAATCATTTCACAAAGCTATACAGCAAACCTTACTAGCATGCTGACTGTCACCAAGCTTGAACCAAAAGTAGCTGATATWGAGGCACTGAGAAACAGCAATGCAGTTGTTGGCTATTCCCACAAATCATTTGTTAGAAACTACCTGCTAGATGTCTTGCACTTCAACCCAAAGAACATCAGGAACTGTTCAACACTTGAGGACACAGCTGAAGCTCTCAAGGGTGGTAAAATTGCAGGAGCCTTTCTTGAGGTCCCCACTGCTAAACTTTTCCTTGCCAAATTTTGCAAGAGCTTCACGATGACAGGACCGACATACAAATTTGGAGGTTATGGATATGTAATTCGCTTTCTCTACAATATTCATTTTATTCTTTCATGTTTTGTTCTGTTCAGAGTGCATCTTGAACAAGAATGCAATTCAGTAAACTAAATTATTACTCCTGCTTTGAAGATATATGTATTGCATTGCACATTGTGACATGATCTAACAGGAATGCGCTGAAACTTTTGTCATCTTTAGGCATTCCCCAAGGGATCTCCGCTGGTTTCTGACATTGACGAAGCATTGCTGGAGGTATTTGAAAGCGGAGTGCTAAAAGAATTGGAAGACATCTTGACAGCATCTGAGAAATGTGTGGATATTGAATCTGATAATCATGAAATTCTTAGCCTAAGCCCCAACAGCTTCTACGTTCTTTTTGCATTAACTATTGGCACATCAACAGCAGCACTTGCCATCTATGCCATTCATTCCAAGTGCAAAGAGGACTCACTGGTAATGACAGTTTTGAAACACTGGAGGAAGCAGAAGAGGATCTTTTCAAGAAAACTTAGCTATGCTGAAAGTCCCAGAAACTCCAGGACTCCTGGAAGTCACTTCCCATAGCTACTTGTAACAATGGAGACTTGTAAAACAGAAGCTGTTAGTTTGTCTTAATTAGAAAGGTCCAGTGTAAATTACTCCCTGCAAGAGTGAATTGCTGTTGTAAASAATATATATATATAGCTTGTAAGTTTGAAGATAAGCTATTTGGCCTTGATGACCAAGGATCATCGACCAGGGGTTAACGAGCTCATTAATGGGTTCAAGTAAGGTCGGTTGCAGACGTTTTGGGACTAAGAACCCAAAAATTCTCTGTACTCCTTTCCGCACTTGGCTGGACAAAGGCCATTTTGCACTTGTTGTTTGGTATCGTAGTATTGGGACTGCTAGCAGAGCCTCTTATAGACAGTGTGCAACATTTCTCCAAATATGCAAGTGTGCCCTTATTTTTTTATCTTCMTTATATTAGTCCCTCTTGCTGCAAATGCAAGAATAGCAATATCAGCAATTAACGAGGCAAGGAAGAAGAAACCAGGAACTACTTCTTTGACATTTTCAGAGGTTTTTGATCCTTCTCCTCCTCCTCAAGTTCTCATACTCAATATATATAACTTGTAAAGGATATGATATGAGTAGGGACGGAGTTATCTGTTGCTGAATGAGTTTAGAGAGCCCCATTGAATTATAAAAATTGCATATCATGTATTCAATTTTATAATGCYTTCACTGATTTTTGTTATTTATAACCCCACAAAATTTAATGAGCAAGCATTCACTATGATTTTTTATATAAATAAAATTGCAAAATTTGGGACCACAACTAAGATTCTACTTGAACATTTGGATTAAAATGATCCAATGCATGGTTTCACTGGATAAACCATTTGTTGTAGGTTCCGATATATCGGCTTGGATTTGTTTGAATAGGGAAATCATTTATTTTAGTTTTTAAATAAAGAAATATTTTCCCAACTAATTAATTTTTCTACAAATCAACCAAAAAATACAGATAAAATAATGAAACACAAAAAGAAAAAAAATTAATTCTTGAGTATCAATTTTTTTTTAAGTCTTTAACTTAAAATACCTTATTTTAATTATTATACATATTTTTTTATATTATTTAGGTCTGGTAATAAAGTTTTTAACTTTTTATTTTTTAATAAATCTTGTTCTATGTATATATATAAGAATTAGCTATCGAGAGATTTCTTAAAAGGAAAGTAATCCCAAATAAGCAATGATCTCTATAGAGCAAATAATGATGCACAAAGTTGCTCAAAGCAAAAATAAAATTGAGTTAAATTTAAAAATTTTCCAACAAATCTTGATTTACATAGTAAAATGAATTTCAAACTATCATCCAATAGATAGATATTGAATACGTTTTATAATGTAATATAGTTTCATATATTAAAAATTAGAGCAGTCCAAGCCGGCCTAACAGACCTAGGCGGGCGGTCTAAGAAACTCCTAATGTAACCCAACCTAAGTTGGTTTTTGGGTTTGGTGGGTCAGCCCGCTAACAATTTTTAAAAAATATTTAAAAATCAAAAAATTTTAGAAAGTTCCTAAAAAAATCCTAAAAATTCCTAAACACTAAAGTATTTAAATAATCAGTATAATCTATCATATATAGTGCTTAAAGTATATTTAAAGTATCACAAATACATCAATAATTAATATATCATTAATATTTATATTTATATAACAAATGGAATAGCACATCATATATATGATTTGCTTAAAATGTATATTCAAATTTTATAAGTTCTAGTTATAAATAAAGTTTAGACACTAA